>JABMCL010000181.1:2500-100000 GCA_018857735.1 Alviniconcha marisindica | reverse complement strand
TCTGTCTTCATACGTCTAAGCTCTGTCGCTGCCCAGATCTCAGTGTTTCTCACCCACAGGTCTAGGCTCGCTCTGTTTCTTACTGTCACTCCGCCCCACAAGTCTAGACTCGGCCATATATCTTACTTCCTGTCACTGCGCCCCACAGGTGTTTCTTACTTCCTGTCACTGCGCCCCACACTGTTCCTTACTTCCTGTCACTGCGCCACACTGTTCTTTACTTCCTGTCCCTGCGCCCACATTGTTTTTGTTTTTTTAACTTCCTGTCACTGCGCCCCACACTGATTTTTACTTCCTGTCACTCCGCCCACAGGTGTTTCTTACTTCCTGTTACCCCGCCCACACTGCTTATTACTTCCTGTCACTGCGCCCCACAGGAGTTTCTTACTTCCTGTCACTGCGCCCCACACTGAATTTTACTTCCTGTCACTCCGCCCACAGGTGTTTCTTACTTCCTGTTACCCCGCCCCACACCGTTTCTTGGTTCCTGTCACTCCGTCCCACAGGTGTTTCTTACTCCCTGTCACTGTGCCCCACATTTCCCGTCACAGCACTCCGCAGGTGTTTCTTACTACCTGTCACTGCACCCCGAAAGGTCCAGGCGCGGCCCTTGTTTCTTACTGTCACTCCTCCCAGCAGATGTTTCTTACCTCCTGTCACTCAGCCCCAAGAGGTGTTTCTTGCATCCTGTCACTCATCTCTGTGTTTTTTACCTCCTGTCAATCCGCCTCAAAGCTGTTTCTTACCTCCTGTCACTCAGCCCCAAGAGGTGTTTCTTGCATCCTGTCACTCATCTCTGTGTTTCTTACCCCCCTGTCAATCCGTCTCAAAGCTGTTTCTTACCTCCTGTCACTCAGCCCCAACAGGTGTTTCTTGCATCCTGTCACTCATCCCTGTGTTTCTTACCTCCTGTCAATCCGCCTCATTGCTGTTTCTTACCTCCTGTCACTCAGCCCGGTGTTTGTTACCGGTGTTTGTTACCAGTCCGCCTCAAAGCTGTTTCTTACCTCCTGTCACTCATCCCTGTGTTTCTTGCCTCCTGTTTCGTACCTCCTGTCACTCATCCCTGTGTTTCTTACCTCCTATCAATCTGCCTCAAAGCTATTTCTTACCTCCTGTCATTCAGTCCCAACAGGTGTTTCTTGCATCCTGTCACTCATCCCTGTGTTTCTCACCTCCTGTCACTCCGCCCCCCAGGTCTAGGTGCGGCCCTGGCCTACGCCCCCAGCGTGGTGCTGGTGGGCCATCACTTCACCCGCCGCCGTGCCCTGGCCAACGGCATCTCCGTCTCCGGCAGCGCGGTGGGCTCCTTCCTGCTGCCCAACCTCATGCAGCACCTGCTGAACCAGTACGGCCTGCGCGGCGCCCTCGCCCTCATCGGCGCCCTCATGCTGCACGTGTGTCTGTGCGCCGTCTTCTTCAGACCGCTCAGCAGCTACAAGCGGAGACCGAGGCGAAGGTCGACCCGGAGGTGTGCCCCACACGAGGAGGAGTGCAGCGGCCGGAGCCTGGCCGGAGAGGAAGGCGTCGCGGGCCGTGCGCCCGAAGAGGAAGCTTGCAAGCGTGCGTCGGAAGAAGAGGAGGAGGTGGGAAGCCCCACTACGTCCGATGAAGAGGGAGCCGACGATCTGACCAACGATCCTGAGGCGGTCAGCGATGGTCGCTTTCAGTGTGACAAAGACGTAGGAAGTTGCTCAGACTTACTCCCAAAACGAGACCACTCGTCCCTTAGAGATGCTGACAAAAACCTCGACCTTGAAGGAGTGGCCGACACCAAAAGCCAGGATCCAGGGAGAGAAGAAGACACTAAAATAAGTTCAAACCTGCGGAGAGTGGAAGACTATCAGCAGGGATCTGTGGTCAACCGTTGTCCAAGACTCAGAGATCTCCTCCTTTCTGCGTCCATCGACGCAGAAAGCAGTGCGGACGTTTCGTCCAACACAATTCGCAGCTCTTTGGAGAAGAAACTGTGCAGAAACGCCAGCCTTAACAGCATGACAACCCAGTTCGGCAGCTTCAAACAGAAAGGTGGCGATCGGGACAGAACTGGAAGTTTCAAACTCCACTTCCGCCGGGACTCGTCCAAATCGAAGACCTCCGGAAGCGTCAAGCGCCAGGCTTTCAAAACAGGGCGCCCCATACTCGAGCGTCACCCGAGTGCATTGTGGGACACTAGGTTACCAGAGAGTCTGAAGCAAGCCATTGAAGAAGAGGAAAGGCGGAGGCTGCAGAGAGGAGAGTCCATCGAGCTGTTGCTTTTAGACAAGAACTCCGCTAAGCAGGAAGCCGGGGGCACGGCCACTCTTGAAAGAAAGAGCAGCAAACACGAGCAAAGCAAAACAACCGGCAGAAGATTCGGCAGTTTCAAGGCCATTGACGTGGCCAACCCCATCAAATTCATGCACGAGCGGAAAAAACTTCTACTGGCAAGTAACGTGCGCTACATGTCGGAAACGCGTGACGTGGGCGTGGCCTCGCCATCCCGCGTAGCCAATGAGAAAGCCCCGCTGAAACGGTTCTACTCTGTGGAGGCGGGGCATCAGGCATCGCCGCCTCTGAACGAATCGTTCCTTCAGCGGCGCATCAGACAGATCTCGGAGGCCGACTCGTGGCGCAGCGAGTCGTCCGTGTTCGCCAGCGCCGGTGACCTTGCCCTTGCGTCGCTCCAGAACATCGTGGTGTCGGCCAAAGAGGTTCAAGAGGATGCCTTGTCCGACACATCACGCGGCAGTGGTCTCAAAGCCATCTTCAGGTCAGCTGGTGTGAGCGAGTGCGTGCCTCTGTGTGTGTGTGTGTGTGTGTGTGTGTGTGTGTGTGTGTGTGTGTGTGTGTGTGTGTGTGTGTGTGTGTGTGTTTTGGGGTAGATGTTTGTGTGTGTGTGTGTGTGTTTTGGGGTAGATGTTTGTGTGTGTGTGGGTGGGGTGGGGGGTGGGGGGGTGTTTGTGTCTGTATTTGTGTGCAACACATTTGGCGCATGTGTGTGTGTGTGTGCGTGCGTGCGTGTGTGCGACTGTGTGTGTGTGTGTGTGTGCGTGTATGTGTGTATGCTTTTGCGTATGTCAGTATAATGCGTGTCTGTGATTGCATACGCGTGTGTTATAGCGTATGTGGTTTTGCTATTGTCTGTGGGTATCTGTGCTGTTTTGGCATGTGTGTAAAATGGGGGGGCACTGGATGTACAGGCTGCCAAACTACTGCTCCAGTATCTCCAGGAGATACTCCACTTCCACACGCAGGCGAACCTTAAAAGAAACTGTCTACTCTAGACACTGGATGTCACCAACACCAGCCACACGAACATGGCAGCTCCTTTAGCAATGTGCTGAATTGCCTGTGCAGGCTGTCCGCGCAGACTGTCCACAAGGGCGAGAGGAAGAAGACGAGTGTTCCTCTCTTCGACTTGTCCCTGATGCTTAACCCCGTCTTCTTGGTCTTCTTCCTCTCCCTCGTCTGCATGAACTTCGGCTACCCCAACATCTTCGTCATACTGCCTTCCTTCTGCCAGGTAAGACAGGGATCCGGGAAGTCAGTCGTTCCGGACTTCAGTCAAATTATAGCCAGTCAGCAGGACAGCAAACGTGTGCCGCTGAGCGCTTAATTCGACCATACTTTCTTCACAAGCTAAAGCACACCAACAGAACGAAACAAAGCAACAACACACAACAACAACCCCCCCCCCCCAAAAAAAAAAAAAAAAAACAGAAGAAGAAAAAAACAGAAGAAAACAACAACAACAGGATGACGTATCCTACCTGCGCAAATTGATTACCTAATGACAAAATAGATTAGCTGCAATCAAATGAGGCGAATGGCGATCATTTGAAAGCGGAATCAGACGCAGATTATCGTGCATTTTGCCAGTCACCACATGGTGGCCAGATCATCGTGCACTTTGTCAATCAACACAGCAACACATGGTGATCAGATCATCTTGCATTTTGCCAGTCAACACAGATCACCCACATCGTGATCAGATCATCTTGCATTTTGCCAGGGAAAACACAGATCACCCACATGGTGATCAGATCATCTTGCATTTTGCCAGTCAACACAGATCACCCACAAGGTGGTCAGATCATCTTGCATTTTGCCAGTCAGCACAGATCATCCACGTGGTGGTCGGATCATCTTGCATTTTGCCAGTCAACACAGACCACCACATGCTGGTGAGAGCGAAAGAGCCTATTACGGTGTCGCCAAACAACACAGATCACCACATGCTGGTGAGAGCGAAAGAGCCTATTACGGTGTCGCCAAACAACACAGACCACCACATGCTGGTGAAAGCGAAAGAGCCTATTACGGTGTCGCCAAACAACACAGATCACCACGTGCTGGTGAGAGCGAAAGAGCCTATTACGGTGTCGCCAAACAACACAGACCACCACATGCTGGTGAGAGCGAAAGAGCCTATTAAGGTGTCGCCAAACAACACATATCACCACGTGGTGGTGAGAGCGAAAGAGCCTATTAAGGTGTCGCCAAACAACACATATCACCACGTGGTGGTGAGAGCGAAAGAGCCTATTACGGTGTCGCCAAACAACACAGACCACCACATGCTGGTGAAAGCGAAAGAGCCTTTTAAGGTGTCGCCAAACAACACATATCACCACGTGGTGGTGAGAGCGAAAGAGCCTATTAAGGTGTCGCCAAACAACACATATCACCACGTGGTGGTGAGAGCGAAAGAGCCTATTAAGGTGTCACCAAACAACACATATCACCACGTGGTGGTGAGAGCGAAAGAGCCTATTAAGGTGTCACCAAACAACACATATCACCACGTGGTGGTGAGAGCGAAAGAGCCTATTAAGGTGTCACCAAACAACACATATCACCACGTGGTGGTGAGAGCGAAAGAGCCTATTAAGGTGTCACCAAACAACACATATCACCACGTGGTGGTGAGAGCGAAAGAGCCTATTAAGGTGTCGCCAAACTCCGAGTGACAGATGCGATTAGCCCATAAGGACGCGCAGACACCCCCCCCCCCCCCCCCCCCCCCCCCCCCCATCCCGCCTTTTCCCCCGCCCCATTTTTCTCTCTTCTTCGAAATCTTTTTGGGAACTCTTCACCGTATTGATATGATATGATGCTATGTGGAAAATGTTGTGATAAAGGCACACGGTCACTCTCACCCTTTAGTACTCGGATAAGTAGTCAGTCGTTAGCTTACCACGTCTGGGTGGGCATGCGCACTAGAGATCTGTAAATGGCATCTTCCCTGTCAACACGAGTGGTCTCTCGAGCATTGTGCGCGGTGAACAGCTATGCAGTTTGTTGTCTGACCAACGACACAGCAAACTGCTCTCTGTCTTTGCTGAAGTTTTAGGTGGTGAGGCAAAAACAATACTCCTAAATCAGTCGATGTCAGCCGGTCCGTCTTTTAAACACGGGGGCACCGCCTCACTTTTTTCGAACCTTACGCCCGTTCTTAACTGAGCGAATGTTTGTTCGCCGAACATACTTCGGACACTTCGACGAACTATAATTCGTTTCTTAATTGAACTTTTAGTTCGCCGAATATGGTTCGGACAGTCCAAACTTTACTTCGTTCTCAACTGGCTTGTAATGAGATGCAAGCTTCGGCCCGAACTTGCGGCAGACGCGCAGCAGACAGCATGATAAAAAATGTAGGCTAAAGTCAAGTCAATATACTTTAATCATCCCTCACAGGGTAATTCAACTAAATACTATCTCATTCTGGGTCTCCGAGACAAGGCTGCGCCTCCCACAAGTCGACAAATAAACAAATTCCCTCCGAAGCGAGTGAAGAACCAGCGACACCGTCATCCATTTTTATTTTTCTTCATCCACAGGAGAGCTCTGCTCTCAGCCAGTCAGAGACAATGATCGTCGAATAGGGCGAATGTTCCCAGAACATGTTGAGCGAAGCTTTTTGGACCCCAAATATAGCTTCGACGAATACTTCCAACTAGGTTCGCGAAGAAAAGTTCGCCCAATTAAGAACCAGATAGGTCCGCCGAATACTTCCAACTAGGTTCGCGAAGAAGCATTCGCCCAATTAAGAACAGGCTTTACGGTGACATGTTTGCCTCTATTTATAGATTTGTCGGAGTACGTCACTGAGTGGGTGGAGCTTTGTGTATCCTGGCAACACGCTAATTGTCAAAGGTAGATAGAGCCCGTGGTTTATCTCATCGATTCTGGGTTCTCAGTGCCCCCCTTTTATCGAATGCAGAGGCCTTAAAGGGGTTTTTTGGCGAGTGGATACCGCAGGCAGGTGTATACAGCGAATTCCAGTAGCCCGAAGAGTTTAATATGAAGTTTCTTCCATGTGCTATGATGGAGCCTCAAAAACAGCCCTGCTTTACTTGTCTGATCTGCTTCACCGGTAGTCTACATCCCTTCCTGTCCACTGCGTTCCTCTGCTGACACCCGCACTTTTCGGTTTCCAGAAGAGAAGACCAAGTCCCCATGGCAAGGCGGTGCTTTCCCCGTCACGTGGTACTCTGTGCGCTATGCTCTTACACCACCCCAGTTCAATGCTCAACACCACACTTTTCCTCGCAGCCCTCGGACCAAGCTCCTAACTTCTTTGTTTCAACTGCCAGTCCTACTCCTCTTCTGCATTCACACACGCGCGCGCACACACACACACACACGCACGCACGCACGCACGCACGCACGCACGACACGCACGCACACACACACACACACACACATATATTCTGTTTTCTGCTTTCTTTTTCAGCCTTATGTTGTAGCACATTGTCATTGTTGTCTTGTATTGTTTCTGTACTCGCCTTGGGCTGTTAAAAATCCTTGCTAGGTAGTGCGCTGATAAATGTCCCATTATTATTATTAAGCGCAAAGACGCACACACCCGCACAGACGAGTACATTGACTATTCACAACCTAATTTGCAGACAACAAATAGGGACTTGAGGCGGAGGAAGATAGCAGTGCGGAGCGAAAAACATGGCAGGTCTACTGTTTTGCAAAAAAAGATGCGTCGAGTTTAGATCTGAATGAGTCCAGATATGGCTTCTGTCGAAGGGGAAGTGGAAGGTCACTTCTTGCAGAGGGGCCGAAGACAAAAAAGGGCATGGGTGAAAAGGCACTCACGAGTGTTTTCGGCATAGATGGGAGTGTTTCACATTATGGCAGGAGTCCTTGCATAACAGTCATTTTCCAATACATGTATACGAAAAACACCCCAGAGCAGTTTTTGCGTGATCACTTCTGGAGCACTGATACCCAGCTGTAAACCCCAACGAAAATGTGTATTTTGGTCAAACCAGCATAATCCTTTAAGCCAAAGTGCTGGTTATAAAGGAAGACGTAATACTAGGGGTGCTGCAAACGTTTCCGGATAGTCGTTACTGATTGGACTCGCCAGACAAAACAATTACTCCGTTGTTTCAAAGAGCCTTGCTTCAGCAGCCACGCACAATTCCGTGCTGTGAAAAGCACGCGTTCCACTCCTAGCCCTGGCTGGTTTGGATTGTCTTGGCTTCTGGATCCTATCGATAGATCCACGTCTTGGCTTCTGGATCCTATCGATAGATCCACGTCTTGGCTTCTGGATCCTATCGATAGATCCACGTCTTGGCTTCTGGATCCTATCGATAGATCCACGTCTTGGCTTCTGGATCCTATCGATAGATCCACGTCTTGGCTTCTGGATCATATCGATATCATCATCATCATCATCATCATCTTGTCCGTTGTACATCATCATCGACATTGTACATTCACAGTCATTTTCGACGGTGTAGCCTCAAAAGGTTTGCAGTGTTCGGTTACTTCTGGAGCTCCCACGTCTGAAGGACGACGACTGTGACAGATGACGTTAAATTTAGTGACGTCAAAATGACAGTTTGACTAGGAACTATGATGACAGCCAGAAAGGTAACGGTGATGGTGGTGATGACGTCAGCAGGAGGTGGGTCTGGACAAGACGACGGCAGCCTTCATGGTGTCCATTATCGGCCTGACGGACCTGGTGGGCAGGATATTCATTGGCTGGTTCTCTGACCTCCGCCTCTTTCCTCGCAAGGTAAATACAAAGGGGATACTGTTAGAAGTAAAGTCAAACGTGTTGCTGTTAAGTGTGTGTGTGTGTGTGTGTGTGTGTGTGTGTGTGTGTGTGTGTGTGTGTGTGTGTGCGTGCGTGCGTGCGTGCATGCGTGCGAGCGCGCGCGCGCGCGTGTGTGTGCGTGAGTGTTAAGTGTGTGTGCGTGCGTGAGTGCATGCGTGCGTGTTAGGTGTGTGTGTGTGTGTGTGCGTGCGTGCGTGCGTGCGTGCGTGCGTGCGTGCGTGCGTGCGTGCGCGCGCGCGCGTGTGTGTGCGTGCGTGCATGTTAACTGTGTGTGTGTGTGTGCGTGAGTGCATGCGTGTGTGTGCGTGCGTGTTAATTGTGTGTGTGCGCGTTCGTTCGTGCGTGCGTGCGTGTGTGCGTGCGTGCGTGTGTTTATGTTTTGTTGTTTTATATGTTCCTCTTGTTTTTCATTCCTCTCTGTCTCTGTCTGTCTGTCTGTCTCTTTGTCTCTGTCTGTCTGTCTGTCTCCTGTGCTCTTATCTTTATCCTCTAGTAATAAAGTGCAATCATCATCATTATCGTCATCATCATCATCATCATCATCATCATCTCTCTCTCTCTCTCTCTCTCTCTCTCTCTCTCTCTCTCTCTCTCTCTCTCTCTCTCTCTCTCTCTCTCTCTCTGTTGTTTGTTTCTGTCGTTTTTTTTAATGACTAAACCAGTTGACTTTTTTTCCGCCTTCCCCTCCTCCTTGTTCTTGTCCTCTTCCTCAGCCTCGCTCAGTTCTCTCTGTCTTCAGTACGGTTCTTCTCTCTGTCCTCAGTACGGTTCTTCTTTCTGTCCTCAGTACGGTTCACTGTCTGTCCTCAGTACGGTTCTTCTGACTGTCCTCAGTACGGTTCTTCTCTCTGTCCTCAGTACGGTTCGTACTCTGTCCTCAGTACGGTTCTTATCTCTGTCCTCAGTACGGTTCTTCTCTCTGTCCTCAGTACGGTTCGTACTCTGTCCTCAGTACGGTTCGTACTTTGTCCTCAGTACGGTTATTCTCTCTGTCCTCAGTACGGTTCTTCTCTCTATCCTCAGTACGGTTCTTCTTTCTGTCCTCAGTACAGTTCTTCTTTCTGTCCTCAGTACGGTTCTTCTCTCTGTCCTCAGTACGGTTCGTACTTTGTCCTTAGTACAGTTCTTCTTTCTGTCCTCAGTACGGTTCTTCTCTCTATCCTCAGTGCGGTTCGTACTTTGTCCTCAGTACGATTCTTCTCTCTGTCCTCAGTACGGTTCTTCTCTCGGTCCTCAGTACGGTTCTTATCTCGGTTCTCGGTACGGTTCGTACTCTGTCCTCAGTACGGTTCTTCTCTCTGTCCTCAGTACGGTTCGTACTTTGTCCTCTGTATGGTTCTTCTCTTGGTCCTCAGTACGGTTCGTACTCTGTCCTCAGTACGGTTCTTATCTCGGTCCTCAGTACGGTTCGTACACTGTCTCCTCGGTACGGGTTTCTTCTCTCTATCTTCATTACGGGTTCACGGTCAGTCTGTACTCTCTGTCCTCAGTACGGGTTCATGGTCAGTCTGTACTCTGTCCTGAGTACGGGTTCATGGTCAGTATGTACTCTCTGTCCTCAGTACGGGTTCATGGTCAGTCTGTACTCTCTGTCCTCAGTACGGGTTCATGGTCAGTCTGTACTCTGTCCTCAGTCCGGGTTCTTGGTTAGTCTGTACTCTCTGTCCTCAGCACGGGTTCATGGTCAGTCTGTATTCTTTCCTTAGCACGGGTTCATGGTCAGTCTGTACACTCTGTCTTCAGCACGGGCTCATGGTCAGTCTGTATTATGTCCTCAGTACGGGTTCATGGTCAGTATGTATTCTCTCTCTCCTTAGTACGGGTTCATGGTCAGTCTGTACTCTGTCCTCAGTCCGGGTTCATGGTCAGTCTGTATTATGTCCTCAGTCCGGGTTCATGGTCAGTCTGTACTCTCTGTCCTCAGTACGGGTTCATGGTCAGTCTGTACTTTGTCCTCAGTATGGGTTCATGGTCAGTCTGTGTTCTCTGCCCTCAATACGGGTTCATGGTCAGTCTGTACTCTGTCCTCAGTCCGGGTTCATGGTCAGTCTGTACTCTCTGTCCTCAGTACGGGTTCAAGTTCAGTCTGTATTCTGTCCTCAGTCCGGATTCATGGTCAGTCTGTATTATGTCCATCGCCCTGATATAACTGCACCGGTTGACTGGGCGTAAAACACCAACTTACTTACTGTATTATGTCCTCAGTACAGGTTCATGGTCAGTCTGTACTCTCTTGTCCTTAGTACGGGTTCATAGTCAGTCTGTACTCTCTGTCCTCAGTACGGGTTCATGGTCAGTCTGGCCGTGGCTGGCCTGCTGTGCACCATGCTGCCCAGAATGAAGACCTTCCAAGGCCTCGTCGCCTTCTCCTGCGGCTTCGGCTTCTGCGGCGGCTGTTTCATCGCCCTCATCGCCGTCATCCTCGTCGACTTTCTCGGCAAGGAGCGGCTGGCTTCCTCCTTCGGTCTGGCCAGTGTGGCTATGGCTGTCGGCATCATGGCTGGCCCCGCTATCTATGGTCAGTGAGTGAGTGTAGTCTGGCTATTCGTGATGAGTGAGTGTGGTCTGGCTTTTCGTGGTGAGTGAGTGTGGTCTGGCTATTCGTGATGAGTGAGTGTGGTCTGCCTTTTCGTGGTGAGTGAGTGTGGTCTGGCTTTTCGTGGTGAGAGAGTGTAGTCTGGCTATTCGTGATGAGTGAGTGTGGTCTGGCTATTTATGATGGGTGAGTGTGGTGTGGCTGTTCAGGATGAGTAAGTGTGGTCTGGCTATTCATGATGGGTGAGTGTGGTCTGGCTATTCATGACGGGTGAGTGTGGTCTGGCTTTATGATGAGTATGGGTCTGGCTATTTATGAGAGTGAGTGTGGTCTGGCTATTTATGATGAGTGAGTGTGGTCTGGCTATTTATGATGAGTGAGTGTGGTCTGGCTATTTATGATGAGTGAGTGTGGTCTGGCTATTCATGATGGGTGAGTGTGGTCTGGCTATTCATGATGGGTGAGTGTGGTCTGGCTATTTATGATGAGTGAGTGTGGTCTGGCTATTTATGATGAGTGAGTGTGGTCTGGCTATTTATGATGAGTGTGTGTGGTCTGGCTATTCCTGAGTGAGAGTGATCAGGCTATTTATGGTGTGTGTGTGTGTGTGTGTGTGTGTGTGTGTGTGTGTGTGTGTGTGTGTGTGTGCGCGCGGCGCGATGTGTGTTGTGTGTGTGTGTGTGTGTGGTGGTGGTGTGTGTGTGTGTGTGTTGTGGCGCGCCGATGTGGTGTATGGGGTTGTTTGTGTTGGCTATGTGCACGGCTGCCTGGGTCATGGCTATGTTGGATCCTGACTCGATGTCACATGGCTGCCTCGCTCAGGATATTCATGGCTGCCGCTCTGCAATTCATGGAACCCATCGCTCTGAGCACAGCTCAATGCATAAGCGTGTGAGCCGCTGTGGGATGTTGTGAAGATAGTTTTATTGTGCGCGTGTGGCCGATCAATGTTTTGTAAAATAAAATTGTTTGTTTGGATTGGACTGGTTTTTTTATGATGGAATTTTTGGGATTCAAACACGTAACAGGTTCAAAAGAACGCTATTTATTAGGACAAGACAAAACCAGCAAATTTTCGGGTAATACCCTTTGTCAACCTACAAAACGACACTTAAACAACAGTAAGAAGGTTAAAAAATAATAATGAAAAATGAGATGGAAAGCTAAATCACTGACCTGTTTGGTTGAGTTATGTTATTTTCCTGTTCAGTTCTTGGAGGGATCGATTAAGTGTCGTTTTTTAGCTTGACAAAGTGGATTACCCCGAAATTTTGCTGGTTTTGTCTTGTCTTAATAAATCGCGTTCTTTTGAACCTTTTATGTGTTTGGATCTTGTTTCAGAACGCCAGCAGTGACTCTTGTTTCAGATTTTTGGAGTTATGGGTGATTGGACAAAACTTAATATGCTCTCTCTCTCTCTCTCTCTCTCTCTCTCTCCTCTCTCTCTCTCTCTCTCTCTCTCTCTCTCTACACACACACACACACACACACACACACACACACATGCACGCGCGCGCGGGCGCACACACACACGCACAAATTCTCTCACTCTCTCACACATGCACGCACGCACGCACGCACGCACGCACGCACGCACGCACACACACACACACACACACACACACACCACACACACACACACAACCTGTAACAGTGACACAGTTTGCATAAGGATTTTTGTTAAATAAACAATTCCTACGAAACAAATCTCACAACATTTGTTCTAACGACAGCACAGGCCTCAGTACTGACAACTGTCATGACCACAGATTTCAGAGTGAAAAAAAGAGAGAGAAAAAAGCAGACATCAGAAACCAAGTTTGTAGGGCTTCTCTTGCATCGTTCCAGGTCCAAGAAATGTTATTATTTGAAATGGTGATTGTATCTCAATGTTGCCACAACACTGAAAATAAAAAGCAAGCTGCTACTTCAAACTTCAAACAAGGCGCATCGTCATCAAATGCGTGTTTAAAAAGAGATCCAAGGTAATTTCTGATCGTGGAAAAATTAAATAAAAATAATTAATTGACCGCAAAATTAACCGATAAACATGGCAACATATTCCTCAAAAACGACTATAATAACCACTGCAAACCAGTTGGCCTAGGTAACACCACCGTACAAGCTGAAACAGTCGAAGAAAAATCCTATACCTTTGTTTAAAAGAGGAAAAATCAAAACAGCCGAGCGAAAAAACAGAACAAACAACAGCCAAACAAAGCAGTAACCACAAGCATATGATATGTAGAGAGAATAGCTGATCCAATATACAATATATAAGCATATGTAAAATTCTGACGAAAACGTATTTAGGGAAATATCCTGCTGACATGCAATGTAATCTTTGTTAATGTGCACCTGGAAAACTAGTACGAAATACATGCAACATAGTACAATATATTCACATATTATTATAACACTTGAGCAAGATAATGCTGGACATACTGTTACACAGTTTGCCAAAGGACTCGAAACGCTTAACAATTACTCTTCAAACTGTAAATGGAATTGTTTCACTCACGCTTAAGCTTAAGGCGTAGGTACAGACAATGTTTACCGTTACGCATTAAATACTGATAGAGTACATTGCATGTTGTTTACAGAGGTTTTCTAGCATCAATAATGAGTAGTGACGAATGTTACTAATTCTTCGAATTTTCATGTAGTCAATTTCTGCAGATGTTGGTGACATTTTTTTCTGGATGGACAGATTGTTAGAAAGTGTCACACCCAGAATGTTTGCCTACAAGGAAAAGCGAATACCAGTGTTTCCTATACGAATGGAGGTTGGACGAGGATTTGGAAGATAAGTTCTATTTGATACAATAAGCAGAGCCTCTGATCTATCGTCATTCAGCTTGAGTTTGTTGAATGTTATCCATGTCTTTACATTTGAAATTCAGTCCTGCGATGCCTCGGACCGAGGTATCTATTTGATGCGGACGGCAAGAATCGTGCAGCTGAGTGTCGTCTGCAAAAGGACGGCTTGTAAATGGAGCGTTGTCGAATGAGTGTAGTGAGAGGTTTTGTGTGCAAAATGAATAGAATGGGTCCGAGGACAGAGCCTTGCGGAACGACGAGGTTGAGCGAGGTTGGCTGTTAACGTTTTTAGTTAACAGCTACAGTCTGAGTTCTGTAGGACAGGCAGGATCTGAACCAGTTGAGCGGTGTACTAGAAATTCCGTAGAGGTGCTCAAGTCTTTGAGAGAAAGTGGTGAGATCAGTGGTGTTAAACGCAGCTGACAGATCAAGAGGAATTTTGACAGTTGCATGGCCATTTTTCAAAGCAGGCAGAATGTTATTCATCATTTTGAGTAGGGCAGTTACAGTACTGTGCCCTGGCCTTCAGGCCTGCTGGGGAGCAGGGAAGAAAGAGGCTGCTCGCGTTGAGGTATGCTGAGAGTTGAGATGGGACGAATTTTCAGTGACTTTTGACAAACAGAAGAAAGAAAAGAAAAAGAAAAAAAGAAAGAAAAGAAAAAGAAAAAGAAAAAAAAGATTGGAGACGGTCCGGTAGTTTTTCAAATTATTCTCTTTTTTATTATTTTATTTTTTGGTTTGGTTTGAGAAGTGGTTTTACAATGGCCGCCTTAAAAACAGAGGGCAAGGCACCAGTCTGCAGAGACTGATCGATGATGGCTGTCACTGCAGGAAGCAGTTGCTCCAGCCATTCAACAAAGAGGGACGTGGGAAGTGGGTCAAGTGAACAGGTCGTGTTTTTGACACGGGTTCAAAGAAGTGCAAGGAAGATTCGGTGTACGGGTCATCTGTTGGCAAGATTGGCAGCAGCATTTAACTGCCTAGTTCATCGCGGATTGTTTTCACCCTGGGTTAACGCTGACCCTAACTACGCCTGCAACAAGGCACAATAAAGGCGAAACACTTAAAACCACGACAAATGAAACGAAAATCCACCTCGTAGGCTATTACTTGCTTGTCAAGTGGCAGTTGTCGAGAGCATCTGTTTCAGGTCTGTTCCAGTGCTATCCCCTGTTACACGTGTGACGTGTCAAGCGATGCTAACTGCCTTTGCTTGCTTCCCCGTCAGGGAGCCCCGAGTTGACCTCAATCAAAGACACTATATATATTCATTCTTGCTCAATTACGTCGTACCAAATTGTGCTGGACGCGGTCTCAGGGGCACTCGCCCTTACCCCCTTCTCTCTGCCGCCCCGCCCCTCCCCCCTTCCCCTCCTCCGCCATTCCTGTTGAGAACTTTGATTTTCCAGCAGTAGACGTTCCCCAGTCATACGCCGAGAGAATGATGCCGGCGGCCCTGCGCAGGAAATGTAAACAGCAGGAGGGTAATTTGCACGGCAAGCAGCGGCTCATCGATCGGCTGCGGGCCTAGGCTCCGGGACTCGACCTCACACTGCAGAGCTAAAGGTCTGGTTAGACCGCAGAGCTAAAGGTTTGGTTAGACCGCACACTGCAGAGCTAAAGGTTTGGTTAGACCGCAGAGCTAAAGGTTTGGTTAGACCACAGACTGCAGAGCTAAAGGTCTGGTTAGACCGCAGAGCTAAAGGTTTGGTTAGACCGCACACTGCAGAGCTAAAGGTCTGGTTAGACCGCAGAGGTAAAGGTTTGGTTAGACCACAGACTGCAGAGCTAAAGGTTTGGTTAGACCACAGACTGCAGAGCTAAAGGTCTGGTTAGACCGCAGAGCTAAAGGTTTGGTTAGACCACAGACTGTAGAGCTAAAGGTTTGGTTAGACCGCAGAGCTAAAGGTTTGGTTAGACCGCAGAGCTAAAGGTTTGGTTAGACCACAGACTGTAGAGCTAAAGGTTTGGTTAGACCGCAGAGCTAAAGGTTTGGTTAGACCGCACACTGCAGAGCTAAAGGTCTGGTTAGACCGCAGAGCTAAAGGTTTGGTTAGACCACAGACTGCAGAGCTAAAGGTTTGGTTAGACCGCAGAGCTAAAGGTTTGGTTAGACCACAGACTGTAGAACTAAAGGTCTGGTTAGACCGCAGATCTAAAGGTTTGGTTAGACCACAGACTGCAGAGCTAAAGGTTTGGTTAGACCACAGACTGCAGAGCTAAAGGTTTGGTTAGACCACAGACTGCAGAGCTAAAGGTTTGGTTAGACCGCAGAGCTAAAGGTTTGGTTAGACCACAGACTGCAGAGCTAAAGGTCTGGTTAGACCGCAGAGCTAAAGGTTTGGTTAGACCACAGACTGTAGAGCTAAAGGTTTGGTTAGACCGCAGAGCCGAAGGTTTGGTTAGACCACAGACTGCAGAGCTAAAGGTTTGGTTAGACCGCAGAGCTGAAGGTTTGGTTAGACCACAGACTGCAGAGCTAAAGGTTTGGTTAGACCGCAGAGCTAAAGGTTTGGTTAGACCACAGACTGCAGAGCTAAAGGTTTGGTTAGACCGCAGAGCTAAAGGTTTGGTTAGACCACAGACTGCAGAGCTAAAGGTTTGGTTAGACCGCAGACTGCAGAGCTAAAGGTTTGGTTAGACCGCAGACTGCAGAGCTAAAGGTTTGGTTAGACCGCAGACTGCAGAGCTAAAGGTTTGGTTAGACCACAGACTGCAGAGCTAAAGGTTTGGTTAGACCGCAGACTGTAGAGCTAAAGGTTTGGTTAGACCGCAGACTGCAGAGCTAAAGGTTTGGTTAGACCGCAGACTGCAGAGCTAAAGGTTTGGTTAGACCACAGACTGTAGAGCTAAAGGTTTGATTAGACCACAGACTGCAGAGCTAAAGGTTTGATTAGACCGCAGACTGCAGAGCTAAAGGTTTGGTTAGACCACAAACTGCAGAGCTAAAGGTTTGGTTAGACCGCAGACTGCAGAGCTAAAGGTTTGGTTAGACCACATATTGCAGAGCTAAAGGTTTGATTAGACCACAGACTGCAGAGCTAAAGGTCTGGTTAGATCACAGACGAGGTGTTTCACACAGGCATTATTACCCGTAGTCCTGGCTGCATGATGGGAAGAGGTGCACCACCAGTGCGGGACCAGGTGTGCATGATGGGCAAAAGGCGAGTGGTGTATATACTACAGCGTTTTCAGGGCGATAGCTTGGACATGGCACCCGAATTGCAGCAAAAACTGACGACATCTAGAGTTACATATAATTATAGGGAGAGAGACATTCCACCAACCTTTAGTCAGCAGTCACAGGCATAAAAGCGTCACTCTTTCTATTGGTTTCTCTCAAGGAAAAGCGATCTAAATTTCTTATGAGAAAGGAGGAAGTCCCAATCGAGACAACGAAGTATATCACTGGCGGGAGCTGCTACAAGTATTATTTTTATCGCGACAAAACAAACACGTGTTTGTCGCGACAAAACACGTCGTTTGTCGCGACAAAAGTTTTGTCGGGACAAATATACATAATTTTGTCGTGACAAAAGTGACAAGCTTACTTTTGTCGCGACAAAAATGATACTTGTGGCAGCTCCCGCCAATGATAGAAGTAGGCCAACGCAGAGTCAGCACAGTGCTCGTCTTCTCGGGCTGCTGATGGAAATGAGAGAAGTCTCACACCCGCCGTGCAGTTATCGTTCTTGGGCGCCTCTTTTTCATTTATGTATGCATTTGCTTATTTATATTCTTATTGCACTGGTCTATGTCTTCTGTAACGTCTTCAATTTGTTCGCTGTGATCTGATCACTTTGTGTCGGTTTTGGCTTTAAGACGCCGCGGCAGACATTCGCGCTTACTGGCAGTGGGCCGGCCATCTTGATCTGCAGTAAAGTGAAGCGAGGCGTTGTTACGTTAAAGAAGAGCTTTTACAAAGCACGAGACCAGCTGTGGAATACGAATTTGAAGAACTGGTGATTCTTCCACCACTTTAGTTCACTCAGATGTGTTTCTTCCACCCCGTTAGTTCACTCAAGTTTGATTAGTTCAGTTTGCTCACTCTGCTGTGATTCTTCAAACTTTGTCAGTTCACTCAGCTGTGATTCTTCAAACTTTGTCAGTTCACTCTGCTGTGATTCTTCAAACGTTGTCAGTTCACTCAGCTGTGATTCTTCAAACTTTGTCAGTTCACTCAGCTGTGACTCTTTGACCCACCTCAAGTGCAGAGAACTCCCGGAGAACATTGAACGTTCCCTAGAGTCCATCTTGCGTCTGAGCCAACTCAGTCAACACCTCGGCTTTCTTTAGTCATCTATTATTTTTACACTGAAACAGACCTTCGGCGTCCTGGAGAACCTGCAATGCACTGCGGCTGCTTTTGGACCACTGGAGACCATGGTCTGAGCGAACGAGAAAGCTCATTCACTCACCCATTCACTCAGCGCTGGCACAAATGGTCCTGTCACCCACTGAGTCAGCGCTGGCACAGATGATCCTGTCACCCATCCACCCACTCACTCAGCGCTGCCACAGATGGTCCTGTCACCCACTGACTCAGCGCTGGCACAGATGATCCTGTCACCCACTGAGTCAGCGCTGGCACAGATGATCCTGTCACCTACTGACTCAGTGATGCCATAGATGGTCCAGTCACCCACTCACCCAGCGCTGGCACAGATGATCCTGTCACCCACTGACTCAGTGCTGCCATAGATGGTCCTGTCACCCACTCACCCAGCGCTGGCACAGATGATCCTGTCACCCACTGACTCAGTGCTGCCATAGATGGTCCTGTCACCCACTCACTCAGCGCTGGCACAGATGGTCCTGTCACCCACTCACACAGTGCTGCCACAGATGGTCCAGTCACCCATCCACCCACTCACTCAGCGCTGCCACAGATGGTCCTGTCACCCATCCACCCACTCACTCAGCGCTGGCACTGATGGTCCTGTCACCCACTCACACAACGCTGCCACAGATGGTCTTGTCACCCACTCACTCAGCGCTGCCACAGATGGTCTTGTCACCCACTCACTCAGCGTTGCCACAGATGGTCTTGTCACCCACTCACTCAGCGCTGCCACAGATGGTCCTGTCACCCACTCACACAACGCTGCCACAGATGGTCCTGTCACCCACTCACACAACGCTGCCACACATAGTCCTGTCACTCATTGCTACCGCGGATGGTCTTCATGTCGGCGGAGCTGATGAAACTGATGCCTCGCTGCAGCTGGCGGCGGCTCTCCTGGTTCATCTGCTCGATGTTGCGGGCCCGGTGCTCCTCGCCGTCCTGCCCCCCGGAGCTGCCGATGTCGGGCATGACCCCTCCCTCTTTGCCCCGCCTCCCCCGCCCGCCCGGCCCCTTGCCCTCAGCCCCAGCCACGTGCTCGGGCACGATCAGCTTGTCCCGGAAGTCGTTGTCCTGCAGAGTGACGAAGGGCGACACGGCGGACTGCAGCCACAGCAGGTGACCCACGTAGCGGCGAGCCGCGTCCGGCACCACGCCGGAAGTGACGTCCATCACCTCCATGAGGCAGACGGGAAAATAGGTGAGGAGAAGGGAGAGAAGTCTGAGGAAGGTCACCAGCACCACGCGGTTGTACTCGCTGGCCGACTCGGTGCGCACCTCCCTGGCCAGCCAGACGCTGCGCATGACGAGGGCGTAGCACGCGAGCGTGAGCAGGAGCGGCAGCAGGCAGAGCAGCGCGGTCGTCACGCTGTGGGCCACCAGCAGGCGATGGGACGTCGTATCGCTCGGCCCGCACGCGCCTCTGACAGCGGAACGGGGAGAAAGATGGGGCTTGTCAAATGTTCACACCACGATTTTATTCTTACCAAACTTTCGGCTCTTTCAGGCGTCATCAGGAAATGAATTCATGTAAAAAGAAGTCTTTTTTAACTGGAATAAAATCAGTTAACACTATAAATGTAGCATCTATCAAAATATATTTTAACAAACATTCCGGACATGTCTTAATGTTATACTTGTGTCATACACTGGTTGTTGTTGTCGTCATTATTCACAAATTTCCAAGGAGCTCTTTCGCCAGTAACTGGAGGCTGCCGTAACTGTTACTAAAATTAGAAAATGCATGCAAGATTTTCGGTTTGAAAAAACTGGCAAACGGTATGCAGAATAGACTTATATTGACGAGAAGTATTACGGCAAGATACGGCTAGTAGTCCACGGATGTGGTTACATAAAAATAAACAATGCTCTTCCACAGTAAAGTTGGCACAGCTGCCCCACAAGCGTCCACTGTCTCTCATGTGATGCCATCGCAAACTACTTAAAAATACCAAACATCAACGGTATATCTAACACATAACAGAAGCGGAACATTTAACACTATAAAATTGGTTGCACGGCACATACTGTGGCCTAATGATCTGTAGCCAGTGTCGGAAACAGACCCTAGAGAAAGACTTTGGAGATTTTGGGCCATGGGGAAAGACTTTGCAAGCGGAAAGTTGTAAATTCGAGACGTTAAAAAAGCCTATCGTGATACTATTAGAACAAACAAACAGAAGTTTAAAGTGGTATCAAGTTGTAATGCATAAATAAGCGGGGTTCCGCAAGGTAAGCACACACACACACACACACACACACACACACACACACACACACACACACACACACACACACACACACACACACACACACACACACACATGTGCACATGAACACAGAGTGACAGACAGAACGATGCAGCTGTAAGCTCACACCCCTACTCACACATCCTAGCTCATATACCTACACCACTCACACACACCTCTCACCCCCCACCCCCCTCACCCTCACCCACACTTACACACCCACATTCCTTACATTCCCTCCTCACATACCCAAACCCCTTCACTCAACCACACTACCTACACACGCTTTTCACCCGGCACACACCTACACTATTTACCCTCCTCACACCCTCCTCACACCTACACCCCTCATACATCCTCAAACATCCACACCCCTCACACCCTCGTCACATAGCCACACCCCCATCACACCCCACAACCTTCACACACTCTCATCACACCCCCACCGACACATACACTGCTCAAGTTCACACCCCTCATACACCCTCTTCAGACACCAACACCCCTCACATACCCACACCGCTTACACCCCCTCCTCACACCCCCATACCAACCGCACCCCTCATACACCCACATCCCACATACACCTCGCACACTCTCACCCCTTACACACCCTCCTCACATTCCCACAGCCCTCACACATCCTCCTCACACATCCTCTTCACACACCCACACCTTTCACACTCCCACACCCACACCCCTCACATACCCACCACCACAACCCCATACACCCACACCCCTCATACACCCACACCCCCCAGACACCATCACATCACACCCCCGAGAGACAGCCAGCTCTCTGACCCTCTCCACAGGCAGATCTAGAACCCGGAGCGCTGTGTAGATGACAACCCCCCCACCCCACCCCCCACCCCCCCACCCCCCCACACACGCGCACGCACGCACGCACGCACGCACGCACGCACACACACACACCTTTCGGCCCTCTCCACGGGCAGGCCCAGCACCCTGAGTGGAGTGTAGACGACGACCAACCCCAGCAGCCACGCGCCCAGCGTCAGCACACCCGTGAAGGTCTGGGTGAAGATCTTGCGGTACTTGGAGAAGGAGAAGATGATGGTGAGACGCTGCGCGCTCACCGCTAGGTGGAGCCACACCACCGTCATCATGGTGGCGCTGCTCGCGGACCACACCTGGAAAGTATGATTGTGCTGCTCGTTAAATTATCCCTTCTTGCTCACCTACGGCTGCAGCGTTGAGAAAGACGTAGCTGCAGCGGGCTGGAACTGGACCAGTCTGCCTCTTCTTTAGCCTGCAACTGGACCAGTCTTCTTCTTCGCTCTTAGTTCACGCAGCGGGCAGCAGCCTGGAACTGGACCAGTCTTCCTCTTCTTCAGCCTGGAACTGGACCAGTCTTCCTCTTCTTCAGCCTGGAACTGGACCAGTCTTCCTCTTCTTCAGCCTGGAACTGGACCAGTCTTCCTCTTCTTTAGCCTGGAATTGGACCAGTCTTCCTCTTCTTTAGCCTGAACTGGACCAGTCTTCCTCTTCTTTTTCTTCTTCTCTCCTAGATCACTCTGTGGGCAGCCGCCTGGAACTGGACCAGTCTTCCTCTTCTTTAGCCTGCAACTGGACCAATCTTCCTCTTTTTCTTCTCTCCTAGCTCACTCTGTGTACAGCAGCCTGGAACTGGACCAGTCTTCCTCTTCCGTGCGGTCAACCGGACGTCAAATACAATTACACACTAACTACTAATCTCCTTCTTCTATTCGAGCATCCATTTGGATTTTCTTGCTGCATGAACAGGAAGCTAATTGCCATAGCGATATTTAAGCTATCCTTGAGAAAGTCTGACGTGAGATTAAGTGTCACATCATGAGCAGTAGGTCACTTAACAAACTTTTTGATTAAATGCAGTTCCCACATATACACAGAGCTCCCTACCCCTTTGAACCAAATGATTGACTGTTTAACCTCATTTGCGTAACAGCACCTTCACATGGCACTCATTGTTCAGACTGACAAACCAATGTGCGAACTACAAAAACTGTCTGCGATAAGACAGTGGATATAAGTATATTCTGACTGGTGGACGGTGCACTTGTTGGATTTTTGGCGGGTGCTCACTGGAGATAATTCTGCTCACTAACTACCGAATTAAGGATAATGGCCAGAAGATAGACAGACAGACAGACAGGCAGCAGACAGATAGACAGATATACAGACAGACTGAGAGACAGACAGACAGAGACAAACAGGTATTGAAACCGACAGAGTACCAAGGAAACCGACAGACAGAGTATCAAGGAAACCGACAGACAGAGTACCAAGGAAACCGACAGACAGAGTATCAAGGAAACCGACAGACAGAGCACCTCGCATGCGACATCGATGTCCACGGTACCGGCCGCGTCAGCCCCGAGCTCCACCCCAACGTCATCCCGCACCACACCCACCCTCCGACCTGCCCCCGGCACAGCGTCGTCCACAAGGCCGTTGGTGGAGATCATGGGAGAGGAAGCAACGCCCGCGGTCGTGGTGACGGCGTTGGTGTCCCCCAGTCTAGCGATGACGGCGTGGCCAGGGCGGTAGGGCGGGGAGAAGATGAGGTAGACGGTGGCGGGGATGCGCGTGGTGCAGACGAGGACGTCGGCGCAGAGGATTCCGCAGAAGAGGATAGAGATGTGGCGCGAGAAGCTGCGGATGCTCAGCGACACCCTGAGGACGGCCAGGTGGCCCAGCAGGGCCAGGATGCAGGACACAAGGAGCACTGCCACCTCCAGGTAGTCCTGCCACGTCAGCGGGCTGTCGGCCCCCGCCTCCTCCTCGCCGTATGGGACGTCACTGGTAACCGCCATGAGGCTGACAGCTACTTCCGGTTTCGTTAATGGTCAGTCTGGGGTGACGTCACTGGAAGAAGAGCGTCTGTCCTGAGACCAACAAGAAGACTTGTTGTAATAAAACTGAGAAGAGACCTGCTGTAATTAGACCAAGAAGAAGACGAAGAAGACTTGCTGTAATGAGGACAAGAAGACTTGCTGTTATGAGACCAAGAAGAAGACTTGCTGTAATGAGACCAAGAAGAAGATGAAGAAGACTTGCTGTAATGAGACCAAGAAGAAGATGAAGAAGACTTGCTGTAATGAGACCAAGAAGATTTGCTGTTATGAGACCAAGAAGAAGCCTTGCTGTAATGAGACCAAGAGGAAGACTTGTTGTAATGAGATGAAAGAAGGCTTGTTGTAATGAGACCAAGAAGACTTGTTGTAATGAGACCAACAGAAAGACGTTGTAATGAGATGAAAGAAGGCTTGTTGTAATGAGACCAAGAAGAAGACTTGTTGTAATGAGACCAAGAGGAAGACGTTGTAATGAGACCTAGAAGAAGGCTTGCTGTAATGAGATGAAAGAAGAAGACTTGTTGTAATGAAACCAAATAAGAAGACTTGTTGTAATGAGATCAAGAAGAAGATTTGCTGTAATGAGATGAAAGAAAAAGACTTGCGGCAATGAAATCAAGACGAATACATACCGATCTGACGAATTATACGTTCGTTTTTCGCTGGGTTTTTGCTTTGTTTTGTTTGTTTTTGTTTTGGTTATGCTGTCTCTTTCTCACTCTCTCTCTTTTGGCTTTTTGTTTGTCTTCATTTCACCGTTGTTGTTGCTGATATTGACATTGCTGCAGCTGTTGGTATTTTTTCCTTCTTTTTCTCTTTTCTTTCTATTTGATTTTGATTGCTATTGCTTCTTTCTTTTTCCTTCTAATTTTCTTTATGCAAAGTGGTATCATGAATACATGCTTACCAGAGGAAGAGGAGGGTAGGAATGGCTGGCATTGTATTTTATGAATGTGAGCGAGTGCACTGCCAGTTAAGTTTCCTAGACCTTCTAACCCTTCTTTCTGTCCTTGAGCGGGCGATGCTGCAGGGAGCCGTAGCACGTGTTATGACCCCTACGTGCACCGACTGGCTAGAATATTCGTTAAAACCGTGCGCTTGGCCAGCACACTTCCTTTCTCCGCCAGTGTTGATGTGCAGTGACCAGAAGCGGCTGTTTTGTTTTCTTGCTGGTGCCTGAACACGTGGATTTCTCTCTCTCTCTCTCTCTCTCTCTCTCTCTCTCTCTCTCTCTCTCTCTCTCTCTCTCTCTCTCTCTCTCTCTCTCTATATATATATATATATATATATATATATATATATATTATACAGGTCCATGCCTGAACGTGTATGTGATTCTGGTGCTGGAGAGCCTACACTGTTTCCTGGTTGGTTGTAATAAAGTTATGTTATAGCAACTTCTGACTTGTGACTCTTCATTTATGCTTCCAACCTGTTTGACTTGTGGCTCTACATTCATGCTTCCAACCTGCATGACTTGTGGCTCTGCATTCATGCTTCCAGCCTGCATGACTTGTGGCTCTGCATTCATGCTTCCAACCTGCATGACAGGTGACTCTGCATTTTTGCTGCCAGCCTGCGTGACTTGTGACTGCATTCATGCTTCCAACCTGCATGACAGGTGACTCTGAATTCATGCTTCCAGCCTGCATGACTTGTGACTCTGCATTCATGCTTCCAACCTGCATGACTTGTGACTTTGCATTCATGCTTCCAACCTGCATGACTTGTGACTGCATTTATGCTTCCAACCTGCATGACTTGTGACTCTGCATTCATGCTTATAACCTGAATGACTTGTGACTCTGCATTCATGCTTCCAACCTGCGTGACTTGTGACTGCATTCATGCATGACTTGTGACTCTGCATTCATGCTTCCAGCCTGCATGACTTGTGACTCTGCATTCATGCTTACAACCCCGCATGACTTGTGACTGCATTCATGCTTCCAACCTGCATGACTTGTGACTATATTCATGCTTCCAACCTGCATGACTTGTGACTCTGCATTCATGCTTCCAGCCTGCATGACTTGTGACTCTGCATTCATGCTTCCAGCCTGCGTGACTTGTGACTGCATTCATGCTTACAACCCCGCATGACTTGTGACTCTGCATTCATGCTTCCAGCCTGCATGACTTGTGACTCTACATTCATGCTTACAACCCCGCATGACTTGTGACTCTGCATTCATGCTTCCAGCCTGCATGACTTGTAACTCTGCATTCATGTTTACAACCCCGCATAACTTGTGACTGCATTCATGCTTCCAACCTGCATGACTTGTGACTGCATTCATGCTTCCAGCCTGCATGACTTGTGACTGCATTCATGCTTCCAGCCTGAATGACTTGTGACTGCATTCATGCTTCCAGCCTGCATGACTTGTGACTGCATTCATGCTTCCAACCTGCATCCCCCGCTCGGAGGTAATCGCTTCATTTTTGTTGCTGGCATAGCCTATTCATGCTATTTTGACGAAAATCTGGTTTCGCCTCTCTAGCAAGCACAAGCGCGAGTTGAACTGCAGAGAGATGTTCTCACCGTGACTGTCAAGCCAAGACTGGTCTGATCACGTGGTATGTTCTCACTGTGGTTGTCAAGCCAAGACTGGTTTGAAAACGTAATATGCTCTCACTGTGACTGTCAAGCCAAGACTGGTCTGATCACGTGGTATGTTCTCACTGTGACTGTCATTCCAAGACTGGTTTGATCACGTGGTATGTTCTCGCTGTGGTTGTCAAGCCAAGACTGGTTTGATCAAGTGGTATGTTCTCACTGTGGTTGTCAAGCCAAGACTGGTTTGATCACGTGGTATGTTCTCACTGTGACTGTCAAGCCAGGACTGTTCTCATTGTGGTTGTCAAGCCAAGACTGGTTTGATCACGCAGCTCGTGGTCACCGTGGTACTCAGGTCCTATCAACCAGGTACGTCGTATCAGGGTCTCGCCTAGGGCGGAATGCATCACCCACAGAAAAAGATGACGCTGATGATAACCGTAATAACGATAATGAATCCGGCAAGTCAGAAATATGACATAGTTTCATCTTGGGCACAGAATTCATTGAAGGTTTCTTAGTCAGACTTTGTGGTTATACACTGGAGGAGAGGTTAAGGCAAATCGTTCTGCAACATCGGATAGTTGTGAAACACCCGTAGCACTCCTTAATGATAATAATGACCGACGAGACCTTGGAGTGCTGGGAAGAAAAACATTATGAAGAAACTGTGTGTATGATGTCGCGCGCGCGCAAATACACACACACACACACACACACACACACACACACACACACACACACACACACACACACACACACACACACACACACACACACACACACGCAAGCACGCACGTACGTATGCATGTACACGCATAAGCACACACACACACACACACACACACACACACACACACACACACACACACACACACACACACACACACACACACACACAATCACACACAAACACACACACATACACACACACGCACATATGCATGCACGCACACGCACAAAATCACACACACACACACACACACACACACACACACACACACACACACACACACACACACACACAACACACACACACATATGACTTCATAACAAAATGAAGCACGATCATGTGTCTGCACGTGCTCTCGGGAGTTATTGATTGTCTCACAGAACCTGATACCTGCCGCAGCATTGCCGCAGTGGTGAGATTTATTTTGCTTTCAGCATAATACAGAATCCACGGCACGTGAACCTTCTGCGCGTAAAATGAAATAACAGCCGACTGTTGTGTAAGATGAGGAATAAAACATACTGCCAATCTATCCTGTGCTAATATCACTTTACACTAATTGTAGTGCTTACATCTGCAGCGCTTCTTGAACTTTGTTCAGCTCGTGTTTAATTTGGTTTTTTTTTGTGTGTGTGTGTGTGTTTTTTAAATCAGGCTGGGAGGAACAAAGAGAGAGACACACACAGAACACATTCACAGAGAAAGACAATGAGACAGACAGAAGGAAAGACAAACAGAGACAGGCACAGAGAGACAGAGGGGCAGAGAGAGGGGGGATGGGGGTTAGGAAAAGACACAGAGAGACAGACAGAGTGTAAGAAAGAGATAGGCAGACAGACAGAGAAGTAGAATGAAAGACAGACAGAGAGAGGCAGAACGAGAGAGAGAGAGAGACAGAGACAGAGATAGACAGACAGACGGACAAACACACAGACAGAGACAGACAGAGACAGAGACAGAGAGACAGGCAGGCAGACGGACGGACAGACACACAGACAGAGAGCTAAAATGAGAGACAGACACATACAGAGAGGCAGCGAGGAAGAGAGAGAGAGTGAATGAGAGCGAACGAACGGGAGACGCGTAGAGAGAGAGAGAGAGAGAGAGAGAGAGAGAGAGAGAGAGAGAGAGAAGAGACAGAGACAGAGACAGAGACAGAGACAGAGACAGAGTCAGAGACAGACAGACAGACAGACAGACAGACAGACAGACAGACAGAGACAAAGTGAGACAGACTGAGTGAAACAGACAGACTGAGTGAGACAGACAGAGAGACAAACTGACAGAAAGACTATGGTATAGCTGATTGTTGTACTAGTGACAGAGCTACGCTAGCCAGCCTCGTCGTCCATCCCTCGCGTTGCTGCCATTTTAAAACATTTGCCAGGGCAGCATGTTTCCGCTGCCCAGGGTTTTTAAACATGCATACGTCTGCAAAACTCAACACTTTGGCTTTTATCTTGATGCTTAACTGTATACTGGCTTCATACTGCTGCTGCTGCTGCTCCTACTACTACTACTACTACTACTACTACTACTACTACTACTACTACTACTACTACTACTACTATTAATGTGGCCTTTCATGTGCTCCATCACTAAGCAAAGAACCAAATCACAGTCAAATCAAATTCGCACACACACACACACACACACACACACACACACACACACACACACACACACACACACACACACACACACACACACACACACACACACACACACACACACACACACACACACACACACACACACACACACACGAGTCAGTAAGATAACTTTAAGAGGTGAGATTTCAGAGATGATCTGAAAGATGTGATTGTGTCTGAAAACGGTCTCAGCCAAAATTGGAGAGACCCCCCCAAAACAACAACAACAACAACAAAAAAAACAAATCAAGTTGACTGCCAGCATTCAGACCCTCCCAAACCCGTTCCCCACCCTAGAGAGAAGAGAAGGCACATGTCGGGTAACGGGCAGATTATTAAAATTGATCATAAACTATTATTTACCACTTACATGTTACTGGTTGTTTATCATAAACTCTTTTGAGTTTATCATAAACTCTTTTGATTAACTTTACCATTTACATTGTATTGGCAATTTATCATAAACTACTACTACTAACTTTACCATTTACATTATACTGGCAGTTTATCGTAAAC
Source organism: Alviniconcha marisindica (assembly GCA_018857735.1). Lineage (NCBI taxonomy): Eukaryota > Metazoa > Mollusca > Gastropoda > Provannidae > Alviniconcha > Alviniconcha marisindica. The sequence goes on along the minus strand of JABMCL010000181.1, from coordinate 71,663 downwards.
TGTTATTATTAACTTTACCATTTACATTATACTGGTAATTTATTATAACGGTTATTATTAATAGGACGGATCTAGGGAAATGCATTCACCTATGCGACGAAATACAAGGAACAATGAAACACAAGCGCTTTCGATAGAAAATTGTCATCGTCGGGTGTAAGAAGATAGATAGATAATGATAAAAGAAGAAGGAAGCAAAGAAGAAGACATGCAAGGAGTTGATGTAAAACAAATGTTCCTTGTTCCTTGTGTTTCGTCGTATAGGCGAGTACATTTCCCTAGATTATTTTGTTCTATTTTTTCAACCTCACCAGCAGTTGTTCACCTTGTTATTATTAACTTTACCATTTACATTTTATTTACATTGGCAATTTACTCCTTTCGGCCAGCTCTTCGACGGGAATGGCCAACATAGTTCTCCTGTAGAGGATAAAACAATTTGTTTAGAAGCCAAAACTGAGAGAGAGAGAGAGAGAGAGAGAGAGAGAGAGAGAGAGAGAGAGAGAGAGAGAGAGAGAGAGAGAGAGAGAGAGAGAGGTTTCACAAAGACCGCAAAATAAAAATAAAAGGTTCCAAATTGATGATGTTGGTGGTGCAGCAGCTAAAAAAAAAAGAAAAAAAAAGAAAAAATAAAAAAAATAAGAGGTTATACAGGGATTTGAAACTGGGATCGCTGGCGTGAGATTCCGGAGTGATAACCATCGGACCGCGGAGCTACCGGCCAAATGGTAAACAGTAAGTAAACATGGTGCTTAACGTCCACAGAAACCATAAGGCTTATTAGGGACGGGGAGAAGGGGGAAAAAGGGGGTATGGTGGTGGGGGAAGAGGGAGATTCTATACCTATCTATACACTGTCACCACCAGAATGACTTTTGCATTAAGGTTGGCAGCGATGGGAGGCATTTTAACGTTTCATCAATTGCGACGGACAAAGTCACAAGACAGTGTGTCCACAAACCACAACCTTTTTGAAAAGAGAGGAGAGCCGACGGAAGAGGAATCGAACCGAGGTCCTTCTGCTTACCACCCTAACGCCTTAACGCTAGGCTAAACTGGCTTACGAAAACGGTAGATGCGCCTCTCCCTTTACTTGACAAAGACTCGCTCGTTCGCTTCACTAAACCTGAGCGTTCTCTCCCTTTACTTGACAAAGACTCGCTCGTTCGCTTCACTAATCCTGAGCGTTCTCTCCATTTACTTGACAAAGACTCGTTCGTTCGCTTCACTAATCCTGAGCGTTATTGCGTTCGTTAGAGAAAAACGTTGCCATACTACCCCCACATACTACCCCATGGAGCAAGCAATCGTCACATCCACTTTTGACAGGGACAGCTGGTCGAGCGCCACATAATGACAGCGTTGACACAGACACACGGATCCACAGACAGACAGATTCACAGACGGACAGATCCACAGACAGACAGATTCACAAACAGACAGATCCACGAAAGGGCAGACAGACAGATAATTACTTATGCCTACGAAAGGGCAAACTGTATACAAATTTCCGGCACACTCTGCATTTGTCAATGCAACAACCACTTATTTTATATGTCTGACAAGGTGAGTCCGTTACCTGACCTGTGAACTGACCGCGAGTAAGAATACTTCACCTTTCTGATGATTGGGTTATGCACAGATTTTAAATGTATATCATGTACAACAGACCTTGTGCAGCCTATCGCAGTAATAATAATGATGAAGGACATTTATGAGGGCGTTTCAGGAATGAATGAGACCATCGATTTAAAATACCTTTCACTCATTTTAAACAGTTTTGCGGTTGTTGTTTTGCAGCATTACTTCAAAGTACTAGCTCTCAGGGGAGCAGCGACACACTTCCTTAGTTTTTGTAGCCATTGTTCAAATGGTTGCTACAATCCTCTTTTGGGGTGTGATTTGGACACTGCAAATGGGTGTCACAGTCCTCTTTTGCGGTGTGATTTAGACACTGCAAATGGGTGTCACAGTCCTCTTTTGGGGTGTGCTTTAGACACTGCAAAACGGCAGAGCCACGGAGTGAACGGGAGTCGAATGTGCGTTGTGAAAGGCCTTTGTTTACACGTGGACACAGAATGTGCGTCTTGAAGGGCTTTTGTTTAAACGTGGAAACAGAAACCAACAACAACCCAAAACACATGGGACAGGAAGGTGCACCGTATTTCAATCTTGAATGCCAAATGTGTGACACAAAAGTATCAAAAAGAGCAGAGTCTAACGTATCCGTTTGTGAAGAAACAACCCCCCCCCCCCCCCCCCCCCCCCACACACACACACACACACACACACACACCACACACACACACACACACAAACAAACAAACAAACAAACCACACACACACACACCACACACAAAAACAAAAAAGCAACCCACACGCACACACAAAAATGCACAAGAAAACCAACAAGGTAGCTGTCTCTCTCCCTCCCCCCCCCCCCCCCCCCCCCCCCCCTCTCTCTCTCTCTCTAGCTGTGAGCTGTGAGTTCTGGGCAGCATACATCGCAATAATCTGACACTACCGTCTGCCTAAGAAATGTCATTTTAGCCTGCGAATAATAACACATCCCTGAAGAGAAACATCGACCCGCCGTTACGTAGGTAATAGTGTGGGGTTTGGTGGCCGGTGAACCGACAAATGATGCCACTGGCCGTGCATGTACGTGTGTGATCGATACCACGGCCTGTGACCCTTGGGAATATCACATTTTCCGCATCATAATAAACCGTCATTTACACACGCAGAGAGAGAGAGAGAGAGAGAGAGAGAGAGAGAGAGAGAGAGAGAGAGGTTGTAGGGTGGGCGGGGGCGGTTTTCACTATCAGTGAAATAGATTATATCATTACTTTGAGGTCAGCCAGCAGACAAACACACGGGGAGAGAGAAAGACGGAGACAGAGAAAATGAAAGAAAACAGACAGGGAAGCAAAACAATTCTCTGTGTTTTTGACACTGTGCCTCCCTGTCTGTTTGTCTGTCTTTTACCCTGTTTCCGTCTTTCTGTGTTTGTGCTACCCTGTCTGTTTGTCTATCTTTTACCCTGTTTCCGTCTTTCTGTCTTTGTGCCTCCCTGTCTGTTTGTCTGTCTTTTACCCTGTTTCCGTCTTTCTGTCTTTGTGCTACCCTGTCTGTTTGTCTGTCTTTTACCCTGTTTCCGTCTTTCTGTCTTTGCGCTACCCTGTCTGTTTGTCTGTCTTTTACCCTGTTTCCGTCTTTCTGTCTTTGTGCCTCCCTGTCTGTTTGTCTGTCTTTTACCCTGTTTCCGTCTTTCTGTCTTTGTGCTACCCTGTCTGTTTGTCTGTCTTTTACCCTGTTTCCGTCTTTCTGTCTTTGTGCTTCCCTGCCTGTTTGTCTGTTTTTACCCAGTTTCCGTCTTTCTGTCTCTGTGCTTCCCTGTTTGTCTTTTACCCTTTTCCCGTCTTTCTGTCTCTGTGCTTCCCTGTCTGTTTGTCTGTCTTTTACCCTGTTTCCGTCTTTCTGTCTGTGTGCTTCCCTGTCTGTTTTCTTTCATTTTCTCTGTCTAAAACTATCAAAGACATTCGTGCCAGTAAAGTACACAACAACCCCCAACACACCCAAGAAAGGACAACTATATCTAGTCTCTCTCTCTCTCTCTCTCTCTCTCTCTCTCTCTCTCTCTCTCTCTCTCTCTCTCTATCTATATATATATATATATATATAATATATATATATATATATATATATATATATATATATATATATATATATATATATATATATCGTGATGGTATGTTTTTCTTTCTTTCTTTTTTTACATTTAATTACAGTTCTTGCAGCAGCATTGTGTACTGCCTGTACTGTCTGCTTTTGGGGCTGTCTCGACGGAAGATCATTACAGTAGTCGAACTTTAATATCTGAGCTTTGATGCATTGCGTGAGGAAATATAGCTGTTGTGGAAGGTGGGCTGTCTGCACGGACAACACCATGAAGACACCAGCCGTCATGACGCTGTTTTGTGTGACTACTGCACCAGTCACACCAGTAACCAGGCGCGCTACAACAAGACCTGAATCACTCAAGGCTACTATTACCTGGCATGAGAGTAAATACAGGGTCCACTAAAGGTGCATCCTCAAATAACGACGATGACGTTAACGTGTAACTGGGAGTATATCACACGTCCGAGCCAATTTCGAGATCAAAAGACTAAATTTGGCCTAATAAAAATGGATGCTTGAGAGGTGGCATGGAAAACTTGGGAAAGCACTGTGGAGAATGGCCAGCAGGCAAAGCAGACTCACAGATCAAGCTTCTCATTCAAGAAAGAAAACGGCAAGCCGCAAGACCTCATAGTGTACACCGACGGCTCAGTCACCAAATACCAGACCAGTCAGGGTGGGGCTTCACTGACAAGCAAGGTGCGACCATCATCCATGAAGACAATGCAGCCTATACGTTCTCAACCTCCAGCTTAACAATGGAGGTGGAAGCAGTCATCCATGCCCTTTTTCTTTCTTGGTGCTTTACGTCCACGGAGGCGAGATGGCCTATTAGGGACGGGGACAGAGTGGGAAGGGGCCGACAGAGTGAAGGCTCGACCGCGGAAACCGCCCGAAAAAGACAGGAGAGACCGTGGACCGCCGCCAGAACAATGGAAGTGTTAGGGCGGTGTCCCCTCGCCATTGCCCAGCGACTTGTGCACTGCGCAATTGCTGTTTCAACTGCTGTGCTTGGCCAGAGTCACAAAGACAATGTCCGTTGCACTGCTGTTGACGAACAACTTGGACAACTCAAGCAAAGGAAGTCCAACTTTCTTAGCCCAGCTCCACCTCCCTACTCGTGATCTCTTCTGGGCTAAGTTGAGGGTCCAGCTCCACCTCCCTCCTCTAAGATCTCTTGATCTTTTGATCTCGCCTGGTACCCTGTTCCATGCCCTCCGCTGGATTGTCTTAAGAGGTGACGGTCAGACCACATGCCATCATCCTCACAGATTCAATGAGCTTGCCCCTAAAAGTGAAAAGTGAAACGGGAAGCCCAGAAAGGCATGTGTCAATGTTTGACATCCACCTTCGTGAACTCCTGTGGGTGTACTGCCTTGGACATGCCGGAGTGAAGGGAAATGACCGAGCAGAGAGACTGGCGGGAAAAGCAACTACCACAAGATGATTGCGTCTCCGAAGATCTGAAAGTGTTGAGGAGAAAGAGGCTACCTGCCATAGCCAAAGACATCACACCGCCGATCATCTGGAAGAGAGAGGCATGAAAAGAGGAAGCACTCGACGATCTTCCTTGAAAGGACGAGAAAGGGCCATCGTCAGTCAGAAAAACATTGAAACTGCTTCATAGGCAATGTTGGGAAAACATCTGAGAGACGGGGTGGAGCGCATGAGCTTTTCCCAACACATGGATACCATCTTGAACTGAACTGAATAAAAATTGGTTCTGTCTTAACCTATACACCTGTGTCGCCGAGTGGAAGAAATTAAGGGCATAATATGCGCCACTGGGGATAGGGAAGAGGGGAAAGCCTTTTTCCATGATGTACTTTTGGTGAAGTTCATGCACCTTGTATTGTCTCGCATCCCAGGTCCGAGTTACTTAGGCGACACAGGTCACTGTTGGTGTGCCTCTTGTTATTCCTGTGACGTCTGTTGATCCTAGGCGCTCTGGGCGCCGTTCTGTTTCAGAACAGCCAGCAGCCAGTGGCCAGCAGTGAAGCCTTTCAACAGTGAAAGGACAGGAATCGAGCAGCAGTTTCTCCACCGTGCAGGAGAGACACTCCTACATGTTTCTGGGCAGTCTCATTGTCTGATGGGAGCTTGACAAACGTCCAGCTACCTTGGTTTCGAGACTGTTTTTTCTTCTTCTCCACAACCACGCTTCAGCCTTGGCATTGAGGCTGTCACGTCAACAAGATTGATTTTAGAAACCCCAAAGAACACGAAACATCAAAGACTTTTTTTTTTAGATTCACAAAAGCAATAAACGGCTATAAACCAAGAAGGCAACATGTCACAGCAAAAAAAGTAAACGCATGCGGCCTACAACAAAAAGACGAAAAATACAAGCACACTAATTTCCAAACATTATAAGCAAAGTGAAAAGTGTAAAGAATGGAAGACAAAAGGGCAAGCATGCAAAACAAAGACCCCCACCTCCCCACCCCCAAAAAGAAAAAGAAAAAAGAAGGGGGATTGGGGGGTGGGGGGGGGGGAGGGTGCAGAAGAAGAAGAAGAAAACCTAAATCGATATTATACTTTTCTCCGCAGAATGCTCACAATTCTTTTGAAGACTTGATGAATCCACTGAATAATTAAACAGTTTGCTCGGGTTTGCCTTGCTTCGCGACTATGTCAATGGTGTTGTGTTACACTCAAAGTGCCGCACCCCCTTTTGAATTAAATAGCAAACATTTGAAACAAAGATGACAGCCAATGTTAAAAATGTTTCAATTAGGAACCGACTTTCGACTTCACTGCTAACGCCAGTGTGCGGTGCGAGCAGGAAGGCCAGCACAGTTGAGTAACCTCCTATGATTAAAGACAAGATATCGGCGGGGATATATCGTCAACAGAAGTATCAAATGTGGTCGGCGTCAGGAGTAATGAGCAAAGAAAGTTCGATCACAATATCTGCATGGCCTGAGACCAGCTGGAAAAATAATAATGTCGAAAACGGTTTAGGCGTATATTATGCCATACTCAGCACTAGGTGCTGCACAAGTAAATATTCTGACAAAACAAACAAACAAAAGGTCATCACACTCATGTTTACCTTCAACCTCATCAAACCATACCAATCGTTCCACCAAACACATCTACTGACAGGGCATGCACAACACACGATCACTCAGTCTCTGTATAATCATGTTTTGACACAGCTCACGAGCTACAGACGGCAGTAGCCTTGTGATCAAAGCAACACAAGATTTCAGTTTAACACTCACTGACGCGGAGAAAATAAAACACACCACACCACACACACACACACACACACACACACACACACACACACACACACACACACACACGCACACACACACACACACGAACAGACGCACACGCACGCACAGACAAACACTAACGCACAGAAGCACACGCACGCACGCACACGCATCGAGGGAAGAGAGGAAAGACCGATTATAGTGGTACTGGTGAACTGGCGAAGGAGTGACAAATCGTGCAGCGAGTGGACCTTTAGGCACGTTTTGTCACCACATGATGACAAAGCGTGCCTGGTGTGACAAAACGTGCAGGAAGTGCATCAAATTTGGCACGTTCAAAACGTGCCGGGGTGAAAAGACGTGCCGCAACAAGTATCTTGCCGTTAGTATCCTTGCTTGAAGAGTGAGAAATCTCTCTCTCTGTCTGTCTCTCTGTCTGTCTCTCTGTCGTCTTTGCACGTGTTTCTCTCTCTCTCTGTCTGTCTGTCTGTCTGTCTGTCTCTCTCTCTCTCTCTCTGATACATGTATGCTGATTGTGCGGAATTGGTATTGCCATTTTCAAGTTTAGAAATGCATTGTTTCTTGTCACTTTCAAGTCCAACGGTGCATCATTTAAGTTCGTCACTTTAATACTTTGCAACAGACACACACACACACACACACACACACACACACACACACACACACACACACACACACACACACACACACACACAACACACCAAAAAAAAAAAAAAAAAAAACTCTCCGCAAAGCCAGTGCAGTGAAGACTATAATTCCAGCAACCTTTGTTTTAATTGCTGCATTTTGCTACTTTAAATAACTACCCCAGCAGCGACTTAAATGGTATTCTCTTATACTCACTATTGAAGTTCAGCGTCTGTCTTTTCTTCGTCACTTTTTACAAAGTCCTGCAATAGACACCGGAAAGCAAACGAGAAACTGGCACTCTCTCAGACACTCCGTTTCAAAGTGGAGAGACAAAGCAAGATATGAGAAACAACAAGGCGGCAAACGCGACGAGTACTTTGTCCGTAGTTCTCAACAATCAAAGCTGGCGACAGCCACGTGTTGCTAAGGTTACGGTGCCACGCGCCAGTCAGCGTGATCTTGGACGCACGAGACTAATTCATACTACCGCATGTTGGGTGTAATATGACAGTGACGGTTAAAGCTGCAGTCGCCTTGGCATCGTCATTTTTCTCGTACCCCTTTTGATTTCATAACGCGCTCCACAATCTCTCTCCGTCAATCCTTCCCTCTCAAGGGACCTAATCTAAATTTAATATAAAATCAATGGGACATTTTCACACAGAACCCTTGAGTTTTTGTTTTGTTGACGTCTATAGCTATGTGTTATTACAACAGGTGTTTGAGGAATGCCGGTGTAGTTGCTGTCAAACAGCTTCCAGTGTTTCCAGTGTTTTATTTTATGTCTGTTCACACTGAGGTGATATTAGACACACACACACACACACACACACACACACACAACACACACACACACACACACACACACACACACACACACACACACACACACACACACACACACACACACACATCTATTATACTAACTTACCCGTAGGACTATGTACAACCAATTTAACAATAGAAATTATAATATAAGTATTATACAAAATATCTCTAACGTTGTTACAATCTTTGAAGTCATATCCGTTTTTTGTGAAATAAGTCTATGGTAACAGGACAATTACAAACGGTCAAACCGCCTGGAGGGCGAGAAACGCCGGACCTGTTATTGTGTGAGGACGACGCACGGTGCCTGGCGGCGTCAGGTCTGACGACACGAGATGACGGGCCCTGTCAGACTGAAGGGCTGAGTGCGTGGCGGGAAGGGATGAGGCCGTTCCAGTCACAACAGGTCTCCTTCCAGCTGCCGTAATTCCAGTCACATCAGTGTCTCCTTCCAGATGCCGTAATTCCAGTCACATCTAGTTTCTCCTTCCAGATGCCGTAATTCCAGTCACATTAGTCCTCCTTCCAGTTGCCGTAATTCCAGTCACATCCAGTGCCTCCTTCACAGTTGCCGTAATTCCAGTCACATCCAGTGTCTCCTTCAAGTTGCCGTAATTCAAGTCACATCCAGTGTCTCTTTCAAGTTGCCGTAATTCAAGTCACATCCATTGTCTCCTTTCAGCTGCCGTAATTCCAGTCACATCTAGTGTCTCCTTCAACTTGACGTAATTCCAGTCACATCCAGTGTCTCCTTCAACTTGCCGTAGTTCCAGTCACATCCAGTGTCTCCTTCAACTTGCCGTAATTCCAGTCACATCCAGTGTCTCCTTCAACTTGCTGTAATTCCAGTCACATCCAGTGCTTCAAGTTGCCGTAATTCCAGTCACACCCAGTGTCTCCTTCAAGTTGCCGTAATTCCAGTCACACCCAGTGTTTCCTTCAAGTTGCCGTAATTCCAGTCACATCCAGTGTCTCCTTTCAGCTGCCGTAATTCCAGTCACATCTAGTGTCTCCTTCAACTTGCCGTAATTCTAGTCACATCTAATGTCTCCTTCCAGCTGCCGTAATACCAGTCACATCTAGATGTGACTGGAATTTGCAGTTGCCGTAACAGAGGAATTGGAAGGGCTGCTTGGGGTCAAGTCCCCTCTTCATCCTATTGATGCATTCCTTCGCCCCACGCCTGTCATCTTATCCTCTTCATTATTCGCTTCATCCTACTTCCACCAGTACTGGTCGCCCAGCTGCATTCACACCAGTCCGCGGTTAGCGCAGCGGTTAGAGTAGCGGTTAGAGTAGAGGTAGGTTGTAGCAGTTAGAGCAGAGGTTAGAGTAGCAGTTAGAGTAGAGGTAGGTTGTATCGGTTAGCGCAGCGGTTAGAGTAGCGGTTAGAGTAGAGGTAGGTTGTAGCAGTTAGAGTAGCGGTTAGCGTAGTAGGCGGTTAGGGGGTTGGGGGGCGGTTAGCGTAGCAGCGGTTAGGGGTTGGGCGGTTAGAGTAGCGGAGCAGTTAGGGTTGGTAGTTCAGCGTTAGAGTAGCGTTGCCGTTAGAGTGGGTCGGTTAGAGTCAGCGGTTAATAGTTAGAGGCTTAGAGCTAGAGCGGTTAGAGTTAGCGGGTTAGAAGCTTAGCGTAGATGTAGAACGGTTAGCGGTTAGCCGTTAGATAGAGGTTAGGGTAAGGGGTTTGCAGTTGCGGGTTAGAGTAGCGGTTATCGTAGTAAATAGCAACGCGTTAGGAGGTAGAGTGCTTAGAGTACGAACGCGGTTAGTGGGTTAGTCGGTTAGAGGCTTAGCAGTGATTAAAAGTTAGCTAGTGTTAGGCAGGTTAGCGGTTAGAGCAGCGGTTAGAGTAGCGGTTAGAGATAGTAGGTTAGAGTTCTGTGGTTAGAACAGCGGTTAGCGTAGATGTTAGAGCAGCGGTTAGAATAGCGGTTAGAACAACGGTTAGAGTAGCGGTTAGAGTAGAGGTAGGTTGTAGCAGTTAGAGCAGAGGTTAGAGTAGCGGTTAGAGTAGCGGTTAGCGTAGCGGTTAGAGTAGCGGTTAGAGCAGCGGTTAGGGTAGAGGTTAGAGTAGCGGTTAGAGTAGCGGTTAGAGCAGGTTAAAAGGGTTAGGTAGGTTAGGGCAGCGGTTAGAGCGATTAGAACAACGGTTAGAGTAGAGGTTAGAGCGGTTAGAGTAGCGGTTAGACCGGTTAGAGTAGAGGTTAGAGACGGTTAGAGAGCGGTTAGAGTGCGGTTAGAGAAGGGTTAGAGCTGGGTTAGAACAGCGGTTAGGTAGGTTAGAGAGGGTTAGAGCGGTTAGAACAACGGTTAGGTAGAGGTTAGAGCAACGGTTAGAGTAGAGGTAGGTTGTAGCAGTTAGAGCAGAGGGTTAGAGCAGAGGTTAGAGTAGCGGTTAGAGTAGCGGTTAGCGTAGCGGTTAGAGTAGCGGTTAGAGCAGCGGTTAGGGTAGAGGTTAGAGTAGCGGTTAGAGTAGCGGTTAGAGCAGCGGTTAAAGTAGAGGTTAGAGTAGCGGTTAGAGTAGCGGTTAGAGCAGTGATTAGAACAGCGGTTAGCGTAGATGTTAGGGCAGCGGTTAGAGTAGCGATTAGAACAACGGTTAGAGTAGAGGTTAGAGCAACGGTTAGAGTAGCGGTTAGAGCTGCGGTTAGAGTAGAGGTTAGAGTAGCGGTTAGAGCAGCGGTTAGAGTAGCGGTTAGAGAAGTGGTTAGAGCTGTGGTTAGAACAGCGGTTAGCGTAGATGTTAGAGCAGCGGTTAGAATAGCGGTTAGAACAACGGTTAGAGTAGAGGTTAGAGCAACGGTTAGAGTAGCGGGTAGAGCAACGGTTAGAGCAGAGGTTAGAGCAGCGATTTGAGTAGAGGTTAAAGCAGCGGTTAGAGAAGCGGTTAGAGCAACGGTTAGAGTAGGGGTTAGAGCAGCGGTTAGAGTAGCGGTACTAGCTCAGCACTGGCGCCTCCTGATCTAACGATGTTGTCGCCAAGCTAGGGCAGCGTCGCCAGAGTTCAGTGCCTGTCCGGGTGGTCCGTTTTGTTGTTGTTTGTTGTTGTCTTTTGTTTGTTTTCAATTTTCTTTTTCTTTGCTCTGCTGGTATGTGAATATGTGATACCGATTTGGGGGATGGCTTTCGGAGTAATTGTTTGTTTCTGTCTGTGTTTTTTGTTTTTTTGTTTTTTTGAGGGAGTTTCTCTCTCTCTCTCTCTCTCTCTCTCTCTCTCTCTCTCTCTCTCTCTCTCTCTCTCTCTCTCTCTCTCTCTCTCTGTCTCTGTCTCTGCCTCTCTCTCTCTCTCTCTCTCTCTCTCTCTCTCTCTCTCTCTCTCTCTCTCTCTCTCTCTCTCTCTCTCTCTGTCGGCGGAGTGGAAGATATGCAGCGATAAATAACATTCCGACTCCCACAGGCCTGCTCCAGCAAGTCCGGAGTGATACTGTCGTTATTGATTTATTCACCTTGCAACCGCTTCACATTACACCAGCGTAGACTACGAGCTCACCGGTTTTTAACCGATGGTTTACACGAAGCGACAACCGTTTGACGTCATTCGATTTAAACGAAGAAAGAAAAAGTAAATGTCGAGAAGCTGATTATGTTAATTATATATCTGACTGACAGGACATCATGATATCCGATCCTACACCTTTTCCCTCAAACAGAGAGTAGGGCCCGATTCAGTTTCAGTCGCTGGTTATTGATCTTTCTCGGCCCGTTACCTGTGAACGAGCCGTTCACCCATTTTGTTGGTGTTACAAGTCAGAGGAAGCGTTCCTCTATCGATTTTACACAAAAGATGAGTTGATGAATTTACAAACCGATCTCATGAATCCCCCAAACGGTTCAGAGAATGCCCGCAGACAGCCAGTGAACCCCCAATTGGTCAAACAATCATCTGAAACATGACTGTCATGCCGACATTCTTCCAAGCACTGGACAAGACAAAAACAGATCAACGGTTTAGCTCTCCGTCTCATTTCTCATCGTTTTTGACTATTGAACTGTTGTTTAGATGTCGTTTTGTAGCTTTATAAAGGGGATTACCCCGAAAATTTGCATGTTGTGTTTTGTCCTAATAAATAGCGTTCTTTTGAACCTTTTATGTGTTTGGATCTGGTCAAACAATCGTCAGTATTTTGCTTCGCCGGCTTTCAACTTCCTTTCCGTTTCATCTGTAGCCGACATCGTCTGTTTGGCTGGGTAGAATCATGGACTGAAACCTCGAGGGGGTGGGGATAGGGGTGGGCGGGAACGGCGCCTGTATACAGCATAAATTGTTATCTGAAGGCCCAAGTAAACAAACTCAGCAGCCAGGCAGCCATCATACACACACACACACACACACACACACACACACACACACACACACACCACACACACACACACACACACACACACACACACACACACACACACACACACACACACACACACACACACACACACACACACACACACAAACACGCACGCAAGCACGCACGCACGCACGCACCACCACACACACACACACACGCACACACACGCACAGGCACACACACACACAACATACAATATATATATATATATATATATATATATATATATATATATATATATTATATATATATTGTATATACGCGTGCATGTGTGTGTGTGTGTGTGTGTGTGTGTGTGGTGTGTGTGTGTGTGTGTGTGTGTGTGTGTGTGTGTGTGTGTGTGTGTGGTGTGTGTGTGTGTGCGTGCTGCGTGTATCGTGCTGTGCTCTGTGTCGTCTGTGCATGTGTGTGTGTGGTGTGTGTGTGTGTGTGTGTGTGTGTGTGTGTGTGTGTGTGTGTGTTGTGTGTGTGTGTGCATGCGTGTGTGCGTGTGTGTGCGTGTGCGCGCGCGTGTATGTGTGTGTGTGTGTGTGTGTGGGAGGGGGGGATGGGTGGAGAGGGGGGGGGGGGGCGCCAGCGCGCCCGTAAACGTGAATGTGTTGTTTTGAAACGTGCGTGCGTGGTGCGTGCCTGTGTATGTTGTGAGAGAGAAAGAAAGGGCGGCGGACAGAGAGAGAGAGAGGGGGAGAGAGAACACGAAAACTATATTTTCCAAGGTTTGTTGTTTAGGTTCAGAAGAAAAGATTTTTTTTATTTTTTTTTAAAGACAGAGAGAGACAGACAGAGAGAGATGTTGGTGTTCAGCGTGGTGTATAAATAACGACAAATTTCTTGTATGGCTCAATTCCCTAAATAATGCCGGCTCAGCGCGCCTTATAGTACACTTCAAATACACCTCGGGCGAGCCTCGGTTTGGCTCTGTCTTCCGCCATGTCCCTGTTTACTCTCTCCAACTAACTGAAGAAGGGAGAGCTCTAACAGGAAATTGGCTTTATTTAGGTCAAATCGTTCAGTTTCGCCGCTAGCTCAAAACTACGGTACAACAATACGGCTGTCGACTGCTTGTGGACACTTTGGCGGTGCCAGAAAGGACAGAAAAAAGAAGAAAAACAAAAACAAAACACTTCAATGATTTCTCCATGCTTTCAGTTCCAGGTTCAAGACGCATGCCAGACGTGGCAGTTAGAAGTGAAAGTGTCAGGCGAAGGTGGGTGGGGGTGGAGCCTGGTGCAGCCAGTGAACCAGGCACCAGTCGTCTGGTGCAGCCAGTGAACCAGACACCTGTCGCCTGGTGCAGCCACTGAGTGAACCAGGCACCTGTCATCTGGTGCAGCCACTGAACCAGACACCTGTCGCCTGGTGCAGCCACTGAACCAGACACCTGTCGCCTGGTGCAGCCAGTGAACCAGGCACCTGTCGTCTGGTGCAGCCAGTGAACCAGGCACATGTCGCCTGGTGCAGCCACTGAACCAGACACCTGTCGCCTGGTGCAGCCAGTGAACCAGATACCTGTCGTCTGGAGCAGCCAGTAAAGCAGACACCTGTCGCCTGGTGCAGCCAGTGAATCAGACACTTGTCGCCTAGTGCAGCCAGTGAACCAGATACCTGTCGCCTGGTGCAGCCAGTGGACTAGGCACCTGTCGCCTGGTGCAGCCAGTGAACCAGACACCTGTCGCCTGGTGCAGCCAGTAAATCAGACACCTGTTGCCTAATACAGCCAGTACCTATAATCAGTCGTTGCTGGCGAAATCATTAGCCATGCTATGTCCGACAGAAAGCATCAGCCATGCTGTGTCCGACAGAAATCATTAGCCATGCTATGTCCGACAGAAAGCATCAGCCATGCTGTGTCCGACAGAAAGCATCAGCCATGCTGTGTCCGACAGAAAGCATCAGCCATGCTGTGTCCGACGGTCAGGCTGGTTGCCATGGCGAAGTCGGCAGTCTTGATCTCTTCAGTGCCGTGTCTCAACAAAGAGCGCATTGCGCAACAGTTTGAAGATATCGAAATAAAAACCTATAAATAAAGGATTTTCCTTCAAACACTTCCTTCTTTCCTTTATTTCCTCACTTATTCTTTATTATTTCCTAGTCTGAGGGACTGGGCTCGAAGCTTCAACCAACAAACTAAAAAAAAATACTGTGAGTTTGGCGACTGAATACGATGGGCACCATAAAGACATGTGTCCCAGTTCGCCCGTGCTGCACGCACAGCCTTTTTAATGTCTGTCCAGAAAGTTTGTGCTCACGTCAAGCAAGGACTAGATTTCAAAAGCTCATTTCTTTAAGTGTGACAGTAGCTAGCCAAAGTTTCAATTTTTACCACACGCACGCACGCACGCACGCACGCAGCAGCAGATAGGCCGCAGCGGCGTGAGCCAATTTAGTGTTCCATTCATTGGGGTGGGGGGGGGGGGGGGGAGGGGGAACAAATGACAATCAGAAAGGCACCTGTTGCTGAGAGAGGACGGAATCGAAGGGCCGTTGCCCGATTGCCAGCCTAACGCCGTACCGCTGGACGGCGGTCGTAAAGCGGCACAAAGTGTGTGCCTGTAACGGAAGGGAGATAAATGGGGCTCACAATCAGGCCCACGTCCAAGGCAGAGTTATCGTTCCTGCACTGAGAGAGAGAGAGAGAGAGAGAGAGAGAGAGAGAGAGAGAGAGAGAGAGAGAGAGAGAGAGAAGACAGAGAGAGGACAGACAGGAAAGCAGGCATATGTAACGGGAAAGAGAGGTAGTGATGACAGTAAGAAGCAAACCCTCCACCCATGTGTCAATTCCCAAGCAAATAAAATATATTAAAACAAATCTGAAATAAAGCTGACTTCTAGATCGAAACGCACAAACGGTTAAAACGAATACATTTTTAAAAAATGCTGATTTTAACAGGACGACACGAAACATGCGCAGATTTTTGGAGGAAACCAAGCAACAGACTAACAGGTAAATGATGACAAATAAAAAGTGACTCGCAAACACTCAGCACCAATAACCAGAACAGGACAAGCAGACAGTTTTCATTTGTCATCGTTTACATGTCGGTCCCTTGCTTGAAAGAGGGTCTAACCTTTCATTTCTCTGATGAGATAATAAAGTAATCTTGAGTCTTGAATCTTACCTGTCCGATTAAAAATCAGTGTTCTTTTTAACAGTTTACGGGAACAGTTTGCGTGTTTGGTTCAAGGATTTTTTTTTTTAAATCAACAACAACAAAAACACACACACACACACACACACACACACACACACACACACACACACACACACACACACACACACACACAAAACACACACACACACACACACACACACACACACACACACACACACACACACACACACACACACACACACACACACCACACCCCCCCACACCACACACACACACACACACACACCACAAACACAACAACAACAGCAACAAACAAACAAAAACAAGACTCACCATTTGCAAGAGAAGCAGACGCGTCATTTCACCACAGCATACTCTTGTCACACGTACAGTAATGAGTCAGGTTTCCTCTGCCAGGTCGTTCATATTTAATACAGTGCCACAAAACAGAACTCCAAATCTTGATTTACCAATATTTATCACTTAAAACACAGCATGCTCTTGTCACACGTACAGTAATGATTGAGATTT
This sequence comes from Alviniconcha marisindica, assembly GCA_018857735.1. Classification (NCBI taxonomy): domain Eukaryota; kingdom Metazoa; phylum Mollusca; class Gastropoda; family Provannidae; genus Alviniconcha; species Alviniconcha marisindica. The sequence continues at coordinate 55,291 of JABMCL010000181.1, read as the reverse complement.
CCTTTGCCAGGTCGTTCATAATATAGCACCACAAAACAGAACTCCAAACCTTGATTTACCAATATTTATCACTTAAAACACAGCATGCTCTTGTCAAACGTACAGTAATGATTGAGATTTCCTCTGCCAGGTCGTTCATAACATAGCACCACAAAACAGAACTCCAAACCTTGAGCTTCAAAACTGTGTAATTATCCTCCCTGGGGTAAGCGTCGTGGTTGACTGGGCGTAAAAACAACAGATTCAATTAATGTTTTGCCCAACTCACACAGCAAGGCCAGGATACAAAAATAAAATGGAATACAGCAAATCGAAAAAATAAACCACTAAAAATAACAATATAGAAATCTTATTATTATTATTATTATTATAGGATAGCATTTCCCCCCCACTCCGTTCTCAAAACACATTTTACGATATAAAAAAATCGTTCCCGTAGAAATTCTACCGAGAAATATCTATTCATCCATGTTCCCTCTGTTTTGGTCCAAGAAGTCGCGTACACAGAACACTGAGTATGGCGTGTCTTTGCTGGGAAACAGCCCCCAGTCCCAGTCTTTCCCTGCACGCTAGGCACACTCCCCGGGGAAAAATGAAAGCGAGAAATATATAGTAACAGATAAGTCACGAACCAATAAAAGAATACCAGAAGTGAATTGCTCGAAGAGAGCCCCAGAAACACCACGTCAGACTTGCAAATAGGCAGAGTTATTGGTCGTACGAACAGTCGGTGCAGTGTTGATGGAGAAATCGGTACTGGTGAGCTATGTATAGCTTTGCTGCGCAGGTCCTGGATTTGGAGAAACACAATCAAAAAAGTACTGCTATGAAAAGTACTGGCTATAAAAAGTGCTGGCTATAAACAGCCCCGCGTGGGAGTGTTGTATCAACAAGCAAAGGGAGTTGAGACAGTCGGACTGACGTCACACTACAACAAGGGAAATAACAACGGCGCCTCCAATCGCCTTGAAAATACATACCAAAAACCTCTGTTTTAAGGTCTTCCTCTACTGAGAGATAAAGTTGAATGAATCAGTCTGTTCCTCCAGTCACGATGTTTGTTTGACAGTACTTGTTTATCACCAAAGGGACATTAATTTCTGTGTCCGTAGTACCCCACTTCTGGGCCTCAACACACACACACACACACACACACACACACACACACACACACACACACACACACACACACACACACACACACACACAACACACACACACACACAGTACATGCCAAACTGATATCCAAGCTCCACAAACAAGGTACAATGGCCACACGATGTTTCACTGCTTTGGGTGAAAAATCGTGTAGGTATGGTGTAGGCAGAGTGTCGGGGTGACAAATTGTGTAGGTATGATGTAGGCAGTGTCGGGGTGACAAATCGTGTAGGTATGGTGTAGGCAGAGTGTCGGGGTGACAAATTGTGTAGGTATGGTGTAGGCAGAGTGTCGGGGTGACAAATCGTGTAGGTATGGTGTAGGCAGAGTGCCGGGGTGACAAATCGTGTAGGTATGGTGTAGGCAGAGTGTCGGGGTGACAAATCGTGTAGGTATGGTGTAGGCAGAGTGTCGGGGTGACAAATCGTGTAGGTATGGTGTAGGCAGAATGTTGGGGTGACAAATCGTGTAGGTATGGTGTAGGCACAGTGTCAGGGTGACAAATCGTGTAGGTATGGTGTAGGCACAGTGTCAGGGTGACAAATCGTGTAGGTATGGTGTGGGCTATGTGTCGGGGTGACAAATCGTGTAGGTATGATGTAAGCAGAGTGTCCAAAAACCTCTGTTTTAAGGTCTTCCTCTACTGAGAGATAAAGTTGAATGAATCAGTCTGTTCCTCCAGTCACGATGTTTGTTTGACAGTACTTGTTTATCACCAAAGGGACATTAATTTCTGTGTCCGTAGTACCCGACTTCGGGCCTCACACACACACACCACACACACACTCACACACACACACTTACACACACGACATCGTACACAGCAACGAGGCAATGCACACACTGATATATGTGTTCATGTAGAATCAGTGGTGTACATGCTCAGGAAGCTGACTACGAACACCGGAAGAGAGTCTGCTCTGAATGCTGACTACGAACACGGAAGAGTCTGCACTGAATGCGAACACGGGAAGAGAGCCTGCACTGAAAGCTGAAAGCGAACACGGGAAGAGAGTCTGCACTGAAAGCTGACTTCGAAAACCGGAAGAGAGTCTGCACTGAAAGCTGACTTCGAACACCGGAAGAGAGTCTGTAGTGAAAGCTAACTACGAAACACCGGAAGAGAGTCTGCAGTGAAAGCTGACTTCGAACACTGGAAGAGAGTCTGCAGGGAAGGTCTGCACTAAAAGTGGACTATGGGGAGACAGATCTCTTGCCGCAGCGGGGATTGGAACCTGCGTCCGTAGCGCGCCGCACCCGACGCTCACTGGGCTACATCTTCGCTCTGTTTCTGTTTGTAGTTACATTGTGACTTTTCCCTGTTTCTGTTTGTAGTTACATTGTGACTTTTCCCTGTTTCTGTTTGTAGTTACATTGTGACTTTTCCCTGTTTCTGTTTGTAGTTACATTGTGACTTTTCTCTGTTTCTGTTTGTAGTTACATTGTGACTTTTCCTTGTTTCTGTTTGTAGTTAGATTGTAACTCTTCCCTGTTTCTGTTTGTAGTTACATTGTGACTTTTCCTTGTTTCTGTTTGTAGTTACATTGTGACTCTTCCCTGTTTCTGTTTGTAGTTACATTGTGACTCTTCCCTGTTTCTGTTTGTAGTTACATTGTGACTTTTCCTTGTTTCTGTTTGCAGTTACATTGTGACTCTTCCCTGTTTCTGTTTGTAGTTACATTGTGACTTTTCCTTGTTTCTGTTTGCAGTTACATTGTGACTTCCATGTTTCTGTTTGTAGTTACATTGTGACTCTTCCCTGTTTCTGTTTGTAGTTACATTGTAGCTTTTCCCTGTTTCTGTTTGTAGTGACATTGCGACCCATGGACCATCAGACACAGACTGGATGCAGACAATCACCACGTGACGACCCATCAGACACAGATTGGATGCAGACAATCACCATGTGACGACCCATCAGACACAGACTGGATGCAGACAGTCACCACGTGACGACCCATCAGACACAGACTGGATGCAGACAATCACCACGTGACGACCCACGGACCATCAGACACAGACTGGATGCAGACAATCACCACGTGACGACCCATGGACCATCAGACACAGACAGGATGCAGACAATCACCATCACGTTCATGACAGATTTACCAGTTATCCCCCTTGGCGGTCTGTGCCGAGCAAATTACTGTTTCGGGCATTGCAGATTATTCCAGCTCTGGTCCCATCTGTGTGTATCTGTTTGGTATATCCTCTTCATTCTCTCTCTCTCTCTCTCTCTCTCTCTCTCTCTCTCTCTCTCTTTTCTCTCTCTCTCTCTCTCTCTCTCTCTCTCTCTCTCTCTCTCTCTCTCTCTCTCTCTCTCTCTCTCTGAGAACTGTGTCCCGTTTGCGTGTGTCTGTCTAGTATTTCCTCTTCATCCCCCCTCCTCTGTCTCTGTCTCTCTCTGTCTCTCTCTCTTTGTCTCTCTGTCTCTGTCTCTCTGTCTGTCAGTCTGTCTGTCTGTCAGTATCTCTCTGTCTCTGTCTCTCTCTCTTCTCTCTCTGAGAACTGTTCTCTCTCTCTCTCTCTCTCTCTCTCTCTCTCTCTCTCTCTCTCTCTCTCTCTCTCTCTCTCTCTCTCTCTCTCTCTCTCTCTCTCTCTCTCTCTCTCTCTCTCTCTCTTTGTGTCTCCACAGTTAGGAAGGACTTAACGCATTCACGTTAAACTGACGTGTATCCTAGGTACTTTCACTCTGAAATCCTGTTTTCACCCTTTCAACTTTCTTAAATTTGCCACGGAATCGGAGCTGAAATGAATAATTGTAATTCCTGTGTCCGTCTAAAACCTAAAAGGTCATTGCCGGTTTCGGTCACCTGTATTGATTTAAAGCGCAATCCTGCGTTTGGTGCACTTGTGCAAGTGCACGACAGTGAAAACGATTTGTCTGAGCTGAAGACTGAAAAACAACCAGCCATTGCCCTTAAAAATGAAATGTTTTTCATTCATAATCATTCCCTCTCTCTCTTCTCTCTCTCTCTCTTCTCTCTCTCTGTCTTCTCTCTCTCTCTCCTCTTCTCTCTCTCTCTCTCTCTCTCTCTCTTCTCTCTCTCTCTCTCTCTCTCTCTCTCTCTCTCTCTCTCTTGATCTCCTCTCACATTTTTGGAAGCTGTAATTAATTAATCATAGTACTAGGTACTTTCACTCTGAAATCCTATTTGCAGCCTACAAATAATTAATTTGCCACAAGGAAGGGAGAGAAATCGACAACTCTGTAATACCTCTGTCACGTCTGACCTCAGTCATTGCCGGTTTCCGGTCACCTGTACTTGTACGCTTTAGCAAGCGTCACCCACTCCTGCGTTTGGTGCACTTGTGCAAGTCCACCCAGTGACGACAACATCATGTCTGAGCTCAAGACTGAAACACACAAAAGCCATTGCCCTTAAAAAATAAATGTTTTACATTCATGCAATCATTCCTCTCTCTCTCTCTCTCTCTCTCTCTCTCTCTCTCTCTCTCTCTCTCTCTCTCTCTCTCTCTCTCTCTCTCTCTCTCTCTCTCTCTCTCTCTCTCTCTCTCTCTCTCTCTCTCTCTCTCTCTCTCTTGTATAACGTTTCACTCACTCATTCATGCCTATATGTTTCAGAAATGATGCCTGTAATTTTATATTTACTCATCAGTAGCTTAGCAAGGACTGACTAGTTGTTAGGATTTTGAGTAAACCTAAACTACAATCCTTGTAACATAAAGTTTTCGAGTTCGAGTGCTGTCTCTGTCTGTCTGTCTGTCTGTCTGTCTGTCTGTCTGTCTGTCTGTCTGTCTGTCTGTCTGTCTGTCTGTCTGTCTCTCTCTCTCTGTCTCTCTCTCTCTCTGTCTCTCTCTCTCTCTTTCTCTCTCTGTCTCTGTCTGTCTGCTCTGTCTGTCTCTCTGTCTCTGTCTGTCTGCCTGCCTCCTCTCTCTCCTCTCTCTCTCTCTCTCTCTCTCTCTCTCTCTCCTCTCTCTCTCTCTCTCTCTCGTCTCTGTCTCTGTCTGCTCTCTCTCTCTCTCTCTTCTCCTCTCTCTCTCTCTCTCTCTCTCTCTCTCTCTCTCTCTCTCTCTCTCTCTCTCTCTCTCTCTCTCTCTCTCCTCTCTTTGTAAGCTGTGTACGAGGACAGTGCCTTGAGGCAGCTTGTTGCAACGCCACAAATCACCACAGCCCACCACCTCCACCCACACACCTCCCATCTCCCATTTCTGCCGCTATTCTCAGAGGAAGGCAAGGCTTCGCGAGCAAATTCGATTTCTTTGTTTCCCTCAGAGCCAAGGCACTTTGAAAGGCCGATACACGGTGTACAGCCGAGTTTGTAATCACTTTTGTCGGCCACTTCCCGTGGTCACCATGGTGGCTGAGTGTGCTGGCTTTTAAAAAAGGAACGGGGGGGGGGGGGGGGGGGGGGGGCTTAATATTTATGCCAAGGCTTAATACGTTTCCCACAAGTGAGTTGAAACCAAGTTGAAGTAACTGATGACAACACTGCATGTGCGTCTCTAACTGGCACGTGGGGTCGATAAGTAGACTGTCAGCAACGTCCTCCGTAGCACTTAGATTTCAGTATTATATCGGCGTTTCTGTGGATTCCAGGATTTGTAACGCCGAACAGACTGCCCACCTCTCCTTCATCTGTGAAAGAAAAATCAACAAATCCGAAGATTAAAACACCCAGAAGACTAAAAGAAAGAAAATCGACACAACAAATAAAAAAAACTCATTTTAATGGGACAAAACAAAACAGGGCGTGGATTTTTTCTTTTTGGATTTTTTTTTTAAAGCAATGTCATATTGAAACCCATTCCGTTTTTCTAACGTTAGTGGGTTTTTTTATTCAGGCACCCCCCCCCCCCCCCCCCCCCCGCTCCCCACTCCCCCACCCACCCCCAATTTTGGCTGTCAGCTTTGTTTAAGAATTTTCAACAAACCCAAATTAGCACGAAACAAGCAAGCAAACAAGCATCACAACAACTAACAAAGCAATCAGTTTTGTTTTATTTGATCCTCTCTGTCTCTCTGTCTCTGTCTCGTCTGTCTGTCTGTCTGCTGTACTGTCTGTCTGTCTGGTCTGTCTGTCTGTCTGTCTGTCTCTCTCTCTCTCTCTCTCTCTCTCTCTCATCTTCTCTCTCTCTCTGCATCTCATCTCTCTGCTCTGCTGCTTCTCTCTCTCTACCTCTCTCTCTACTCTTCTCTCTCCTCTCTCTCTCTCTCTCTCCTCTCTCTCTCTCTCTCACTCTCTCTCTCTCTCTCTAATACTTTCGTTTAGAAATGGTGGCCACATTGCAACCACTCGAATCATGTCTTTGGTCAGTCTGTAAAACACCCCACACACACAACACAAACAAACACACACACACACAGAACACACACACACACACAACACACACACACAATATATATTATATATATATATATATATATATATATTTAGTATATATATATATATATTGAGAGAGAGGAGAGGAGAGAAGGAAGAGAAGAGAGAGAGAGAGAGTGGAAGAGAAAGAGAGGAGAGAGAGAGAGAGAGAGAGACGTGTAAGTATCTTGGAATCTGCTTGTCTACCAGGTTATCTTTCTCCCATGCTCTGAAGGACATTGCATCTCGTGCCAAAATAGGTGTTGTTAATATCCTGAAACTACTTTGGTCGCTTGGGGAAAAATCGATTTTTTTCAAACTGTTCGATGTACAAATCAGTTTTGAATTATGGGGCTGAAGTCTGGGGTTCGGAGGCCGACTTGAAAGTTGTTAAAAGAATACCCCTTTTTGTATTAAAGAGGTTTTTGAATGTTAGCAGCCGAACTACAACCCTCCGTTTGTCAACATTTTTGTAAAAGCTGTAATACTGGTTATGTATACTAAGATGCCCGGTCACCGTTTCCCATACAAATGTGTGAGTGTGTGTGCGGCGTGTGTGCGTGCGTGCGTGTGCGTGTGTGTGCGTGTGTGTGTGTGTGTGTGTGTGTGTGTGTGTGTGTGTGTGTGTGTGTGTGTGTGTGTGTGTGTGTGTGTGTGTGTGTGTGTGTGTGTGTGTGTGTAAAACGTAGGTCTTCCCGTTTGGCATTTTGTTATTTGAACTGCTTGTAATCCGGCTTGTTCTTGTCACTTTCTGCTTGTGGTCTCTCAACTTGGGTGTTAAACGTGATTTCTATACAACGCGCGGAGATCTGTTTTTATGTCAGAAGTTCAGGCTTTACAAATATTTCATTATTATTACTGTTAAATGCACCAGTCTTGTGGCCACATGCACAGCAGTTATGGAAGGGAAATAACTTGACCTGATCGAAACTGCTCCAGGCTGACGCTTGTCTCCGCTTGAGCCGACATGAAGTTTATTATTCTCTCTCTGATCTACGAAAGGTGTGTCAATTTGAGACAGGTGCGTGCAGTGTGCAGCCAACGTTGTGCGCGCAGTGACAGCTCCACTGGTGAACATTCAGTTGTGTGATTACTGCTCTGCTTCAGTGGTTCATGCAGCACTGCACAGTGAAGCAAAACAAAGAGGTAATGGAAATTAATAGTATTCACTCTGAGAGAGAGAGAGAGAGAGAGAGAGAGAGAGAGAGAGAGAGAGAGAGAGAGAGAGAGAGAGAGAGACAGAGACAGAGACAGAGACAGAGACAGAGACAGAGACAGAGACAGAGACACACAGAAGAGAGAGAGAGAGAGAGAGAGAGAGACAGAGAGAGAGAGAGAGAGACAGAGAGACAGAGAGACAGAGACAGAGAGAGCAGAGAGAGATTTGGAACAAGTGAAAGAGACGGTGTGTGCACTGTGTGTGTGTGTGTGTGTGTGTGTGTGTACGTGCGTGCGTGCGTGTGTGTGTGTGTGTGTGTGTGTGCTGTGTGTGCGTGCGTGTGCGTGCGTGCGTGCGTGCGTGTGTGTGTGTGTGTGTGCGTGTGTCGTGTGTGTGTGTGTGTGATGTGTGTGTGGTGGTGAGTGTGTGTGCGTGCGTGTGCGCGTGTGCGCGTGCGTGCGTCGTGCGCGTGCGTGCGTGCGCGCCGCGCGCGTGTGTGTGTGTGTGTGTGTGTGTGTGTGTGTGTGTGTGTGTAAGTCCGAGTGTGTGCGTGCGTGTGCCAGAGTGAAGGAGACAGACAGAGACAGAGTTAGCACAGCTGGGAAACGAGATTTGCCCAGAGGCAGAAGGGAGTCCAATAAAGGCTCAGCAGCAACTTCCTCGGGGAAGAATCGCGGGTCAGATTCTGTGCTGATCCAATTAATCTTTTACTTGGTCGGAGTGCGCTGCCCTCCATCAGATTCTCTCCCCTTGTTGCCCGCACCGGGCCACGGCTCCATCCTAGGCACCGGCCTCGCCTCTCGCGTTCTGCCGCAAAATCCCATTTTTGCACTGCGGCTGTCGCTGGTGCCGTTTTCCTCAGAGTGTATTCTCGAGGGTATCATGAGATAAGCAAAAATGTTCATTTTGAGAATTCTGCGGAAATCTTGAACTTTACAGTAATTTATTCCTGGCTTTTTCCGAGGCTATATTTCGGGCTAAAATCACCGCGGGCTGGCATAAAAATGCGATCCTGCGCACAGTTGTGAAAATTAGATGTCTTGTGAGTGCTTTGTCCGCCTCTTTCGTTCATAAAGCGATGCAGCCATTCACGGTGAGAACTCGTCATGTGCGAAATGTGAAGCATGTTTCTGACGTGCAGAAAGCATTGGTTGTCGTGGTTTAGTATCCGTGGTAAGTGCAGCTGACAGGCGACCCGCGGTGACAGCCTGAGCATGACCCTAACCCTACTTCAGCTTAGTTCAAGATGGTATCTCTGCACCGGGAACAGCCCACATGTGCTCCACCACGTCTATCAACAGTTTCCCCAGCGTTACCATTGGGAGCAGTTCCGGTGTCTCGTCCTTTCAGAAAAGATCGTCGTGCGCTTCATTTTTCCAAACCAATGGGGCCGTAACATAAAATGCTAACTAAATAGCTTGTATTCCTCAAAATCAGCTCAGTTCAAGATGGTATCTCTGCACCGGGAAAAGCCCACATGCGCTCCACCACGTCTCTTAGCAGTTTCCCCAGCGTTACCTCTGAAACAGTTCCAATCTTCGTCTGACTGAAGCCAGACACCCTCTCGTCCTTTCAGGGAATATCGTCGTGCGCTTTATTTTTCCAAACCAATGGGGCCTTAACATAAAATGCTAACTAAATAGCTTGTATTCCTCAAAATTAGCACAAACTCGAGGTTCGAAAGGCGAAGGAAAATGGCGACTGGTTGACCTTGCGTGCGCCGTGACTACATGCCGGATGACACAGGGCTGGCCAATCCTGCAAAAGCTGCTTTGCCCGTTGTCAGCGGTACAGGGCTTTGAGAACGAAAATAGATAACTCGTTTCAAATTTTAAAAAAAATCAAATCATTATTCATGATAAATGCATAAAATGAAGATTTACAACACTAAACAATGAAACCAGTAGTCAACCATGACGGTTAGCTAACAACAGGGAGAATTTTGAGAACGTAGCTCTCAGCATTCCGATTTCAACTACGCATTGAGAATTAATCCCGAAGTAATTCCGACAGCGTGCAGAGAATGGAGCGGGAATACCCACCAAGTAAGACAGTGCATAATCAAAAGGGAATGGGCGCTTTGCCGCTAAGATAGGACATCTGACACATCGTCAGTGGCCGATTTAAACATTGATTTGATCACTTCGTCTGTTCCTTCATGACTTCGGTCTGTGCCTTCATGACTTTAACTTTTGTCTGTACCTTGGTTACCTCTCCGTCTATGCCTTGATGTCTTGATGACTTCTGTCGTGCCTTGATGACTTTTGTCTGTGCCTTGATGTCTTGATGACTTCTGTCTGTGCCTTGGTGTTTTGATGACTTCTGACTCTGCCTTGATGTTTTGATGACTTCTCTAAGTGCCTTCTGTCTGTGCTGTGATGTCTTCTGTCTGTGCTTTGGTGACTTCTGTCTGTGATTTCATGTCTTGACTTCTGTCTGTGCCTTGATAACTTCTGTCTGGGCCTTGATGTATTGGTGACTTCTGTCTGGGCCTAGATGTCTTGATGGCTTCTGTCTGTGCATTGATGTCTTCTGTCTGTGATTTCATGTCTTGATTTCTGTCTGAGCCTTGATGTCTTGATGATTTCTGTCTGTGCCTTGATGACTTCTGTCTGGGCCTTGATGTCTTGGCGACTTCTTTCTGGGCCTTGATATCTTGATGACTTATGTCTGGGCCTTGACGTCTTGATGACTTCTGTCTGGGCCTTGATGTCTTGGTGACTTACTTGTCTGGGCCTTGATGTCTAGGTGACTTCTGTCTGGGCCTTGACGTCTTGATGACTTCTGTCTGGGTCTTGATATCTTGGTGACTTCTGTCTGGGCCTTGATGTCTTGGTGACTTCTGTCTGGTTCTTGATGTCTAGGTGACTTCTGTCTGGGCCTTGACGTCTTGATGACTTCTGTCTGGGCCTTGACGACTTGTGTTTGGCCCTGATATGATCTAGACGGGTTGACTGGGCCTTCAGTATCAAGATCGAATCACATGACCTCACAGCGTCTACTCAGCTGGATCCATTGTTCTCGGTGAACTGCCGGCCCGGATTGTTGCAAAAGAGAGATAGTCCGGACTTCTGGCATTTGGAGTTGCTGCAGTCACCTTATGGTCTTCGTCATACGCTGGTTACCAGTTCTCCGTGTGCCTGTTATACCTTCATCTCTTAGCGAAAGGTGGGCATGGGAGCCTCCAGCATGCACAAAGATCTTACAACATGCACAAAGATCTTCCAACATGCACAAAGATCTTATTGCGTGTTGGACTAAGAGTGAGACTCTCCCCCCCCCCCCCCCCCCGCCCCCACCCTCACCTCTACGATACTGCCACCTGGAGTGGAACCTCCGAGCCCTTGGATAAGACAATGCAGCGCGCTGGCCCAGCGGCCACGACCCCCGTGCAGTTTGCCTGCAGCATTAGCTCGCTTTTCGGAGCTGTTGTGAAGTAAACAATTATTGCGTTAAAACTGATAGAGAAAATGACACTATTCAACCAGGTCAACTAAATATTACACAAATGTTTCATCCCCCCCTCCCCTCCTCTCTCTCTCTCTCTCTCTCTCTCTCTCTCTCTCTCTCTCTCTCTCTTCTCTCTCTCTTACCCATTTTCTGTAAAACTGATAGAAAAAGAATGACACTATTCAACCAGGTCAACTAAATATTACACAGTTTAACTCCTTTTTTGTTCCCCTTCTCTCTCTCTCTCTCTCTCTCTCTCTTTTTCTCTCTCTTTTTTTCTCCCTTTTCTTTTCTCCCCCTTTTCCGTTCTTGATTTTGTGTATTGCTGGTCGCTTTCTAACACCGAAACTCAAGTATTTGCTGCTGTGGGTTAAATAAAATAAAATCAATAAATAAGAATGTGCAAATGCTATTCGATTCTTCCGGGTTTCCAGCAGCCGAGTTCGTCACTTCATTAAAAAAAAAAAAAAAAAAATCTAAGCCGCTTTCCAGTTTAGCCGCACAGCTTTATTCATGGACTCGGTTTGCAAGTCGAGTGTTTGTCAAGTTACGCAACACTTTCTGCACAGATCTGCGTGTTAGCCAGGCGCGTGCAGATAAAAGCAATATTTCACCCTGGAGGGGGTGAGGGGGTGTGGGGTGGGGGGAAGGGGGTGGGGGAGGGGGAGGGTCATAAGTGATATTTCACCCCGGGCGACAAGTCCCGCGCGTGCACGCGCAGTCTGAATTATTGATGGACAAGGGACACGCCACAGGTTCAAAGAGCGCTAGTGGGGCCAGGCGGTTTGCACGTTGCCCCAATCTCCATCCCCCCCCCCCCCCCCCGCTGCCCCCGCTGCCACCTCCCCTGCCCTTTCGCCCCTGATTTTCGCAACTCATTGCCCATCAGCTTCCTGTGACGTGTCCTCAGCCACAACCCGACCCTCATTAAGGCTGACTAGCGGTGTCAGCACAAAGGCCGGCTCCCAGCCACACATGGCTCAAGGACACTAGCCGTTCTTGGACTGTAACGAGCACAGAGATCCCGGACTCCTCCGCCGTATTGGGGGCCTGTCTCCCGAGACGTTGTTGTTGTTGTTGACCGTTGTCCTCTGCTCTCGGGCACACTCGCTGCGCTTTTGTCGTATGTGATTCTGAATGTTGTTGTTGTTGAAGTGTTGCTTTACGGCCACAGAAACCGTAGGCTTATTAGGGATGGGAGCCCAGGACGGCCACCTACCTCGACTTTCACACAGCTCCTGAGCTCTGATTCTGAATAAGTAAAGTAAACATGGTGCTTAACATCCACAGAAATCATAAGGCTTATTAGGGACGGGGCGGAGAAGGAGGGGGGGTGGGGGAGGGGGTATGGAGGTGGGGGAGAGGAAGATTATATACCTATCGCTACACTGTCACCACCAGAATGACTTGCGTTAAGGTGGGCAGCGGTGAGAGCCATTTTAATGTTTCATGATTGTGAGGGACAAAGTCACAAGACAGTGTTCACAGACCACAACTTTTGAAGAGAAAGGAGAGCCGGAGCAGATTTCCACTAGGCCAAACCGGCTCACGTGATTCTGAATGAGTGACTGTAGCCTATTGTAGCGCGTTTTGAATATCCGCCGAAATGGTATACTAACCGCGCTGTTTGGTTGCTACACGGCTGGTGCCGCACGAAACTGCTGTGTCTCGGCGCGCGTTCTGTGTACACCATACAACCTTGGTCGTTGTTTTTTTAATGCCCAGTTAAGTGCATAAGTCGCATTAGGACCAAGAGGGATTCGGAGGAAGTGGAGTGGTGGGTGGGGGGTGGGGGGCGATATATTTTGGGGCCGAGAGAGAAAGAAACGGGGGTGGGGAGTGGGGGGCTTGTTGTTTTAAATACCCAGTAAGTGCATACATCACATTAGGGCCAGGCGAGAGAGAGAGAGAGAGAGAGAGAGAGAGAGAGAGAGAGAGAGAGAGAGAGAGAGAAGTTTTTCTAATACCCAACTAAGTGCATTAGTTACATTAGAGCCAATAGACAGGGACGGGGGGCGGGGGGTGGGGGGGGGGGTTATATTTTTTAATGCACAACTAAGGCCCAACTAAGTATATAAACTGGTGCAGGGAGGCTGGGAGAGATGGCTGTGGGAGGCAGTTTTTTAAATTATTTTTTAACCCGTATGAAGTTATATCAGCGTGATAAGTGAGGGTGGCGGGGGTAACGATACGACTGTCTTTTCTGTCGGCTTTGCTATCACCGCCACAGTGACTGAGCGTTAACGCTTCATTGGTTATGAGAGACGAAAGTCACAAGACTGTGACCACAAAGCACAACTTCCCCAAAGGGCGTTGCTTGGCCCAAATGGGCGTTGGCGTTGGCGCGCGTGTGTGTATGTGTGTAGTGTTGTATGTGTGTGTGTGTGTGTGTGTGTGTGTGTGTGTGTGTGTGTGTGTGTGTGTGTGTGTGTGTGTGTCCTTGGCTTTATCATATATGTTTTTGTCCATCCTTGGCTTTATCATATGTTTTTGTCCACCAAATTGGCGTTATCGTGAATGTGTGTCCCTCCAAACTGGCGTTGCTGTGTCCGTCCAAACTGACGTTACCGTGTATGTGTGTATCCTTCCAAATTGGCATTACCGTATATGATGTATGTCCGTCCTAATTGGCGTTACTGTGAGTGTGCGTGCGTGCGTGCGTGCGTGCGTGTGTGTGTGTGTGTGTGTGTGTGTATGTGTCCGTCCAAACTGGTGTAACCGTGTGTATGCGTGTCCAGATTAGTGTAACCGTGTCAGTGTATGTGTGTGTCCAAACTGGACCCTTCCAATCGCGAGGGGACAGTGTGCGTCACAAACCTGGCTTCCTTAGGTTCGGCACGGGTCGTGTGCGGTGTGAGCAGTCGCCTAACGGTAGCTGCGGGCCAAACTGGCTCCCGGGAGGGTGTCCGTAGACAAAGGAGACGGGAGAGGACGGCGACCTGTTTTGAAAGCCAACAAGGGCCACGGGGCACAACACGCAGCAGACAATACTGCCACCCAGCGCCCCGAACTAGACTGTGGGAGTGTAGGGCATCTCAGTGGTGTGGAGTGATGGCACAGACTCACACCTCAGTGGTGTGGAGTGATGGCACAGACACATCACCTCAGTGGTGTGAAATGATGGCACAGACTCGCATCTCAGTCGTGTGGAGCGATGGCAAAGACTCACATCTCAGTGGTGTGGAGTGATGGCACAGACTCACATCTCAGTGGTGTGGAGTGATGGCACAGACTCACATCTCAGTGGTGTGGAGTGATGGCAGTGATGGCACAGACTCACATCTCAGTGGTGTGGAGTGATGGCACAGACTCACATCTCAGTGGTGTGGAGTGATGGCAGTGATGGCACAGACTCACATCTCAGTGGTGTGGAGTGATGGCACAGACTCACATCTCAGTCGTGTAGAGTGATGGCAAAGACTCACATCTCAGTGGTGTGGAGTGATGGCACAGACTCACATCTCAGTGGTGTGGAATGCTGGCACAGGCTCAGCATCTCAGTGGTGTGGAGTGATGGCACAGACTTAAATCTCAGTGCTGTGGAGTGATGGCACAGAGTCACACCTCAGTGGTGTGGAATGATGGCACAGACTCACACCTCAGTGGTGTTGAGTTATGGCACAGACTCACATCTCAATGATGTGGAGTGATGGCAGACACACCTCAGTGGTGTGGAATGATGGCACAGACTCAGCATCTCAGTGGTGCGGAGTTATGGCACCGACTCACACCTCAGTGATGTGGAGTGATGGGACAGATTCACACCTCAGTGATGTGGAGTGATGGGACAGATTCACACCTCAGTGATGTGGAGTGATGGCACAGACTCACATCTCAGTGGTGTGGAGTGATGACACAGACTCACACCTCAGTGGTATGGAGTGATGGCACAGACTCACATCTCAGTGGTGTGGAGTGATGGCACACGATCAGCATCGACTGCCCTACAAGCAGCAGCTTACCGGCGGTCTGCCCTTTGATTAATTCGGCCTCACGTCAGTCTCTGCCACACCTATTTATACCACCACAACAACATTCTTTTCAGTCTTGGACAACAGCCAGTTCCAGCCCCTGGACCACAGCCAGTCCCTGCTCCTGGACCACAGCCAGTCCCAGCTCCTGGACCACAGTCCCCTCTTGTGGACCACAGCCAGTCCCAGCTCCTGGACCACAGTCCCCTCTTGTGGAACACAGCCAGACCCAGCTCCTGGACCACAGCCGGTCCTAGCTCCTGGACCATAATCCTCTCTTGTGGACCACATCCAATCCAAGCTCCTGGATCACAGTCAGTTCCCTCTTGTGGACCACAGCCAGTCCCAGCTCCTGGACCACAGCCAGTCCCAGCTCCTGGACCATAATCCCCTCTTGAGGACCACATCCAATCCAAGCTCCTGGACCACAGTCAGTCCCCTCTTGTGGACCACAGCCAGTCCCAGCTCCTGGACCACAGCCAGACTCCTCTTGTGGACCACAGCCAATCCCAGCTCTTGGACCACAGCCAGTCCCATCTCCTGGACCACAGCCAATCCCCTCTTGTGGACCACAGCCAATCCCAGCTCCTGGACCACATTCCTCTCTTGTGGACCATAGCCAGTACCAGCTCCTGGCCCACTGCCAGTCCCAGCTCCTGGACCACAGTCCCCTCTTGTGGACCATAGCCAGTCCCAGCCCCTGGACCACAGCCAATCCCAGCTCCTGCACCATGTCCATTCCTGGCTCCCCGGCCTTCCCGTGATGGACGGATAAAAACGATGTTCGTGTTTTCGTGCTGTGGCACTACAGTTTGTCCCTAACACGTCAGCCCGACATCCGAGGACATTAAGCCCCACATGATCATCGTGCCGTGGCGGCGCCAGCAGCTGTGGCCGAGATGTCGGGAAAGGGAGGCCCCAGCCGCTGAAGGAACGCGGGGTCGCCGCCTTCTGCTCCAAACAAGTCAAGTCAAGTAGTTTATTTCAGAAACCCCAGTGGGGGTACATGAAAGAACTTCAATGAAAGAACATCTGGTAAGACACGGCAGTAAACATAAAATACAAGTGCATACAACAAAAAGAAACAAACAGCAACAAAAACAAAAACTAAATCGTACGCGTTTCCAAAACAAAAACAAAAACGTGCGGTACTCAGATGATGTGGAGCTTAATGTCCTCGGATGTCGGGTTAAAGTTGACATATTAGGGACAAACTGTGACCAATGCGTGTGCATGGTTCAATGTTGCTTTACGTCCACAGAAACCGTAAGGCTCGTTAGGACGGGTGCCCAGGACGGCCACCTCGACTCTCACACAGCTGCTGAACGATATAACAGTGAAATGTTTGGGGCTGGCTAATGCTGAGGGCTGGCTGGCTAGAACGGCGATATAACAGTGAAATGCTGGGGGCTGGCTAATGCTGAGGGCTGGCTGGATAGAACGGCGATATAACAGAGAAATGCTGGGAGCTGGCTAGAACAGCGATATAACAGTGAAATGCTGGGGGCTGGCTAGAACGGCGATATAACAGAGAAATGCTGGGGGCTGGCTAGAACGGCGATATAACAGAGAAATGCTGGGGGCTGGCTGATGCAGGGGCTGGCTAGAACGGCAAGATGAAGGCGGACGGTGATAGATTGGGGTGGGCGGGGCGGAGATAGAACAAGGGACGGGCAGAAAATCGATGACGATGGTGTAACAAGGTTTGGCCCGCCGGTCTACATCCAGGCCTGGTCCCTTCCTAGCCTGTCATACTTCACCGCGACACTAAGCCACAGTGGGCCCAGTCTCTCCGTGGCTCTGACTGGTTGAATCAGACTGGTGCTGGCTGAGTCGCTTCCGGCTGACTCAGTTTATGTTCCAACCAGTGAAGAGGCGCTGTTGGTTTTAGATTCCCTTCACACACACACACACACTCACACGCACACACACACACACACGCACGCACGCACACGCACGCACGCACGAACTCAAACACGCACGCACGCACGCACGCACGCACCACACACACACACGCACGCACGCACGCACGCACACGCACGCACGCACGAACTCAAACACGCACGCACACGCACGCGCGTGCGCGCGCACACACACACACACACACACACACACACACACACACACACACACACACACACACACACACACACACACACACACACACTGTGGGCGGGTTCAGTCGCTGCATGGACCAGCCTCCGATGGGCCAGTTGGACACGCTCTCCGTGTTGGTTGACAGTTAATTACGTTACCTTTGCCTTATTTTGTCTGGGGCATAATTGAATACCTTCGGCTTTTACCAGGACATAAAATGGTCTTTCTTCATTGTTCCTGTCTCCACGATTCGTTCTCCGACACGCGCTCGCCTTAACCCCACCCCACCGCCCCCCCCCCCCTCCCCCCCCCTTCCCCCCCCCCTTTCCCCCCCCCCTCCCCCCCCCCCCCCTCCTCCAACCATCGCCCAGCCAGCCGCCAAACAAGCACGGCCCCTTTCAACGGATAATTGAATAAAAGTTTTGGGGTAATCTCATGGAACTGTACTTTTTTGGCTGAGAATTTTTCCCTTGTCCCAGAGGTTCCAGGGTGTGTCATTCGACGAGATTGGTTTGGCCGTGTGACGCTGACGACACGAACACTGCATTGGCGGGAATGACGGGAGAACAGCCTCGCGTGTCCTAACGCGAACGTCACCGCATTGCGTTTGCCTCTCCGAGAACGTTCCAAGATGCGGTCAAAGTTCTCAAGGCGGTATTGTGGAGCTTAGGTTTCGTTTTAGAAGAGAAAACACCGATGACAGCCACCTAGGCACTGGTAGAGGTACGAGGGATGCCGGGAATCGTGGACGATTTTCAGTATTGAGAATAGTGCTGTGTATAGCACGAAAGAGGTACAACTCTGTGATGGGTGGTGTCCCCTGTCGGCCACCGAGCTACCCCGAAAACATTTCACCGAAACCTAACTCTCTAAGTTTCTCATCACTTCATTTCGACAAATGATAACTCACCAGAACTTTACTCTCCACTTTCCCCATCACTTCGTTTAGACAAAAGACGTGTCACCAAAACTTTACTCTCCACTTTCCCCATCACTTCTTTTAGACAAATGACGTGTCACCAGAACTTTACTCTCCACTTTCCCCATCACTTCGTTTAGACAAAAGACGTGTCACCAAAACTTTACTCTCCACTTTCCCCATCACTTCTTTTAGACAAATGACGTGTCACCAGAACTGTACTCTCCACTTTCCACATCACTTCGTTTAGACAAAAGACGTGTCACCAGAACTTTACTCTCCACTTTCCCCATCACTTCGTTTAGACAAAAGACGTGTCACCAAAACTTTACTCTCCACTTTCCCCATCACTTCGTTTAAACAAAAGACGTGTCATCAGAACGTTACTCTCCACTTTCCCCATCACTTCGTTTAGACAAAAGACGTGTCACCAGAACTTTACTCTCCACTTTTCTCATCACTTCATTCAGACAAATAAATTGCAGAGTTTTTCTTTCTTTCTGAGACACCTGGCCTGTTGATTTTGTGAATTAGTCAGACTAACAGCTGACCTACATAGCTGTTCTTCTGTTTCTGCTAATTGGTTAATTTCAATTACCCATGATTTCAGCTCGTCTCTGGTGGAATTTCCATGCTGGCCTAGAACGAAACACGAGTAAATAAGTGTGCGTGCGTGCGTGCGTGCGTGCGCGCGCGCGCGCGCGCCCCCGCGTGTGTGTGTATGTGTGTGTGTGTGTGTGTGTGTGTGTGTGTGTGTGTGTGTGTGTGTGTGGTGTGTGTGTGTGAGAGAGAGAGAGAGGGAGAGAGGGGGGAGGGGGGTGGGGGGAATATCCCGCAAGACTATGTCTATAAACCACAGCTTTTGAAGAGTACGGCGAGCCGAAGGAGGATGGAACCTGACTGTCTTCTTATCGGCCGATGTTTTATGTTTTTTTGTTTGATTTTTTGTTTTTTGTTTTTTGTTTTACTCCATATCGTAAACAGATTTTTTATAATTTTTTATCAGTTCCAATAAAATTTATTCACATGATTTTTTTGTAAGAGATAATCGGAATGGAGGTTCTTACTAGAACTAACATCTGCTGAAGAATTGCCATTTCTGTTTCTATAATCTTATCCTGATGTAGAATTACTCACGAATTGTCTCTTTTTTTTAAATCTTTTTTTTTTCTCCCCTTTTTTTTTTAATTATTAATAATTATCAACGCAACGTTCATATTATAACATTTTTAAAAAAAACTTCTTTTTTTAATGTTTTTACTTTTTGTTATAAATTTATTTTTGTCTCACACACAGATTGTGTGCTTGAACCATTGAAGATAACATGTCCTTGAATGAATAAAAAAGGGAGGGAAAAAAATAATTATATATATACGTATGGGTCAGCGTCATTGTGATGAAATTGCTAAATGATTCGGCGGCATCACATTATCCTGACGTCACATCCACTCATCATCGGATCCGAAAGCACTGAACCACCTACTTTTTTCTTTTTTGAATTTTTTTTTTAAAGCAATGTCATATTGAAACCCATTCCGTTTTTCTAACGTTAGTGTTTTTTTATTCCCCCCCCCCCCCCCCAATTTTGGCTGTCAGCTTTGTTTAAGAATTTTCAACAAACCCAAATTAGCACGAAACAAGCAAGCAAACAAGCATCACAACAACTAACAAAGCAATCAGTTTTGTTTTATTTTATCCTCTTTGTCTCTGTCTCTGTCTCTGTCTCTCTGTCTCTGTCTCTGTCTCTCTGTCTCTGTCTGTCTGTCTGTCTCTGTCTCTGTCTCTGTCTCTCTCTCTCTCTCTACACACAACACACACACACACACACACACACACACACACACACACACACACACACACACACACACACACACACACACACACACACACACACACACACACACACACACACCACACACACACACACACACACACACACACACACACACACACACACACACACACACACACACACACACACACACACCACACACCACACACCACCACACACCACCACCACCACCACACAACCTCCCTCCTCTCTCTCTCTCTCCTCTCTCTCTCTCTCTCTCTCTCTCTCTCTCTCTCTCTCCTCTCTCACCACCACACACACACACACACATACACACACGTACGCACTCACGCACGCACGCACGCACGCACGCACGCACGCACGCACGCACGCACGCACGCACGCACGCACGCACGCACACACACACACACACACACACACACACTCACTCACCCGCCGCCCCACAATCCCCGCCACACTCTGCTCTCACAAAACGGTGACGCCGGTAACTCCCTAGGGTGGGTGGGGGTGGGGGGGTGGGGGGGGGGGGTGCGTATTGACAGATTGGCTATGGTATATATCCCACCTTCTTTCCTTCGCTTCTCGTACACTATCAGTTCATCCCTGATGGAGAGATTATCCCAACCTTTAGACCCTACGCGCAAGTTTGCCAAGGTTGTGCTCACAAAACAACACTACACTGAAGTGGATTTTTTTCCTCTCCTTTGTCATTCAATCCACGGCACCACAAAACGCAACAGTTCGGCCTGGGGTCACAGCGTCAATGTGATCGATCTTTGTTTTCGTTTGATTTGTGTTTCGGTCAAAACTCAACAGATAGCTGGTTCCGTGCAAGGCAAATCATGACTAAAATGAGATACACACTGAGATAGAATGGCCACGTTGCATGCGCCCGCGTTTGTGCATGGGCGCGGCGGTCACGACCAATGCACAGGCTTACGCAGACTGACACATACACCGGTAAACATACACGCACAGACACATGCATACATGCACACACACGCGCGCGCGCGCGCACGCACGTACTCTCTCTCTCTCTCTCTCTCTCTCTCTCTCTCTCTCTCTCTCTCTCTCTCTCTCTTCTCTCTCTCTCTCTCCTCACACACCACACACACACACACACACACACACACACACACACACACACACACACCACACACACACCACACACACACACACACACACACACACACACACACACACACACACACACACACACAACACACACAACCACACACACACAACACACACACACACACACACACACACCACACACACACACACACACACACACACACACACACACACACACACACACACACACACAAACACAACACACACACACAACCACACACACACACACACACACACACACACACACACACACACACACACACACACACACAACACCACACACCACCCACACCACAACATACAAACACACACACACACACACACACACCACACACACACACACACACACATACACCACAAAAACAACACACCAGCCACACCACACACACAACACACCACACCACACACACACCAACACAACACACCACACACACACACACACACACACACAGTTCATCGCCACACCACATAACATTTTGGTGTGGATCAAATAGTTCATCACCACACCACACCACACCACATGCTGGTTCGGTAGGGGATGAAACAGTTCATCACTACATCACATTACATGTTGGCGCGGTAGGGAATGAAACAATTCATCACCATGCCACACCACATGTTGGTGCGGTGAAACAATTCATCACCACACCACACCACATGCTGGTGCGGTGAAACAATTCATCACCACACCACACCACATGCTGGTGCGGTGAAACAATTCATCACCACACCACACCACATGCTGGTGCGGTGAAACAATTCATCACCACACCACACCACATGCTGGTGCGGTGAAACAATTCATCACCACACCACACCACATGTTGGTGCGGTGAAACAAATCATCACCACACCACACCACATCTTAGCGTTAAAACAAAACTGTAGCCGTGTATAAAAAGTAGCCAAGAAGAAGAAGTATGCGTACCGTGCTGAAAAACGAGGCTTAATTGGCAAACTCGGTGAATGGTGGGAGAGATTCGGCAGTCCTGGCTGACTACCACACCGCTCGAGTGGTAGAGGGAGGAGGGGATCGGGGGGTCGGTTAGAGCGAAAACTAAATCGATGACAATTACTACAACTGACAAGTACCCCCCTCTCCCCGTCTCTCAGTCTCCCTCTCCCTGTGTGTGTGTGTGTGTGTGTGTGTGTGTGTGCGTGCGTTCGTGCGCGTGCGTGCGTGCGTGCGTGCGTGCGTGCGTGCGTGCGTGCGTGCGTGCGTGCGTGCGTGCGTGCGTGCGTGTGTGTGTGTGTGTGTGTGTGTGTGTGTGTGTGTGTGTGTGTGTGTGTGTGCGCGTGTCCCATACTCTCAATCTCACTCTCCCCGTAGGAATAACGAATTGTATTTTCCTGCCACTGCCGAGTATACTCAGTTGTTGTTTGATGATGAACTGTGTTTTCCGGCCACTTAGTATACTTGTCGTTTGATGATGAACTGTGTTTTCCGGCCACTGCCGAGTATTCTCAGTTGTTGTTTGATGTTTTCCAGCCACTGAGTATACTTGTCGTTTGATGATGAACTGTGTTTTGCCAGGAGACTAGTCATTGGATGAACGGCTTTTTCCATGATTCAGTGCCAGCATTTAATCGTCACACGAGTCACTGGGCGTTCAGATACTGACGTAGTTACAGCCCCACTGATTCAGCCGTGACTGACTAGCGGTGGCTTCGAGCCCGGTCAGTAGGCCCAGCGGCGCTTTGACTGAATCAGACCAGGCCGCCCATTCAGATGAACAAGTTTACTAAAAACTGACACTGAAGTTGTATTTTTTGGAACATGGGAATCATTATCAGCCGTAGTCACACAGACAAGACTGACGGTGGACACCGTGAAGCTGTCTTGACAGGGAAAGATACAGCTGTAGTCACACAGACAAGACTGACGGTAGACACCGTGAAGCTGTCTTGACAGGGAAAGATACAGCTGTAGTCACGCAGACAAGACTGACGGTAGACACCGTGAAGCTGTCTTGACAGGGAAAGATACAGCTGTAGTCACACAGACAAGACTGACGGTAGACACCGTGAAGCTGCCTTGACAGGGAAAGATACAGCTGTAGTCACACAGACAAGACTGACGGTAGACACCGTGAAGCTGTCTTGACAGGGAAAAATACTGCTGTAGTCACATGGAAATGATTGACAGTGGACCGACACTGAAGCTGTCTTTTTGGAACGTGGAAAGATACAGCTGTAGTCACACAGAAAAGACTGACAGTAGACACTGAAGCTGCCTTTTTGGAACTGACAGGGCGAAAGATACAGCTGTAGTCACGCAGACAACTGAGACTGACAGTAGACACTGAAGCTGTCTTTTTGGAACTGACAGGGCGAAAGATACAGCTGTAGTCACGCAGACAACTGAGACTGACAGTAGACACTGAAGCTGTCTTTTTGGAACTCACAGGGAAAGATACAGCCATAGTCACACAGACAAGACCGACAGTAGACTGACACTGAAGCTGTCTTTTGGGAACTGACAGGGAAAGATACAGCCATAGTCACACAGACAAGACTGACAGTAGACACTGAAGCTGTCTTTTTGGAACATGGAAAGATTCAGCGGCTGTAGTCACACGGACAAGACTGATACCGAGTAGACACTGAAGCTGTCTTTCAGTTGGAACGTGGAAAGATACAGCCGCTGTAGTCACACAGACATGATTGACAGTAGACACTGAAGCTGTCTCTTTGGAACTGCGGGCAGGCCGAGAGATACAGCTGTAGTCACACTGGACAAGACTGAAAGAAGAAACTGAAGCTGTTTTTTGGAACGGGGAAAAAGGAATAAAAGCTGTAGTCACACAGACAAGACTAAACAGTAAAACACTGAAGTTGTCTCTACAGTTACAGTAGTCACACAGACAAGGAACAGGGAAAGACTGATACAGCGGCAGTAGTCACGCAGACAAGACTATGAAGCAGACACTGAAGTTGTCTCTATAGTAGTCACACAGACAACCGGGAACAGCGAAAGATACAGCTGTGGTCACATCAGTAGACAAGACTGTGAAGTAGACACTGAAGTTGTCGCTATAGTAGTCACACAGACAAGGAACAGAGACACAGCGGCTGTAGTCACACAGACAAGACTGTGAAGTAGACACTGAAGTTGTTTCGGCTATAGTAGTCACACAGACAAGGAACAGGGAAAGATACAGCAGTGTAGTCACACGTGACAGACAAGACCGCTGCGAAGTAGGCACTGACTGAAGTTGTCTCTATAGTAGTCACACAGACAAGGCCGGAACAGGGAAAGATACAGCTGTAGTCACACACTGAGACGAGACTGTGAAGTAGACACTGAAGCTGTCGCTATAGTAGTCACACCGAAAGGGAACAGGGAAAGATAGCTGTAGTCACACAGACAAGACTGTGAAGTAGACACTGAAGTTGTCGCTATAGTAGTCACACAGACAAGGAACAGGGAAAGATACAGCTGTAGTCACACAGACGAGACTGGGGAAGTAGGACACTGAAGTTGTCGCTATAGTAGTCACACCGAAAGGGAACAGGGAAAGATACAGCTGTAGTCACACAGACGAGAGTGTGAAGTAGACACTGAAGTTGTCGCTATAGTAGTCACACCGAAGGGAACACTGGGAAAGATACAGCTGTAGTCACACAGACAAGACTGTGAAGTAGACACTGAAGTTGTCGCTATAGTAGTCACACAGACACTTGAAGGAACAGGGAAAGATGCAGTGTAGTCGCACAGACAAGACTGTGAAGTAGACACTGAAGTTGTCTCTATAGTACACAAGGAAAAAGGACTGAGTACAGCCGTAGTCACACAGACAAGACTGTGAAGTAGACACGGCGGCGAGTTGCCGGCGGAGTGTAGTCTCCATGCTCAGTCACACACGCGTCCATCACCGAGTAGCGGCGGCCGCTTCATGCACTGTGCTGACAAAAAACAGTTGGCACCGTTTTCTGTTTACATTTACAATACAATACAGGACAATACAATACAACTTTATTACCAAGTGACAAGCTTGTTGCACATGTCAATACGGTGGCGTCCAGCCGGTCAGGAGTCGACTAGGCTACGCCAGTCACAAAATAACATTCAGTTACAAGGAAGGAAAACATTTACTGTGGCAGACTTATGATATATGTGTCCGACATGTATCACCTTTCAAAATCACTTGCAAGTCAAAAGCACGAGCGTAAGATTTGGAGATATAGGTTGGGGATACCCTCTGCGCCGCGGATCAATGCCGCAAGGAAATCCCGACCGTGACGTCACAAACCACGTGATCAGACACATTATCAACACCGAGATTATGCCTTGGCAGCCGAGCGTGCAACTGTGTGTGTGATTTGAGACAGAGATCAAACAAACTGCGAACGGTGGCACCCCAGCTAACGGTTCACAGCTTCCAACACCCCATAGACAACCGTGTGGACCGCGGATTGTCTCCTTGTCGACACCAAGGACAGATACAAGAGTGGCAGGACCATAATTTAGGCACTGCAATTGCAGTTCTTGTCCGCCATGATCGCGGGGAGAGTCAGTGTGACAAGTACACCAAGAGACGTTATTGGCAGCGTGAACCCCAGCCGTGGCCTTCCTATGCAGTGCGGATTTTGAATATTAGTCTCGGCAGTCGTCGTTGTTGACATTTCAGCAGTCATCTGTGGGAGTGCATTGAGCCTGCGCTGCGCATCGGAACTGAAAACTCCGAGCTCGTGGGTGTTGGTTTGTCTTGTCTGCCGCGGTCGTTCGCTGTTCAAACGTTCACTTGCGTGATATTGCATTGTTTACGTTTGTTTTTGCAACAGTTTGTTTGACCAGGCTTTGTTGACGTTCTTTTTTTCTTTGGAGTCAGAGCTGTAACATGAAAGCGACCTGTTGTTGATTTGATATTCAACACAAAAGAGGTCTGCAGGAAATTCAGCAGCAGCGGCAGCCAACTGTTTGATTAGGATTTGTTTTGTCGTCTGCTATTTCTGAACAAGTGTGCTTGGTACCACACCAAGTGCTGTGATGGCGAGCCTAACGGGGCAGAACGGACCATGTGAGACTTCCACAGATGACCCCAGCCAGAAAAAACAAGGAACAAGGTGAGATTTTTCTTTCTCTGGGTTTTATGGATTTTGAATATTGAATTTCAAGAGCTAGTGTTAAATTATATATTAATAGTACTAAGATTGTTCGTGACCCTTCATAGACCATTGTCCTTTATTATTCTTAGCTGCTGTATTTACCACTCTACAGTCTTTATCATCATTCTTATAATCTGGATAGTGTTGACCCCCCCCCCCCCCCCCCCCCCCCCAAATGGAGTTACAATGTTTTAATCAGCAACCTACACTGAGTACATGTTGCTTCTCACTCACATACACAGTCTATTCTACAAAAAGTCTATGTTTTCACACATCAGCTATCAAGTCTGATTAGTCTAAATTAGAATCTACACATCAACACATCGTGTCATCACTGAATCTATTCTTATTCACAGTGGATAGATTCATCCCAGAACACTGGTGCTGAATATATTCAATTTCATAATGGCTGTACATTATTAAAGTATAATCCCTTTTTGTGTGGTCCAGCAGTTGCCATCATTTTTTGCCTTGATTTTATAACTAAGTAAGGTAAAGCACTATGTGATCAATAAGTACAAACCCTGTCCCTAATAGTATACTGTGCGTAATACTAATAGACCGTATGTGGTCTGTGTGGACATTAAGCCTAACATTCCTTCCTTAAGTATGACCAGTAGTAAACTAGTATGTGTGCAGTGCAAATTAGCATTCCTTCCTTAAGTATGACCAGTAGTATAATTTGTATACAGTGCAAATTAGTTGTTTCCTAAGTACTGGGAGTAGTTGAGAACTAATATTAGTGATAATATAAAATGGTGGCAACTTCAGTGTGTTACTGTTACACTTACAGTGTTAGAATTATAAATACAGCAGTTATGGAAATTATTTGAACATTCCAAAAATCATTGATTGTTTAACTATTACTACTAGTATTAGACTATTGCTAGTCCCAGTATCATTTGTTTTTAACTATTACTAGTCGTAGTATCACTAGGAATGTATTATAAATTAAAATGCTTGTAATCTACTATTACTAGTCGTGGTATCACTGGTATTAATTATTATATATAATGCTTGTAATTATCATTGTCATCACCATAATAATAGTAATGAATGAATAATGTCTGATTAACGTATCAATTTATTATGTGCAAAATCTTGTCTGGAATTGTTTAGTGGCAAGATCATTCTAGCTAATCACACACACATGCACGCATGCATGCACACACACACACACACACACACACACACACACACACACACACACACACACACACACACACACAGGAGCCCTCACACATGAATACATGTAAACCATCATCAGTGTATCTCATTCCTGTTCTTCCTACCATGAAGAAGCAGTTTACATGTGGAATTGGCAGGTTTGTTAGAGCTCTGTTAGCTTTGCAGCTACTGTTAATGTTATAGTGTTAGTGTTAGTCTGCAATTGCAGAGTATCAGCCTGACCTGGATGCTGACAAAGTAGCATCATAAACTTAATACTTGGGTTTGTGTTGTTTTGAACATAAATACATACTCTGTTTATGTATAAAATATCTGATTGTACCTGCATTTGATAGCAGTCATGCCATATGACATATATGTATAGAATATATACATCAGTGTTGTGAAAAATGTAAATAAGTGGTCTGTGCATGCACACCATACTGTAACTGTAATGTGTGTGTGTGTGTGTGTGTGTGTGTGTGTGTGTGGTGTGTGAGAGAGAGAGAGAGAGAGAGAGAGAGAGAGAGAGAGAGAGAGAGATGAATGTACATCAGCTGCTTATACTATATTTTTCACATGGTGAGTGTGACTCTGTGAGTGTAATACTAATACAGTAATAGTTAAAGGTCAGTGCTCAACAACATGAACTTACTTGTGAAGCCTCTTGGGTGTGCATTCCTTTTTTCAGTGAAATCAAGTTTCTGGTCAAAAGCAGTCTAATCCAACTTAGCCATTTTCATTGAAATTTGGCATAAAAACTGATAATCCCAATACCTTTTGTGTTGAAGCCAAGAACTTATAAAACTCTTGTGCCGCAGTTTAATGGTAGCTTGTAACTCAAGGGAGGGAATCTTTGGGCCGCTAATAGCGAAGGGAGGTAATCCTGCCTCAGTACCTATACTCCTGGTCCAGGCTGGTTAGTGGTATTGAACAGGGGCGCACACTTCAAGGCTGTAAATCAGGTTTGTGAGATCTGGCAGCCACCTGGCATGGGCAGAGCCTCACTTAGTTAAGTTTCTGAAGCAAGGAGGCTTTTATGTGCCACTGACTGTGTTCACTGTGTTTACCTCACACTCTCCAGGCTCTTTGAGTCTCTTTCTCAGTTCTGAAGAAGAAAGTGGTACAAATGATTTTGTTCTTAAAAAGAAAAAACAAAGAAAAAAGAAAAGGGGGATGGGGGTGGGGGGTAAATTTTTGTGTGATGTGTGTTTATGGAGATAATTATAAAGAGGATCTCTAGAGCGCCCATCTGCTGCACAAGGTGGGCGTGCAGGGCGTTTTACAATAACACTAACAACACCCGCTCACACACCCACACACAAACACCCCCCAGTCCCCCCCACCAACCAACCCCCACACACATGCACACACACACACACACACATACACACACACATGGCAGACATGGGGATAGGTATAGCTGTGAAAGAGATAATTTTAAAAATAGTTATTGAACAGGTGTAGTTATTGAACAGGTGTGTCCTGAGTGTGGCTTTAAAAGCGGAGGAAGAATCAGTGGGGGAGTGTTTGAGGCTTAAAGATGTACTTAAATCTTTCATCCATGAAAAGAAAAACTGGACTGCTGGTGGTTTGAATTTATTGTTTTGGAATAAAATGCCACTGAGTTTGAAACAGAGGTCAAGGAATTTTAGGACACCATAAATAATAAAAGAGATTGAGCTTTTAATTGAAGAAATTCCAGAGCAATTTCTAGCAACAGTGAATTTGTTCATGTTGCATTGTTTGCTGTCAGGTAGGACTGTTTAAGTTACTTGTTGCTGGATTCTTTTAGTTTTCGTGGAATTGTGGTGAGTGGGGGGGGGGGGGGGGGGGGGGGGGGGGTAACACTCACTGGACTGATGGCTGGTGGTATTGAAAAGATGTGCAGCAAATCTGGTTAATGAGATCTGAATATGGCTGCAAGCCAACTAGGGACAGTACCTGGCATCTATCTAGATAATATTCTGGTTCAGGAGGAGACAGAATACATATATGCCTGAAAGAAAGGGGAGCACAGTATGGAGCACTATATGGAGCTTGGCGACCCAGAGCTAAATATTAACATAGGGAATAATGAGAGTTTGTAAGTAGTTGGCTTGTATTTTTTGTAAGTAGTTGGCTAATGTTCTAGGCTGTAGTTAATATTTTCAGTGGTTTAGGTTTGACTCCTGCTTGTGAACTATGAAAGACCATTTTTCAGTTCTGAGTCAACACTTGTGCAGACCCCTCAATGCCTGTCTTGCTTTTATGGGCATAACAGGCACTTAGATTGTTGCACACATTAAAGATCCCATGGCCACTGGTTGATAAGAGAAGGCCAGTGGCATGAAAGCATGTAATATTCTGATTAATAATACAGTGGTAGGAGAATATTCAAAATGATGGTTGTGGCTACTCTGATGATAATGGCAGAAAAATCCATCTTTGAGACCACCCTACAAATCCAGCAGCAGTGTTCTGTGGGTTTTCCCTTGGGCAGCATTGGTTCATGTGCAAATCTGAAAGGACGAAAAAAAGAAGAAAAAAAAAAGAAGTAAAAGGTTTTGGAGAAAGCAGTCGTCTGGCACCAGGGTAGTTACCCATGTCACCAGGGTAGTTATCCATGTCACCAGGATAGTTATCCATGTCATCAGGGTAGTTATCCATGTCATCAGGGTAGTTGTCCGTGGGGCTGTACTGGAGTAGAGCTACACCCAGAACGATTTGGAATCACATATCTGATATAATATACATTTTTCTTTGCTCATGTATGATGTATTATAATTAATTAATCAAGAACTTGAGGGAAAGAGCTGCAGATGCACATTGTCATCCCACTGTGGGTCCCAGTGAAGGGATGGAAACTGATTCCTCATCTTTGATGGTTAGGTATAGTTTAAGGAAGGCATTGCAGATACCGATTTTGATTGTAATTTGATTTATAACAGTTGTGTTGGTTGTCATTAGTGTAATTTTTAACACCGCATGTGATGGTTGTCATTAGTGTAATGTTTAACACCAACTAGTGTGTAACTGTCGTGTGGCTGCCATCGCAGTTGGTGTGATTTCTGGTTCACGGTCAGTCAAAGTGTGGCTAGTCACACCCTGATCACGTCAGCATTGATGGTGTGTGTCCGTGGACCGCGGTCATAAATCCGGCGCTGCTGTAGAGCGTAAATAAATAATAGATCTGCCGCGGTGCTACACCGTTGTCCAGCCTGCACCACCCACATTGAACACGATGCCGAATCAATAACCGTTTTAGACAGTGCAGACTGCAGACCAGCGGGGCTCCGCGATGGCTGCCGTGGATGTTGAAGGGGGGTGGGGGGTGCAGATGTAGGCAGCGTGCGTTGTACACGTTGATACACTGTTGACTGCATTGTTGTGAATAAATTGGTGGACAAGATTTCGTGCACACGCAGATTGAAACATTCCGTCCCTAAACTGCACTTTTGTAAAATGCTGCGTGCTGGCAGCAGGTGTGTGACTTCAGCTTCCAGCTGTGCTGGTGGTACAGTGGTGCGGGCACCAGAACATAGCTCGAGTTACAGCTTGTTCATGATTATCCTTCCGTTTCACTTGCGGCTGTCCCAGCGGGCTTGCAAGCAGTCAGGGGACAGTGGGGGTGGTACACAACAACGCCAGGCAGGCACTGGTAGCAGCTGTCCGCTGAGCTCCTACAGCGCTGGGCATTGACAGATGCAGACGCACAGCGTGACCAGAGACTGTTAGGCCTGTATAATTAATAGGTAAATGGGACAGGTGTGACAGTGGGGCTGAGCCCACTTATGCCCCTGTGATAGGTGTGACAGTGGGGCTGAGCCCACTTACGGCCCATGGATAGGTGTGACGGTGGGGCAGAGCCCACTTATGCCCTTGTGGTAGGTGTGACAGTGGGGCTGAGCCCACTTTCGGCCCATGGATAGATGTGACAGTGGGGCAGAGCCCACGTATGCCCTTGTGGTAGGTGTGACAGTGGGGCTGAGCCCACTTACGGCCCATGGATAGGTGTGACAGTGGGGCAGAGCCCACTTATGCCCTTGTGATAGGTGTGACAGTGGGGCTGAGCCCACTGATGCCCATGTAATAGGTGTGACAGCGGGACTGAGCCCACTTATGCCCTTGTGATAGGTGTGACAGCGGGACGAACCCACTTACGACCCTTGTGATAGGTGTGACAGCGGGACTGAGCCCACTTATGCCCTTGTGATAGGTGTGACAGTGGGGCTGAGCCCACTTGTGCCCTTGTGATAGGTGTGACAGCGGGACTGAGCCTACTTATGCCCTTGTGATAGGTGTGACAGTGGGGCTGAGCCCACTTGTGCCCTTGTGATAGGTGTGACAGTGGGGCTGAGCCCATTTACGGCCATGACTGATGTCATGACTGGTAGGCCTATTTAGACATTGACATTTTTCTCTCTCATTTTCATGCTTTGTATAATTATGAACAATAAAGATTGATTTGATCATTTGATTTGCTTGAATCAACGTCTGGTGTTCGAAGTCACGGGGTCAGGACTCGTGTTTAACTTTGAGGTCACATGAAGCGCTCGAATCTTGATTCTAAACCATGTTTAGTGAATCATAATGACCCTTTTGCGTTCATTCGTCGGTGTTATATATTGGCATAACGGCCTGAAAGCTGGCTGGATATTCTTCACTTGTCCTGATCTAACTCCTTGTAAGACGAGACAGCCGCTTTACTTAAATGAGTATGTTTGTGATAAATAAATCGACTGGGGGTTATAAACGAATTATGTGCTGTCGTGTACGCATTGTATAATTATAATGATGCTTGGTAGTAAAAACCCTGATACACTTGCTTCACTGACTGTTCGTTGTTAAGTTCTCCAACAGGTGAAGGCAGAGTCGTGTAAACACGTTCTGTAACTGTGTTCCGTTCTTCTTTCCCGTTTGCATCTGCACACTCACGCCCTCTGGGAGGGGGAGGGGGGGGGGTCATTTGTTTATTATTATATATTTTTTTGAATATTCATTTTCACACGAATTTGACGCACGCACGCTCGCACACACACACACACACTCACAGAGAGAGAGAGAGAGAGAGCACCGTCTTTATGTACCCCATACATTGTACTAACATACTGTGTGTAGGTGGAACTGGTCAGTGGTGTCAGATAATCTTGCCAAGCTCTCGTGGCATCGAATTTCCCATCATGGCGCCTCCCCAAAAGAGCCAGACAGTCCTGCCGATTCTGTCGTGGCATGGGCTTTCCGATCCTGGCACAACTCTGAGGGTGAGAGGACAAGTGTCAAACACTACCGCCAGTCTGTCGTAGCATCGAGTTCCCAGTTTCTGTACAACCGTAGAAGAGGCACATAGCTTGTCTTAACCGAGTTCCCGATCATGCAGACGACGATGCTGAGGGAAAGTGTCATCGATGCCCGCTGGCACCACTCTTAAGTAAGGGAGACAGGCAGTCGTGTTGGCGAGTTCCCAGCCACGACAGCGCTCTCGCAGATTCATGGCGACGCTGCCGCAATTTGCCCGTTGCTGCTGCAAAGTTTTGTCGCTGCAGACGTGCACTTTGTAGGGACATCGTTACTTACATTTTTTGCAGAGCTCTTCAAAAACGAGGCAGTACTGCAACGACAGCATCAGCTTTGCTTGCCGTTTTTGCAGCTGCAAAACTCGTCAGTTTCAGGCCGGAAAGGCACTCAGTGGCATCAAAGCCTCAAGTGTGTTGGTGTACAGAAGAGCATTAGACTGAAACTGCGTCGTTGCAGTTTTGTCACTGCCAGATTGCTTCATGTTCTGAAATGTTGCAGCTGCAAAGGGCGCGTTTTCAAGTAAACACGCGCGTTTTGTAGCGTTAAAATGTTGCAGCTGCAAGTCGCCCCTCGTGGCATCGGGCGGCAAAGCTAGGTAGGCAACTGTAAATGTCAGGCCGTTGTCGTCACCTGATGGCCACGCGCTCTCTCGTTACACGACGTGGGCGTCGTGTGGAAAGCTGCACCGCTGTTGGTGCTTAGCTGTGGCCACCCTTTGCTGGCCGTTGGCTGGCGGCTTGGCTGGCCGTCAGCAAATGATTCACCTGACTGTTACAGTTTGGGATTGCCGCGCCCTTCCTTCGTCGACCTGCTGATTCACAGGATCTATATTGAACAAGGTCCCCATTTCATTCCGATTTAAAGGGAACCCCAAGCGAAGGCATGTGTTGGCCACAAAACGTAGACAAATTTTCTCTGTTGTTGTTGTTGTTGTCTTCTTCTTCTTCCCATTTGCGTGCTGTTTCTATCACTGAAGTCATTTGTATGCAACAGAAATTATATTTTTTCTTCCAGTTGTAGTTCCTCAGCGGTCATGTTTGTTCTCGCTTTATCAGTGAAGAGAGGTAAAAAGGTTGGGTCGTGACGTAATAGACAGTTGTGCCACACGTGTCAGCCTGTTCGTGATATCACAGACTGCTAGACATAAAATGTATATTTGCAGCTTTCAAACGTCGATAAAAGAAGAAGAAAAAGAAGGGGGTGGGGTGGGGGCGGGGGGTAGTGAATGTGTTTGGTTGTGTTAGGTTATGTTCCATTGCTATGGACAGCACCCCTCGTGCTGCTTCATTGTGAATGTGTTTGGTTATGTTAGGTTATGTTCCATTGCTATGAACAGCACCCCTCGTGCTGCTTCATTGTGAATGTGTTTGGTTACGTTCCATTGCTGTGGACAGCGCCCCTCGTGCTGCTTCACTGTGAATGTGTTTGGTTATGTTCCATTGCTATGGACGGCGCTCCTCGTGCTGCTTCACCGTGAATGTGTTTGGTTATGTTCCATTGCTATGGACAGCGCCCCTCGCTGCTGCTTCATTGTGAATGTGTTTGGTTATGTTAGGTTATGTTCCATTGCTATGGACAGCACCCCTCGTGCTGCTTCATTGTGAATGTGTTTGGTTATGTTAGGTTATGTTCCATTGCTATGGACAGCGCCCCTCGTGCTGCTTCACTGTGAATGTGTTTGGTTATGTTTGGTTATGTTCCATTGCTATGGACAGCGCCCCTCGTGCTGCTTCACTGTGAATGTGTTTGGTTATGTTCCATTGCTATGGACAGTGCCGCTCGTGCTGCTTCACTGTGAATGTGTTTGGTTATGTTCCATTGCTATGGACAGCGCCCCTCTTGCTGCTTCACTGTGAATGTGTTTGTTTATGCTTGGTTATGTTCCATTGCTGTGGAAAGCTCCCCTCGTGCTGCTTCACTGGGCTCCCCCTGTAGCTGTCTCACAAACGATGATCATTTTTATTTTGTATTGATCACCATCAGTGGCCCTTTGACGCAGAGTTCATTCTGCATCGATCAGTTGCGTTCAGTTGTGTTTGTGTAAACATGGGAGGAAGATTGATATGACAAGAAAATGGCGATCAGCATCAGTCACTGGCCGTGCTGTTAAGCGCTTGCAAACACTGAAGAACGCTAATGGAAAAATCGCTACACCTAGCAATTAGCACATAATTATTGTTTTTGAGTCACGGGTGTTTTCTCCAGACGTTCCTTACATTTAAGTCATTGCCAGACACTGCGGAACGCAGCTTGTAGAGAAATGAATTAGCATGCGTCAAAAGGCGCCAAAGGCTCATCTTGAAATAATGCCCACTACCTGTGCACTTCAAATACTCTCTTTAAATGGTACTCTACAAATGGTACTCTACTTTTGAAGTAATGCACGCTAGCAGAGCTTTGAAATAACGCCCACTGACTTTAGATTTACCTACACTAGCCTTGCGATAAGGAACGCTATAGGGTAGGAAACACCTAAACTGTACAGTTTCCACGCACTCACACAAAACCGTTAAAAGCAGGTGATTGACTGACGTTTGGTTTGTTTAGCGAAAAAAGATGTGAAAGTAACATACGACGTCTGCAGCTGAGCAGACCTACATACCCAGCGCCTGGTGTACTGAATGAGTCATCCCAGCCTGTTGTGTGCGTCACTAGTGACCCAATGTGCCTGTACGTACAGTTGATTGATCAGTCCGGCAGATAACACAGTTTACCTTCATTTCACTTATCTGCACGGCTGCGCGCGCTCTCTCTCATTCCGTACCTCATCGCTTTCTCTCTACTCCCCCCCACCCAATGCCATTCTTTTACAACAAATCACAGTTTCACCTTTTCTCTCACTGTCCCCCCCCCCCCCCCCCCCCCCCCACACACACACACACACGCACACACACTTTCTGTGTGTCGGAATCCCAGCGAAAACGCGTTTGCATGAAACGTAGAAAGTGCGGGATCGTGTCCCTTTGCATTCTTCATTTGGCTCCAATCTATCAGCATGGAAGCGCATTCCGGTTTCGAAATTGAGCTCCTCGGGGCGCATCCATGTAGGTTCGCTCTTTTCCAGTAAAGAGCAAAAACAGGAAAAGGTTGGCTCGTGACGTATTTGATACTTTTGCCACGTACGCTTGCTTTGTTCATGACGTCACTGATACAGACTGCTGGGCCCAAAATGGCAGCACCCACGGTCGTGTTTTAGCGACTTACAAACTTCAACAAACGGGACGAGAAATCAGTAAGCAGCTTGGTGTGTGCCTTTTTCCTCTTTTTTTTTCTCTCTCTTTTTTTCTTGATAATAATTTCATTTTTCCATCATTACTGACAGTGCCCGTAATGATGCTGTTCAGTTTTCCCTTTAAGACGCTTTCTTGCGCAAGAAACGATGTCAGCACCCCCACCCCAGCACCGTCTCGCTTTTCAGCGCAGTACGTTTGTGTATGTGAACGTGCCAGCCGAGATCGGCATCATCAAATTAAATCAGGCATACCCGCGTGTTTGCTGGCGTGAGTAGATAAGTGTGTGTGTGTGTGTGTGTGTGTGTGTGTGTGTGTGTGTGTGTGTGTGTGTGTGTGTGTGTGTTTGAGAGAGGGAGAGAGATCGGAGATCTATATTGTCATCAAATCAAATTAGTTGTCATGGCAGCAGGCTAGGTGGGACGGAGGAAGATCGACAGAAGAAGCCTGGGGAAGAAGAAGAAGAAGAAAAGGGCACAGGCCATCTCGTTTTCACTTCCTTGAAGTGTCCAGTGCGATGGCACCGACTGGGTGTTGGGGGGTTGGGGTGGGGGTTTACATCGCCAAGACTTGACAGCATCCCGGGGTTGTTTGATTGCACCGTGCAGTAACGGGCGGGAGGAACGGTCTACAGGTGTGTGACTGACGGTTTTTGCCGAAGACGTCGCGCTGATTCGCCCCCTTCCCTGAACAATGGATAAGTGGCTTTTAACGGCCAATCAACCACACACACACACACACACACACACACACACACACACACACACACATAGAAAAAGAAAGGGGGGGAAGAAAAAGAAAAAAAGGAAGAAGAAAAACAACAACAAACGGAAAATTGACTAGCATCCGTTGCAGTTTAGTCTGTTGTGATTCTTGTTTGGAGCACTGGCCCGTTTTAGTTCATCGCCTCGTGTCTTTTCTTCTCTTCTTCTTCAGTTCTCACTTCCTGTCTCAGTCTCTCTGTGTGTCTCTCTGTCACTCGTGACTGTTCTGTAGGAGCAAACCCTTTATTTGACTGTCCTATCTGTCTGTCCATTCGTCCCTTAGTCTCCTTCTCTCCATCAGTTTAAATGAGTGGGTGTTTATGATATGTATGTAAAATAATAATAATAGAGATAATGCGTATTATAATTATTACTATAATGCATGTTGTTCGTTATGTTGACATGGTTGTGTTTACTGCCGACTGTGTTGAATCCAGAAGTGTAAGTCAGACTGATACAGTACAGTGAAAGACCGTACCCTCCTTGCCTCACTGCACAATCTGATACAGTATAGTGAAAGACCATACCCTCCTTGCCTCACTGTGCAATCTTGGCTAAATTTGAGACCAAACCGGGCTCAGGTTTCGGTTGCTTTAAAACGTATTTAGGAAATTTATATCAAGAGACTATATAATACCTAAAGTACTAAATTATATCTATCTATCTATATCTATATATTAGAGAGAGAGAGAGAGAGAGAGAGAGAGAGAGAGAGAGAGAGAGAGAGAGATGCGCCTTTGGTGCACGATGCTATTGTAACTTGTATTAATAACCCCTCCCCCCTCACACATTCGCACACACACACACACACACACACACACACACACACACACACACACACACACCACACACACACCAGACGGATTTAGCTTCACGGAGGCCCCTAGGGTTGACCGGTTGTTCTGTTCATTGCCATGGTTTGTTGACCGACTGCACGGGGCAGTGCAGTTAGGAGTTGACCGGTTGTTCTGTTCATTGACCGGTTGTTCTGTTCATTGCCATGGTTTGTTGACCGACTGCACGGGGCAGTGCAGTTAGGAGTTGACCGGTTGTTCTGTTCATTGACCGGTTGTTCTGTTCATTGCCATGGTTTGTTGACCGACTGCACGGGGCAGTGCAGTTAGGAGTTGAGCGGTTGTTCTGTGCAGTGCTGTTAGCTCAGGCGAGGGCATGGCAACCTGTGTAGTGATGTTAGCTCAGGCTAGGCCTTGACAACCTGTGCGGGCCCTTTTGTGACTTTCCTCATCTCCGCAGGAATGTGGAGTCTGCCGCCAGGCAGGGGAAGGTGCAAGGCACACAGCTATCAATTGTAACAGGCGCAAGAAGCCGCGCCTGGTGATGTTTATCCAAAGGGCTCTCGCTGACTGCCCCCCACCCCCCTCCAACCACCTCCTCCCCCACCCCCCTTATGTGTTTTGCCCTGACGTGACGTGGTTGACTTTGACTGGGCTTTAAGATCCAGAAACTCGCTCTCGCTGACTCGCTTGCTCGTGCGCAGGCTGGCTGTATGTATGCTGAATATATGCAGGGCAGGAAACCGAAACTTGCCAGTCTTGTGCCTGCGAGGGCACAGAATCTTCGAAGAGAAAGTGTCAACCCGGCTGAAATCAGTGTTACGCGGCTCGTCCGATAACATTGACTCGGTCTTTGGCAACCTGTTACAGATTGAAACCACAGCCGACCTTTAACTGGAACACTGCTTGCTGTCGGTGGGCTAGCTGCTAGCTTTCTTAGTGCCTGACGTCTTATCAGTCCCGGCGCTGTACTCACGTCTCAGCCCTCGTTACCAATCAACACAACGTTCGCTGCCAGTGTCTGAGCCCCTCATTGTTTTTCACCACCGTCGCGTCTTCTCAAACCCACCGCCATCTCTCTCTCTCTCTGCCTCTCTCTCTCTCTCTCGTCGCAGAAAACCTAACGAAACGTTTACTGCCAGCGTTTTAAAGCTAAGACAGTAAGAATGAAAAAATATAAACACACACACACACACACACACACACACACACACACACACACACACACACACACACACACACACACTTGTAACCGCTTGAGTTTTTCAGACGTCAAAGTCATAGTATTTTGTTTTGTTTTTACAGTCGCAGTCCAGTCTTTTGCATTAGCACACAAATTCTTAAACTGCACAGACTCGCCGCACACCAGAGGCCGTAGAGCTAAAGCAGACAGACATACAGATAGACACACACACACGCACGCACACACACACGCACGCATGCACGCACACACACACACACACACACACACGTTACTGTGCTAAAACGAAATACGACTGTTGAACAGTGTTTTGTAAGACGCTAAAGTATGTCATTGTGCAGCCCACGAGGGGCGAGCGGGGTGTGCAGTATGACGTGTTGGGATTGCACTGGATAAGTGGGCCTTTTCCTTGGTAGGACACGGGGTGCATTGTTGGGGTGCCAAGCCTGTCGTTTAGCCTGCAGTTATAGGGGAGAGGGTGAAATAGGGTCAGACCTTTTACATTTTAATTTCGGTTACTGTATGCCGGATGTACTGGGGAAGCTTATCACGCTCAATATAGCTACTTTTGGTTACCATGGCGTACAGGGGTGAAGTGGGAACAGCTGTATTGAAAACAAAAAACAAAAATCACTTCACACTGGGGTGGGCAGCGTGTCATGTTCTGTATTCACAGTTTAGTTATGGTGTCGAGGGTGAAGTAGGGACAGCTGTGGACAGTAATGGTTGGTTGATTTGTTTTCTGTTTGTTTTACATTTCGATTACTGTGGCAGACTCACAGGTCTGTCATCATGGCGGAGAACCGCGTACGCAGAAATTGACGTCCCGTCTGCTGAGAACCTAGAGTTGGCCAAGGTTCTCTCTTTGGAACCGTGACCCCACAGTGGGCACCGAGAACCCAGAGTTGTCCAAGGTTCTGTCTTTGGAACCGTCAACCCACAGTGGGCACCGAGAACCCAGAGTTGTCCAAGGTTCTGTCTTTGGAACCGTGACCCCACAGTGGGCACCGAGAACCCAGAGTTGTCATAGGTTCTCTCTTTGGAACCGTCAACCCACAGTGGGCACCGAGAACCCAGACTTGTTAAAGGTTCTCTCGGTTAGCAGAGTGTTGAATATGGACTAACCATTACCCGTTCGATATTCTGCATCATAAACGGTAACTTTTGAGGGGGGGGGGGGGGGGGGCAAATAATTAGATTGTACCTCCCGTCGGCCGAAACGGTGAGTGGTGTGTGGGAGCGCTGGCTGAAGGAATCTCTCCGCCTGCCCGTCAGCCGAGCGAGCAGCACGTGCCCGGGCCGTACATCATGTTGACACACTGCCCCACTGGGACACGGACAGGCTAGGCGCTAAGCACTGTGCGACGCGGACGGAGGGGAGCCGAGTGTGTCCCCACAACGGTCCACACGCGTGGAGCCGCTGAAGAGGGAGGGGAGGGGGGCGGCGGGGAGGGAGGAGGAGTGACCCATTAGTAGTCCCCTGAGCGCCGTTACCTGACAGCGCTTCCTGTTGTGGCCATGGTGGTGGTAGCAGTCGTGGCTTTGGGCCCAGCGGTGGTGGCGTGCGCAGTGTGGACACGGCGTCTGTGCGGGGTGTGATGTGGTCACGACGTCTGTCCACCGTGTGGGGTGTGGTCACGACTTCTGTCCACCGTGCATGGTGTGGTCACGTCTGTCCATCGTGCGTGGTGTGGTCACGTCTGTCCATTGTGCGTGGTGTGGTCACGACGTCTGTCCACCGTGCGCGGTGTGGTCACAACGCCTGTCCACCGTGCGTGGTGTGGTCACAATGTCTGTCCGCCGTGCGCGGTGTGGTCACGACGTCTATCTACCGTGCGCGGTGTGGTCACGACGTCTGTCCACCGTGCGCGGTGTAGTCACAACGTGTGTCCGCCGTGCGCGGTGTGGTCACGACGTCTGTCCACAGCACCATGCTTTTGGCCCCAGCTAGCGCACTGACCGCGGGGCTGGCAGGACGTGAAGAGCGAGGCGGTGTGCGTCTGGCAGGTACTCCTCTCAGCAGGTTGTTGTGACAGGTGACAGTGACAGGGGCTGTCTGCGACCGGGAATATCCCCCTCCTCTCGACCTCCACTCCCCTTCCCCTCGTCCACCCCCGTTCCACCTTGTTTCCACCTGCCCCCCCACCCCCCCCTCCCCCCCCCCCCGGCCGCTTTCCTTCTCTTTTTTCTCTCTCCCCCCTCCCCCCCCGACCACCCCTTCTCGTCTTTTCTGACAAATATTCAGGTCTGGAATGTGGACCACATCTGTTCCGTCAGTGCCGGTAAATCCCCTCCACGCCAACCCCCATGTTGCCTGTTAGATACGCGCTTACATCGTAAAACCAGTTTACGTGATAGGCATAATTATAGGTATAATTACGACTGTAGAACACCCAGGCAACGGCTGTAGGTGATATAACTTTATCAGGGTGATGTGTGCCGTAAAGACAGCAAACACTACTTCACATAAATGGGTAGATCATTGGTTTTTAACGCCCAGTCAGCTACATCAGGAAACAACAACAACAACACCATTTGTCAGCAGAACCCCAAGTTCAACATTATGGCAAAGATCTGCAGATACGGTAATGGCCTCGAGAAACGTGACTTGTTCGATTAAGGCTTTCACTTTTGCATTTTCACACTTCAGCTGGCCACTTGAAGCTAGCCATTATGAAATGACCGAGGCGTGAAATTTGGTGAAAAAGCTGTAGATTGAAAAATGTGGGGTGTAGACCCCTGGGCAACAAGCAAACAGGAAGACGCAATAACAAAACCTGAAGTTGGAACGGGGTGTGTGTGTGTGTGTGTGTGTGTGTGTGTGTGTATGTGTGTGTGTGTGTAGTGTGGTGTATATGTGTGTGTGTGTGTGTGTGTGTGTGTGTGTGTGTGTGTGGTGTGGTAGGAGAGGAGAGAGAGAGAGAGAGAAGAGAGAGGGAGAGAGAGAGAGAGAGAGAGAGAGGAGAGAGAGATGTGATGGTGGTGTGAGGTGTAGGTGAGGTGTGTGTGTGTTGAAGAGAGAGAGAGAGAGAGAGAGAGAGAGAGAGAGAGAGAGAGAGAGAGAGAGATTGCTGATACATCTTTTCCGCTGCTCTGCCCAGAACCGCCGGCCTTCTAGCTGAAGACCCTGTGAAGTTGTTTTAGGGCGATGTCCGCACTTTTTGTGAAATATGCAACGATAGACAGACGGGCAGCCACACAGACAGGCTGGTTGGGAGGCAGGCAGTTAATTAGTAATTGGATTTGAACGTCCTGTCACACACAGATAGCAAGTAGGTAGATAGGTAGGTAGGTAGTTCTTGGATTTTAACGTCCAGGTAGGTAGTTCTTGGATTTTAACGTCCCATCATCCGCATAGTGTCATCTCAGGACGAATGACACATTCAGAGTTCTGTTACATCAGTTCAAAACACACAAGTCTCTAAACCACAAGTTGGTCTAACTCGCTGTTAGTTATGCGCAGTAACACGTGTTTGGGTAGCTATCTATATTCCTTATGCACTCATTCACCTCGGGAACCTGCTTAAATCGCTTTTTTTACAGTGAGCAGGATGACCTATTTAGTTCCGCGGGCCCACAAGGACTGACTGGGAGAGGATTTGGAAGAAATGAAAGTGAATGGACCGGGAATGTAGACCGTAGGAGAAGGAAGAAATTCCAGGCAGTGGGCGCAGCATGCGTGGCTATATTCTGACCTACTCCAGGCTTTAAAAGGAGAATATATGTCAGCGCTGGGTTCACAACGGAGGGGACTTAATTTCTGCGTCCCCAGGACCCCACTGCGGGGAGATAGATTTAGAAAAGGACGAAGTCGACACTTTTGATGAAGCATAAGAGAGGAATCAACAGACAGACAGAGAGAGATTGATGATGCTGACCGCGTGCCTAGTCGAATCCGACTGAAGCAAAGTTCATGTCCATGTCACAAGTTCAGTTCGGAAATGCCCGTATGCGCTCCACCGGGTCTCGTCTCTGAGAGGTTTCCCCAACATTGCCTTTGAAACAGTTGCAATGTTGGTCTGATTAACGATAGCCCTTTCAAGGAAGGTCGTTGGGCGCTTCTTCGTGTGTGTGTGTGTGTGTGTGTGTGTGTGTGTGTGTGTGTGTGTGTGTGTGTGTGTGTGTGTGTGTGTTGCCCTACTCTGATTCTGTGAATAGTCTACTACTTCTGGTATACCGTCAAAACCTGTCCGGTATGATGATAAGTCCCGGCATTGCGATATTGTGGTTGTCCGTAGCGGTCTGCAGCTCTAATGGTGTGGGCAGCAGACGGCAGGTTGCCTGGCCGGTGTGGAGGTTTGAGGGCCGGCAGAGTGCAGTGGACGGAAGGCAGTGACGAGGGTGCATGGCCGGTGTACGGAGAGGGCCAGCAGAGTACAGTGGATTGAAGGCAGTGACGAGGGTGCATGGCCGGTGTGGAGGTTTGAGGGCCGGCAGAGCGCAGTGGATGGAAGGCAGTGACGAGGGTGCATGGCCGGTGTGGAGGTTTGGTTTGGAGAAGGCCAGCAGAGTGCAGTGGATTGAAGGCAGTGACGAGGGTGCATGGCCGGTGTATGGAGAGGGCCAGCAGAGTGTAGTGGATTGAAGGCAGTGACGAGGGTGCATGGCCGGTGTAGGGAGAGGGCCAGCAGAGTGCAGTGGATTGAAGGCAGTGACGAGGGTGCACGCAGCGCATGTAGAGAATTTGCGCACTTTGTGCGGTCAGAGATTGGCAACCAGTGGAGAGCTCTCAAGAGCGATTCCGTCGGAGTGTTCTCTGCGGGAAGACCTGGTTCAAGTGGGCTGATACATTTGGGATTTTGCAGAGTAGTTTTTGTTTTTTTTGAAGGGAAGTCGGGCACGTCAGACAGCCGAGTTTCCACAGCGCCAAGGAGAGCAGACGAGGCGCACCCCGCCCAGTGGCAGGCAGTACGATAAAAAACAAAAACCACACCAAAACAACAATAACGAAAATAGACAGGAAGCAGGAACTAGAAAAAATAAAAAAATAAGAAGAAGATGAAAAAAAAATCAAGAACGTTTCCTCCCTTTGTTTTATTGCTGTTTGCCATCAGTTTGGCTGAGGAAGAAGTTCCCTAGTAAGGTGAGGGTCAGATGCTTTAATTATCCACAGCGGGAGCGGGGGGGTCTATGCTAGTTCCTTCAAGTCACGAAATCTTGACGAAACACAATTAAGCGTTTGACAAGAAGAAATGTAGGCCGAGCATGCCAAAATTGCATTCAGATATAATTTATGTGACTACACTGGTGTTCTGGCCATCGTGTAGCCTAGTTGTAGCGGCAGTGCGGAGAGTGCCCCCTCTCTCTCCCTCTCCTTGCCTCAGCGTTTGAAAGAGCGTTTGAGAGCTGGGGACTGAAAGGGTTAGATGAGCCGAGAGTGAGAGGAGAGTGCAGACATTGCCTCTTGCCCTCTGCCCTGGCCACCAAGCCCCGGCCCCAACAGGGCCCTTGTGCCCAAGTGGCTAGTAAGTAGGCTGCCGGTGGTTGTAGCGTGGAGTAAGTAAGCGTGGTGACAAGGTGACAAGTGACCGCACAGCAGACGAGTGAGTAGTCCTCAGCCCACACTGACCCCGCCTCTCACAGCCTTTGGCTTCCGACACTGATTGGCTGTCCGTACTCGGCACTGACAGATGATAGTAGCCTACATTTGCCTCTCGCCGTCGGCTTGTTGTTATATATATATATATGGGGCATCAAAGACTGTTAGCCCACTGCCTGG
Source organism: Alviniconcha marisindica (assembly GCA_018857735.1). NCBI lineage: Eukaryota > Metazoa > Mollusca > Gastropoda > Provannidae > Alviniconcha > Alviniconcha marisindica. The sequence continues at coordinate 11,002 of JABMCL010000181.1, read as the reverse complement.
CCGCAGACCTGCACGGACTGCAGGCACACGACCCCCAACACAACACACACACACACACACACACCGAGACCCGCCGGACGCAGCCACGACCCCCCCCCACACACACACACCGAACCCGCACGGACTGCAGGCACCCTCCCCCCTCCCCCGCCCCCCCCCCACCCCCAACACACACCGAGACCCGCACGGACTGCAGGCACACCCCTCCCCCCCCCCCACACACACACAACTCGAGCCCACGGACTGCCCCCCCCGCCCCCCCCCCAACACACACACCGAGACCCGCACCGATGCAGGCACACGACCCCCACCCCCCCACACACACACACACACCGAGACCCGCACGACTGCAGGCACATGACCCCCCCCCCCAGCCCCCACCACACACACAAGGCCCCCTGCCCCCCCCCCACACACACACACCGAGACCCGCACGGACTGCAGGCACACACACAGCCCCAACAAAGAAGTAATTAATTAGCTGTCAGACGGAGTGGAAAGAATGCTGGCGTATAGAAGTCAGCCAAAGAACGGGAGGTGCCTTGCAGCACGAGGCGACACACGGAGTTAAAGTGGGATGACAAGGACAGGAGATGAACAATTGAAACTTGCTACACAACGAATGAGCTGGACGCCTCGCGGAACTGGTTCACTGTGGGTATTGCCTTGTTTCATCTAAGGAGAAACTGAACTGTGAGGCAGCCACGGGTGTCAACTGAGGGAAATAGAGAGCGGTTTTAGAACAGCCTCATTTTTCGCTGTCCGCCGAGATCGATTACTCAGGAACGGGAATAAAATGACTCGGCGGTGGAGTGTTAATCACACTGTCAGGTTTAGGGGGCTACACTTGGCCTGTGAAGTTGGTTGCTGAATCCGGAGACGTTCAGGATACATACAGACACATGCACTTACACACACACAACACAAACACACACACACACGCACACACAAACACAAACACACACACACACACAAACACAGGTTCTGTATATGAACGAACCATTTAAAAGCCAGACTGGCAGCTGAACAAGGCACTTACTCTTGAAACGAACGTACCGTTATCACTTAATAATTATGAGAGAGAGAGAGAGAGAGAGAGAGAGAGAGAGAGAGAGAGAGAGAACTCGAACTCGAAAACTTTATTTTACAAGGATTGTAGTTTAAGTTCAGTCAAAACCTGTCTAACAACTAGTCCTTGCTAAGCTACTGTGAATAGATATCACATTACAGGCATTTTTTTTTAACATATAGGCATGAAGAGTGGTAAACGTTATACATGAAATTTCCCCCCAAAAAACGTGCCACGCGCCAGATGAACACATGCCATACATCATTCAGTTTTTTATGAGCATATTTGAGAAAATAAGCAGAGAACCCCCATCTTTTCATATATAGTATGGAAAAAGAAAAAGAAGCATCAATTTTCAAAAAGAACAGAAAGGGGAGAAGGAGGGGGAAAAAAAAAAAAGAAAAACCCTGGGGCACCCCGGTCAAAGGACTGGGGGAGTTGTATGGGTGTAAAAAAATAGGTCCAAATCCGTCCTGCAAGGGAATACAAAAACCCCTTTTTCGAGAAGAAGAGAACTGGAACTCGACTCAAAACTTATTTTAAAAGGGTTGTAGTTTAGGTTAAATTTAAAAAAAAATTTAAAAATTTCCTTGCAAACTCGATGATAAATATAAAATTCGGCATCATTTATATAAAAAGGCATGAATAGCGAGTAAAATTTGATCTAAATTTCCACAAAAAATTCACAGCGCCAGATGTACATGCATACATCACTCAGTTATACATTATGAGCATAAAAAGTAAAAAAAGCAGAAACATTTTATCAGTTCAACAAGTTTTTGAAAAAAAAAAAAAAGAAAAAGCAGTAACTTATCTTATAAAGAACATAAGGGAGAGGGGTACTCAAAAGGGGGAGAGAGAGAGGCACAATAACAACCGTGGAACAGATGTACAGTAAGTATTGTGACGCTACTGCCACGTTTCCTTTCTTGTGGGTCTGGCAATCAGATGCGTAGAAACTGCAAGCGGAGTGGTCAGTGATTGATTGATTGATTGATTAAACTTTTTTCTCAATGAAATATTAGCACAAAAGGGCCCACTCATACCTGCCGTTGCTACATCTACTAAAAACCAAGACATTCATAGTGGTGGGTTTCTCGTCCTTGGTCCCCCCTTCCAGAGGGTCCCCGTGACCGGGGCTATGTGAAACATGCGAATCTATATTGTCGCTTACTCCAGGCTTAACTGAGGGAACCTTTGCTTCTCTTCATTGTCACTGTCAGCGGAGGAATGTGAATCTCCCAGTTCATGGTAACCCCACGGGAATGAAGTGGAAGGGGAATGTGAACCTCCCAGTCCATGTTAACCCCACGGGAATGAAGTGGAAGGGGAATGTGAACCTCCCAATCCATGGTAACCCCACGGGAATGAAGTGGAAGGGGAATGTGAACCTCCCAGTCCATGGTAACCCCACGGGAATGAAGTGGAAGGGGAATGTGAATCTCCCAGTCCATGGTAACCCCACGGGAATGAAGTGGAAGGGGAATGTGAATCTCCCAGTCCATGGTAACCCCACGGGAATGAAGTGGAAGGGGAATGTGAATCTCCCAGTCCATGGTAACCCCACGGGAATGAAGTGGAAGGGGGGATGTGAATCTCCCAGTTCATGGTAACCCCACGGGAATGAAGTGGAAGGGCAATGTGAACCTCCCAGTTCATGGTAACCCCACGGGAAGGAATGGGGGTAGGGGTGGGGTGTGAATCTCCCAGTTCATGGTAACCCCACGGGAGTGAAGTGGAAGGGGGAGTGTGAATCTCCCAGTCTATGTTAACCCTACGGGAATGAAGTGGAAGGAGGGAAGCCGTGGTTAGGGCAGCCATCTTTGTCTGGTGCCTTGGTGGAAAGGTGAGGGAAGGTGACAAGTGTTTACTCACTCTCTTTCTCTCTCTGTCTCTGTCTCTGTGTGTGTCTCTCTCTCTGTGATCTTTTTTTGCCTCCATTCGTTTCTCTGTTTTTCTTTTTGTGTGTGCTTAAAATCCTCATGTAGCTTTATTTCTTTAAATTTCGCCCTTTGTGGCCCCCCGCCCCCCACCCACCCCCACACACCCGTTCCTTTCTTTCCCCCCACATTTGATCCCCGTTGCGAGTTAATATCGGTGTAAAATTGAGGATTATTTGTTGTTTTCCGCACCCCACCCGTCTCCATCCCCCATTTAAATCGATGTTTAATACTTATCGTCGCCACCAGGGTGAAATCAATAGTCTGATGGGCTCCTTTCGTGGGGCATTGGAGGGTTGATAGCTGGGTGTTCCTAATAGCGTTCTCTGGCACATGATACACAGTGACGGCCATGGCTAGGACGGTCCGTAGCCATGGCTAGGTCCGTGCCCGTGGCTAGGTCGGTCTGTATCCATGGCTAGGTCCGTATCGTCCGTGCCCGTAGCTAGGTCCATATCCGTGGCTAGGTCTGTGCCCGTGGCTAGGTCTGCATCCATGGCTAGGTCTGTATCCGTGGCTAGGTCCGTGCCCGTGGCTAGGTCGGTCCGTATCCATGGCTAGGTCCGTGCCCGTGGGTAGGTCGGTCTGTATCCATGGCTAGGTTCGTATCGTCCGTGCCCGTATCCGTGGCTAGGTCTGTGCCCGTGGCTAGGTCTGTATCCGTGGCTAGGTTTGTATCTGTGGCTAGGTCCGTGCCCGTGGCTAGGTCGGTCCGTATCCGTGGTTAGGTCCGTGCCCGTGGCTAGACCCGTATCCGTGGTTAGGTGCGTATCCGTGGCTAGGTCCAGGTCCGTATCCTTGGCTAGGTCTGTATCCGTGGCTAGGTCCGTGGCTAGGTCTATATCCGTGGTTAGGTCCGTGCCCGTGGCTAGACCCGTATCCGTGGTTAGGTGCGTATCCGTGGCTAGGTCCAGGTCCGTATCCTTGGCTAGGTCTGTATCCGTGGCTAGGTCTGTGGCTCGGTCTATATCCGTGGTTAGGTCCGTATCCGTGGCTAGGTCCGTGCCCGTGGCTAGGACGGTCCGTGTTCGTGGCTAGGAAGTGCAGCTGATCACTGCCAGAGCCAGGGAAGGGGTAGACCGTGTGGCGCAGCGTGCCTGTACGGAAAGGTATGCCGGTGAAATACGGAGCTTTCATTATCATGTGAGTGTCTTGTTATCGGTATACTGGAAGCAGCAGGCGCTTCAGCGACTAATCAAGCCTGAGCTACCCAGTCACACGCTCACGCACATTTTCCTTGGCAGAATACTGTGCTTCGTAGTTATAGCTCAGTGCTAGTGCGTCTTACCCACTCTGATGAAGAAGCTGTGATCTGCGCTCAAAATGCTCAGGATGGTGTATATTCTTACGTCTGTTTAAAGTCTTACTCTTCTTCCTTTTGCCCCCCCCCCCCCCCCCCCCCCCGTTTTAACATTTTTCCTTTGAACATCTGATCTGTTAGATGCTATTACACACCCGCTGCGAATACGGAGGTTGTCCAGCACAGGCGCTTGACGTGGTCGCTTTTTGCCCACGCTGTTACACGTGGCTATTGTTGCTGTTGCTTTTGATTGTTTCTAACTAGTGGTGATGCGATATATGCCAGTTGCAAAGAACGGTAGATTACAAGTATAAAATAGAACCACGGTCAAAACTGTATATACATATATAAACGACAAAGCAGTGGTAGGCGCCTATGATGCCGTCAGCTTGGACGGGTGGATATTGTCGTTCTTCACGTGAAAAGGGTCGGACCCAGTTCCCCCAGTCAGTCAGTAGCTCACAGTTCCGATCGGCAGCGGCGAAGGAAGACGGGACGAAGGTTAGTAGGTGACACGTCCATTAAAACAGAAAAGAAAGGAAAGAAGGGCATCCGACTGATAGTATAGGAACGGAGGTCAGTGGAAAAGAAGGGGTGGGAGTGGGGGGTTAAGATGTTAAAAAATGTGTGTGAGACAGGAAGGGGGAAAGGAGGTGGCCGGGGGGGGGGGGGGTCGATGGATTAGGAAGTGTCCTGGTTGTGACGGCTCTGGTAATAGGAGTTTAGCTGAATTTATGTTCAGCTATGTTTACACGGACATAAATCGGTGAACTATTGTGTGTGTGTGTGTGTGCGCGCGCGCGCGCGTGTGAATGAGAGAGAGAGAGAGAGAGAGAGAGAGAGAGAATGAGCGAGTGTGTGTGTGTGTGTGTGTGTGTGTGTGTGTGTGTGTGGGTGTGTGATGAGTGAATGAGCGAGTGTGTGTGTGTGTGTGCGTGCGTGCGTGCGTGCGTGCGTGTGTGTGTGTGTGTGTGTGTGTGTGTGTGTGTGTGTGTGTGTGTGGTGTCATTCTGTAGCTGGCAGCAGCACGCTGTGTTGTCGTAAAGCGTACACAGGCCTATCTGGCTGCTGGCGCCCTCCCAGACCCTCAGCTTCCTGCCGAGCCCCTGACCTGCACACCGCCACCTGTCTGACGCCGGCACACGCAATGCTTTATCGCCCCCCTCCCCACCCTCCATCCCCGAAAAAATGTCTACTTTCTCTCATTCCATGGCCTCCTGGAGAGTCTTGCATTTGGAGTTCTATTTGGGGAACACTTTTGCTGCTGCTGCTCCGTGACCAAGTGTTGGAGTGAGTGGTCTTTCCGAACCGTCGCGGTGAAAGTACACTGACTAGGATTCGGCCTCACAGTTCAGCAGGTGCTTGCTTTGGATCAGGTCGGAGGCACGGCGGCAGTGGTCAAGCTAATTAATGATCACGGTATCAACGGTTCTTCTGTTTCATCTTCTGGCTCTGAAATATCAGGCATCAGTCATTTCGTCTGTGGCTTCTTTTCTTCTTCTTCTAGTTGTAGGTATTAACCAGGATCAGCTTGCAGACCTATTTGTGGTTAGTAACCAGGACCAGCTTGCAGACCTAGCTGTAGTAACCAGGACCAGCTTGCAGACCTAGCTGTAGGTAGTAACCAGGACCAGCTTGCCAACCTAGCTGTGGGTAGTAACCAGGACCAGTTTGCAGACCTAGCTGTAGTTAGTAACCAGGACCAGTTTACTGACCTAGTTGTAGGTAATAACCAGGACCAGCTTGCAGACCTAGCTGTAGTAACCAGGACCAGCTTGCAGACCTAGCTGTAGGAACCAGGACCAGCTTGCAGACCTAGCTGTAGTAACCAGGACCAGCTTGCAGACCTAGCTGTAGGAACCAGGACCAGCTTGCAGACCTAGCTGTAGGTAGTAACCAGGACCAGCTTGCAGACCTAGCTGTAGGTAGTAACCAGGACCAGCTCGCAGACCTAGCTGTAGGTAGTAACCAGGACCAGCTTGCACACCTCCCCAGTCCTGTCAGGGTTTAAAACGCCGCTTGAGGCGCTCCTGTGGGCACAGGGCGGCGATGCTTTTGATGCTGCCGCGGCCATCGCATGGGACCGAGGTTGTCGCTTAGAACGACGGGTTTCAAGCTTCAAGACATGGTGATGGCGTGGCCATTAGCTGACTGGACTGGTCACCTAAACAGGTTCCAAGGGCCAAGACGACGATGGCTTTTTGGCGGCAGTGGTTGTTTGGTTGCTGGAGTAAACAGCCAGACCTACATCAGGTAAACAGTGGGCCTGTGCACCTCCCCCCCCCCCCCCCCCACACCCCCACCTTACTCCCACTGCAAGCGGCACCCCCCGGTCTCCGCCAAGCCGTGCATTAGCTCGGCCAGCCTGTAGGGAGAAGAAGGGGAACACCTTTGGGACAAGCGCAAACACTAACGCGCTCTTTTCCCTTGTCTTTTTGTCTCTCCTCCCCCTCCTCGTCTCCCCTCCCCCGGGGAATGAATGACAACAGCCAAGGTTTGGGGCCTTGCTTCGCCGAGACTGCAGCGGCTGGTTGCCTAGCGTGTATGTACGCTGACTGCTGATGGCTGGCCTCCCGCTGTCCAGTACTGCCAGCCCCTGCCTAGCCGCCTTACTGCTAATACTAGCGTCATAGCGCACAACTGTCATTACCATTAGAATTGTCATTACCATTAGAACAGTAATTACCATTAGATCCATAATTACCATTAGATCCGGAGTCGCTGAAACCTCGGTGGTCTACTTACTGCATGGATTCGTCATGGTCAGGTCAAGTTGACACGTGTCAGTAGCTGTAGAGTTTTACGTATTTAGTGTGTATTATCCCGCTGTGGAACTCAGGGTTGACACGTGTATCTGTAGAGTTCAGAGTGTATTATCCCGCTGTGGAACTCGGGGTTGACACGTGTATCTGTAGAGTTTAGAGTGTATTATTCCGCCGTTGAACTCAGGGTTGACACTTGTATCTGTAGAGTTTAGACTGGAATCAACGTGTCTGGTGTCCAGATGTTAGGTGACTTTTGGGAAACGCTGGGTTCGGCGGAAGTGAATTGGGGGGGGGGGGTGCAGACAGCGTCTACTCCCTGTGATTTTGGGCTGAACTGTGTCTGGAGATGCTTTCGTTTGTCGATTTGTGGTTGGGTTTTCGTATGTCCTGATCTGATGGGTTTACGTATGTTATTGAAGGAGGAACTTTGAGCGCGTGTCCTGATCTGATCTTCGTTGGACATTCCCCGTTTGCTCGTTGCTGTCTTTCTGGGCCGGTTAGGACACGCGGTGTTTTGTGCTGACGCTGTGACTGACCCAGCAACTGCTGTGACTGACCCAGCAACTGCCGAGGGCAGGACACGCGGTGTTTTGTGCTGACGCTGTGACTGACCCAGCAACTGCTGTGACTGACCCAGCAACTGCCGAGGGCAGGAACGCGGTGTTTTGTGCTGACGCTGTGACTGACCCAGCAACTGCTGTGACTGACCCAGCAACTGCCGAGGGCAGGACACGCGGTGTTTTGTGCTGACGCTGTGACTGACCCAGCAACTGCTGTGACTGACCCAGCAACTACCGGGGGGTGTTTTGTGCTGACGCTGTGACTGACCCAGGCTGGACACCGCCCGGGGGGTGTTTTGTGCTGACGCTGTGACTGACCCAGCAACTGCTGTGACTGACCCAGCAACTGCCGAGGGCAGGACACGCGGTGTTTTGTGCTGACGCTGTGACTGACCCAGCAACTGCTGTGACTGACCCAGCAACTGCCGAGGGCAGGACGCGGTGTTTTGTGCTGACGCTGTGACTGACCCAGCAACTGCTGTGACTGACCCAGCAACTGCTGTGACTGACCCAGCCGAACTGTCGAGGGCAGACAGGACACGCGGTGTTTTGTGCTGACGCTGTGACTGACCCAGCAACTGCTGTGACTGACCCAGCAACTGCTGTGACTGACCCAGCCGAACTGTCGAGGGCAGGACACGGGGCGGCACTGCAGGGTTGTACAGAGCCAATAGAGTTTGTCATGTGGCGGAATTGCAATTAGCTTGTTGCCATATTCACCGTCCCGTCCCCTGCCTGCCTGCCCCTGTTTTTCAGTATCTTGCTGTTCCTTCTTCGCCGACACCACATGTGATGTTTGTCAGTTTTTGTTGTTGTTTTCTCACTTCTTTTTTTCCCCCTTACCTTTTTTTTCCCCCTTCATTTTTTC
>JABMCL010001247.1:165000-167500 GCA_018857735.1 Alviniconcha marisindica | reverse complement strand
TTGCCGTAGTACCTCTACAGTTGTTGTAGTATCTCTGCACTTGCCGTAATATCTTGCTGTTGCATCTCTACACTTGCTGTAGTATCTCTACATTTGCTGTAGCAACTCTACACTTGCCGTAGTATCTGTACACTTGCTGTAGTATATATTGCTATGGTATCTCTACACTTGCTGTAACATCTCTACACTTGCCGTAGTATCTCTACACTTGCTTTAGTATCTTGCTATAGTATCTCTACACTTGCCGTAGGATCTTTACACTTGCCGTAGCATCTCTACACTTGCCGTAGCATCTCTTGCCGTAGCATCTCTACTCTTGCCGTAGCATCTCTACACTTGCCGTAGTATCTCTGCACTTGTTGTAGTATCTTGCTATAGTATCTCTACACTTACCGTAGGATCTTTACATTTGCCGTAGCATCTCTATACTTGCCGTAGCATCTCTTGCCGTAGCATCTCTACTCTTGCCGTAGCATCTCTACACTTGCCGTAGTATCTCTACACTTGCCATAGCATCTCTACACTTGCCGTAGTATCTCTACACTTGCCGTAGTATCTCTTTGCTGTAGTATCTTCCCTTATGGGTATCTTTACACTTACCGTAGGATCTTTACACTTGCCGTAGCATCTCTTGCCGTAGCATCTCTACTCTCTTGCCGTAGCATCTCTACTCTTGCCGTAGCATCTCTACACTTGCCGTAGCATCTCTACACTTGCCGTAGCATCTCTGAGCACACCGACAGCACAGGACAGCATCACAAAACGGGACCAGGGCAGGTGATAGAGACGGCGGCTTCAGCCTCACTTCTCCGTTCTCGGTGTGCTGACAAACAGTCGTTTATCTTCTTTGGGGCCGTTGAGCGCTTGCAGCAAGGGAGAGCGATACGCGTAGCGAAGAAAATCCTCGCTAACCTCGATTCGGACGTACAGCACTGTGAGCCTGCACTTTTAGGCCCAGCAATTACAAGGTAAGCTGAAGGACCTTGGTTCACTTCTGTGAGCCCGTTTGGTCCAGCGGTGAGGCGTTAGGCTGGTAAGCAGAAGAGCCTCTGTTCGATTCCGCTTCGGCTCTCCTCTCTCTTCGAAAAGGTTGTGGTTTCTCCCCGTCCCGAATAAGCCTTATGGTTTCTGTGGACGTTAAGCACCAAGTTTACTTACTTAATACGCCTCGGCTCTCCTTTCGCTTCAAAAGTTGTGGTTTATGGACAATGTATTTGTGACTTTGCCCCTCACAGATAAGGAAGCATTAAAATGGCTTTCATCTCTGCCCATATGAACCCTTCCAGCTCCAGCAGTTCTGGAATACAGCAGCTCCTGGCGCCAGCTGTTTTTCTGACTCTGGCTCCAAACGTATATAGTCTCTGATCCAAACACAAAAAGATTCAAACGAACGCTTGTTTATTTTTACACGGACAGACAGTATGCAAATTTTCGGGGAAATCCCCTTTATCAAGCCACAAAGCGACACTTAAACAACAGATAAAAGGTCACAAACGATGAAAAAATGAAAGAAAAGGTCTTCTCTTGTTTTGGTTTAGTTTTTACAGCTTGTTCGGTGTTTGGAAGATTGTTGGCATGTTTCATTTTTCATCGTTTTTGACCGTTTATCTGTTGTTTAATTGTCGTTTTGTGGCTTGCTAAAGGGGATTTCCCCGAAAATTTGCATACTTTGCGTGTTAAAATTAATAAGCGTTCGTTTGAACTCTTTTTGTGTTTGGATCTTGTTTCAGAACGCTAGCAGTCATTCTGTTTGAGAGATGTTTGTATATAGTGACTATCTTTAAACGCCCGTAACTTCGTTATTTGTGAATCGATTTTGTGTGTGTGTGCAGTTGTTTTGCAAAATAAAGTAAAATGGTTCAGTTTGTTTGTTTGTTTGTTTGTTGTTGTTGCAATTTAGCGTTTTTGTACTTCTATCATTACCAATTCTGACAAAATGGTCCCTGATTTGGGCACATAAATATGATATCGGGGGAAGCTAGGTGGGCCCAGTGTTGTGACATGGGCGCTGTAAAGGTTAAAGCAGAATTATCCTGGTGATGACCGTGTAGTGTTAGGTACCAATTCCCCTTAGGGCCCCCCCCCCCGGACCCTCCTCCCCCCCCGCCCCCCACATCCTCGGGATCTCGGCCCCTGCACAGAGGTTCATTTCCTAATAATAATGTCAACGATCACGAATCGCTATCATTCAAATATAATTTGTAGTACAGAATTGTGTTCGTGTGGCGTCATAGGAGCATGGTCATACAGAGTGATACAACTCACTGTTTGTCACACATTCTTGGCTTTATTCGTCAGATGTGACGTTGCTTGGATGAAACAACACAAAAGGCAGTAAATTAGCGTTTCGATGACACTAGAGACACTACACTGTTCACCTGCTGTAGTATCTTTGCACTTGCTGTAGTATCTTTCTGTAGCATCTCTACACTTGCTGTAGTATCTCTACACTTGCCGTAGTACAGTATATCTACACTTGCTGTAGTATCTTGCTGTAGTA
>JABMCL010001247.1:150000-160000 GCA_018857735.1 Alviniconcha marisindica | reverse complement strand
AATTGCCACCAGGGGGCGGCGGAAGAGGATCTTAATTTCTTCGTTCACAGTATCCCACTGCAGGTGCTTCATGTTGGACAAGAGAAATCGATCCGTTCATTCATCGTAGTTGTCGGCTAGTGAACGGCGAGGGTAATATTAGGGCAAAACCCAAGTCAAGAAAGCTAGTAAAAGTCAGATCACCGTTATGACACACTTTGCTTTAAACGGGACCAAGGTTTTATAAGAAAGGAAGTTAAAATACAACCGAAAAGACAAAAATGAGAAATTTAATTTTTTGGGGCAGCAGGAAAAGCATGCCCGGCTATATCCTGACCTACTCCAGGCTTTAAAGAGAGAATCCTTGATAGCCGTAGGCATTTGCAGCAGAGGGTGCGCCGGTTTTTGAGTCAACAATACCTCGATCACTGCGTGGACACTTTGAAGAGGTTTGAATTTTGCCTTCTGACGTCATTCAACTTCAGTTTCCCTCCCTGAAACCTGTTTCCCAAACCTTCCAACGTCTTGGAAGAGAACTGGGAAAAACATGAAGTTGAATGAACCGAGAAGGAAGAAATTGAAATGACGAATTCCTGGCAGCAGAAGGGGAGAAGAGACCAAGGGAATGTGATCTTTTTTGATTTACTCCATTCGACGTTGAAACAAAAAAATCCATATGTTACGCAACGCTCCGTGTTGCAAGCTTCTTATATAATTTCACTGTGTGCGTGTGCGTGCGTGCGTATGCCTGTGTGTGTGTGTGTGTGTGTGTGTGTGTGTGTGTGTGTGTGTGTGTGTGTGTGTGTGTGTGTGGTGTGTGGTGTGTGTGTGTGTGTGTGTGTGTGTGTGTGTGTGTGTGTGTGTGTGTGTGTGTGTGTGTGTGTGTGTGTGTGTGTGTGTGTGTGTGTGTGTGTGTGTGTGTGTGTGTGTGTGTGTGTGTGTGTGTGTGTGTGTGTGTGTGTGTGTGTGGTGTGGTGTGTGTGTGTGTGTGTGTGTGTGTGTGTGTGGTGTGTGTGTGTGTGTCGCGCGTGTTGTGGTGTTTATGCGTGTGTGTGATGCGTGTGCGTGTGTATGCGTGTGTGTGTGTTTGTGTGTGTGTGTGTGTGTGTGTGTGTGTGTGTGTGTGTGTGTGTGTGTGTGTGTGTGGTGGTGTGCGCGCGTGTGTGTGTGTGTTGGTGTGTGTGTGTATGCGTGTGCGTGTGCGTGTGTGTGTGTGTGGTGTGTGTGTGGTGTGGTGTGTGTGTGTGTGTGTGTGTGTGCGTGCGTGCGTGCATGCGTGAGTGTGGGCGTGTGCACAAACCCGCATTGCCCTCTAGCAGTAGCAGAACAATTTGTTTTATCGTCTCGGGTTTTACTGTGATGTTTTCTGCGATTCGTGATTGATTCCTGACGTTCACTGCCCAGTCAGTCGTGATTGTCGTATCAGGACGGAACTCAAATCATCCAATCACAAATCAACGTCCTCTTCCGTCTTCACAGTGCACGTCACTTGACGTTTGAAGAGCACTTAGAAAAATGAAGTACTTGTGTGTGTCTGTGTGTGTGTGAGTGTGTGTGTGTGTGTGTGTGTGTGTGTGTGTGTGTGTGTGTGTGTGTGTGTGTGTGTGTGTGTGTGTGTGTGTGTGTTGTGTGTGTGATGTTGTGTGTGTGTGGTGTGAGAGAGAGAGAGAGAGAGAGAGAGAGAGAGAGAGAGAGAGAGAGAGAGAGAGAGAGAGAGAGAGAGAGAGAGAGAGAGAGAGAGAGAGAGAGAGAGAGAGAGAGAGAGAGAGAGAGGAGGAGGAGAGGAGAGGGGGTAGATGAGGTGTGTGTGGTGCAGTGTGTGTCGTGTGCTGACATGCATGCGTGTGTGTGTGTGTGTTTGTGTGTGTGTGCTTGTATGTGTGTGTGTGTGTTTGTGTGCGCGCGCGCCTTTGTGTGTGTGCTTGCACGCTCACGTGCGCGTGTGAATGCCTTTGTTTGTAAATGTGTATGTGTGCATGTATGCATTCGTGTTTACACGTATGTGTGCGTGCGTTGCTACGTTGGTGTTGTGTGTCTGTATGTGTGCCAGTATGTGGCTCCCTGCCTTTTGGGGTAATCGATACTAAACAACAACAACAACAACAACAACAACAACAACAACAACAATAACAACAGCAGCAGCAGCAGCAGCAACAACAACAAAAACAGCAACAACAACCACAACGGAAATCAGCCCAAAATCAAATATGAAAATATACGTTAATTTGTCCATCTGTCTGTGTGTGTGTGTGTGTGTGTGTGTGTGTGTGTGTGTGTGTGTGTGTGTGTGTCTGTGTGTGTGACTGCATACCGAACAGCATGTTCCCGTTCACGAGTCGTGGTTTGTGTTTTGTTTCCGGGTTGGTTTTTAACGCCTGTTTGTCTATACTGGCGTCACCGTGCGTTTCCTTTACCGTTGTTGTTCCGAGTTAAAACTGCTTGCTCAGTCCCCCCCCCCCCTCCCCCCCCCCCCCCCCCCCACCCCCCCCCCCCCCCCCCCACACACACACACGCCACCGACCAAACAGCCACCGAGTTCACAGTCGTACGTCCCATTCGCTGAAGTTTGGACCCAGTAGGTAGACTGCACTGGCGAGTGTCAGCCGGATTATCGGCTGAAGTGGATTAGCAGAGGGATTAACGGGTTGGCGTCAACACTGCGCTTGCCGCGAGTTCTGCCAGCCACCCTTCCCTCACTTCCTCTACCCCCTCCGCCCTCCCCACCCTCTCGACTTGCACGTGCAGCGTGGCGCGTGCTGTTCCAACTGAGACGCCTTGGCTCGGTGCCAGACTTTGGTGTGTGTAAACATGGGGGTGGGGGTGAGGGTGGGGGTAGGGTGAGGATGTTGTTAGTAACGAAAGATTACAAATGTCCTTGGGATGAGACTGTAAACCGAGGTCCGCCGTTGGTATACACATGCCGAGAGAGAGAGAGAGAGAGAGAGAGAGAGAGAGAGAGAGAGAAGAGAGAGAGAGAGAGAGAGAGAGAGAGAGAGAGAGAGAGAGAGAGAGGGGAAGAGAGAGAGAGAGAGAGGAGAGAAGAGATGATGAGAGAGGAGAGAGAAGAGAGGAGAGAGAGAGAGAGAGAGAGACAGACAGACAGACAGACAGACAGACAGACAGACAGACAGACAGACAGGCAGGCAGGCAGACAGACACAGAGCACATACGCAGGTTGAAGATCCTACAGACCACGACAGAGTTTAGTGGATTTTGAAACACTCAAGTAACCCAGCATTCACTAAAACATATGAAGTGTGCTGAGTCTGCTGGAGAGAGGAGAAAAGAGCTATATAAAAGCGACCAATAAACAACAACAACAACAACAACAACAATAATCATTCTCACATAGCACATCTTACTTTAGAGCACAGATTTCGAAACATCCGAAAACCTAAGCCAACAACGATGTAAAAGCCTCTGAACTCCTATGACAAACCCCTTTCACACCCACACAAACCCAGTCACCCCTACGCAAGTTCTACACTCACACCTACACAGCCAACAACGGCTAAGCACGAACACACATCCTCCAGCCTCCCACAACCTACGAAAGACGTCCACGTCCTGCAGAAAGACAAAGATGCACTCTGGAGAAACGTCTCCAAACAACTAAAAACAAAGCAAAACAACAACAACGACAACAAAAAAGAAAAGACCCCAAACGAACCGACGACGATTTACATTAAACTGTCCACGCCCCCAAACACAAGCCTGATCGGAACGGCACGAGAAAGGTGTTCCAAAGTAAGCAGCTCGTCGCACTGAACACGCCACTGAATTAATTCCCCCTCCCAGCCTCCACCGACAGCGCGCAGCAGGGGCAAGACAGCTCTCTCCTCCTTCTCCTCATCCGCTCGAACGACGGGACGGAAGACACGCCCTCAACCCGCCTCTGGGACCCCACTCTACCCCACGCCACGCCACCAGGGACAACGACAACGAGGCCGCAAATACAGGTCAGAGAAGGCGATGAGATCGCCACCGAGAGAGATCGCCACCAGGGCCCAACGACAATGAGGTCGAAAGTCAGAGAAGGTGATGACGTTGTCCAAGGTGTCGCCACCAGGGGCAGATGACAACGAGGTCGCAGGTAAGAGAAGGCGATGACGTTGTCCAAGGTGTCGCCACCAGGACCCAACGACAATAAGGTCGCAGGTCAGAGAAGGCGATGACGTTGTCCGAGATATCGCCACCAGGACCCAACGACAATAAGGTCGCATGTCAGAGAAGGCGATGACGTTGTTCGAGATATCGCCACCAGGGCCCAATGACAATAATGTCCGGACGAGACCACAGGTCAGAGAAACGATGACGTTGTCCAAGGTGTCGCCACCAGGGGCAGACGACAATAAGGTCGCAGGTCAGAGAAGGCGATGACGTTGTCCGAGATCGCCACCAGGGCCCAACGATACAGCTGTCCGGACGAGACCACAGGTCAGAGAAGATGATGGCGTTGTCCGAGACCGCCACCAGGGCCCAACGACAATGAGGTCGCAGTCAGAGAAAGCGATGACGTTGTCCGAGATATCGCCACCAGGGCCCAACGACACAGCTGTCCGGACGAGACCAAAGGTCAGAGAAGGCGATGACGTTGTACGAACGAGAGCAAGGCGGGGGTGGGGGGTCGGGGGGTGGGGGGGGGGGGGGGGGGGGGGGTTGGTGGGGACCGGGAGCAGAGCGAGCTGTCCTCAATTAGCTAAAACTCATCTGTCAGGCAGAGTGTGGAGAGAGGTCAGGCAGTTAGAAAGGAAAGGTCAACACAACACCACTCTGGACCAGTCAGCTGGTTTAGCCTAGCGGTAAGGCGTTAGGCTGGCAAAGCATTCTTCTTCTTCTTCCTTTTTTGGTTAAAGTCTTTTCACATATGTGATGTTAGACTGATCTTACAATTATCATGCTAACAACGTGTATCAGCAAGTTGCACCAACAGAAATTTATGTAAAACAACAACAACAACAACAAACAAGCAAACAAAAGAAACAAAACAAAACAACAACAACAACAACAACAACAACAACAAAAAACAATACCAAACAAACAAAAAATGACTTTTTGTTTTACATTTCTGATTGTTTACAGCCTCGTGTGTTGATGGAATGAACCAGTGTTGGGCTCTTCTTTCATTGCTACTGGAGATTGAAAAACGATTCCACTTCGATTATTCGATTTCACTTCGGTAATTTTCTCTCTTCAAACGTTGTGGTCTGTGGACACTGTCTTTGCGATTTTGTCACTCACTGTTAAACATACGTTAAAGTGGCTGTCATCGCTGCCCTTCTTAATGCATAAGTTATTCCGGTGGTGACAGTGTACGTTTGGTACGGTCCACCCCTTCGCCACACCTTCGCCACACCTTCTGGGATCTCGGTCCCTTCCAGTACCTCTTCGGAGACAACCCAGCGTTAAATATGTTTAACCAACCGACAACCATTTTGGAACAATTCGTACACACTCACACATAACCAAATCCAACTCTGCTTCGACTATCTGGCAACCGCTCACGCTTTGCAAATCACACACAAATAATTAAATAAAGCCACACACACACACACACACACACACACACACACACACACACACACACAACACACAACACACACACCACACACACACACGCACACACACACACACACACCACCACACATACACCTAAACACACAATACACACACTCTCTCTCTCTCACACACACACACACACACACACACACACACACACACACACACACACACACACACACACACACACACACACACACACACCACGCACCACCACGCACCAAAAGCCACACAAAACCACACAACGCAAACTGCACGCACACACATACACAGGCAAGGCATTCAGAGTCTAGACTAGAGGAGAAAAGACGGGTCTTGAGGGCATGCATGTATAAATGATGCTATGGAAGAAGAGTGTTGGAGGGAGTCGGGTAGACTGTTCCAGAGTATCTGTGCTAATAGTAGTAGTAGTAGTAGTAGTAGTAGCAGTAGCAGTAGCAGCAGCAGTAGTAGTAATAGTAGTATTAGCAGCAGCAGCAGCAGCAGTAGAAGCAGTAGCAGCAGTAGTAGTAGTAGTAGTAGTAGTAGTAGTAGTAGTAGTAGTAGTAGTAATAGCAGTAGAAGCAGCAGCAGTAGTAGTAGCAGCAGCACTAGTACTAGTAGTAGCAGCAGCAGCAGTAGTAGTAGCAGCAATACTAGTAGCAGCAATAGTCATAGTAGCAGTGGTGGTGGTGGTGGTGGTGGTGGTGGTGGTAGTGGTCGTAGTAGTAGCAGCAGCAGTCGCAGCAGCAGTCGCAGCAGCAACAGTAGTAAGTAGTAAGCAAATTTCTGGACACAGAGACAATAAAGTTGTATTGTATTGTAGGAGCAGCAGAAGCAGCAGCAACAGTAGTAGTAGAAGTAGTAGTAGTAGTAGTAGGAGGATGAGGAGGAGGAGGAGGAGAGCAGTAGCAGCAGCAGTAGTAGTAGTAGTAGTAGTAGGAGGAGGAGGAGGAGCAGCAGCAGTAGTAGTAGTAGTAGTAGTAGTAGTAGGAGGAGGAGGAGGAGGAGGAGGAGGAGCAGTAGTAGCAGCAGCAGCAGCAGCAGTAGTAGTAGTAGTAGTAGTAGTAGTAGGAGGAGGAGGAGCAGTAGCAGCAGCAGCAGCAATAGTAGTAGTAGGAGGAGGAGGAGGAGGAGCAGCAGCAACAACAGCAGCAGCAGCAGTAGTAGTAGGAGGAGGAGGAGGAGGAGGAGGAGGAGCAGCAGCAGCAGCAGCACCTGTACTAGTTGTACTTCTTCGATTTGTCCTTCTTTCGCTTCTACTGCCAAATCATTCCGGATGTTTCACAGCGACTCACTGGGCGTGGCAAAGACCATGGGTGCAGCCTTCCTGAAAAGAAAAAAACACACCGTATGTAGCCTTCGTTCTACAACTCATGCTGTGATCTAGTGTTTAATAAAGAAGCAGTAGTCTCGTCCTTTAACCAGCCATAATCTTCGTTTGTCGAGCATTGTCTGTGTTTTGTTTTTCCCGCCCTTTTGTTTTCGTTCTCACTGGCTTCGTTCTCTGCTTCCTGCCGCCACGCTGTTTGCCTGTGTGGTCTGGGTTTTCTGTTCGGGAGTCTTTGTGTGTTTCTTTCGTTGTTGATCTGTTTAGCCTTTGCCGCCTCCAAAGGCAGCCGACAGATTTGGCCGTTCCCTTGATACGCTGTGGACGTTGAGGTGTATTTCTCGGGGGGGGGGGGGACGGTGAGGTGTGTATGTTGTGTGTTGGGTGGGGTGGGGTGGATGGAGTGAGGTGGTGGTGGTGGGTGTGGGGGGTGGGGGGGAAGGGGGGTGGGGAGGGGGTGGGGGGCAGGGACTGTAGGTTAGGCTGTTGGTGTGATCGAGGTCAGGACGTCATCTTCCTGATTCGTTCAGCGCTGGATGATCTTGATCCATTGATGCCATTTGTTCGGTTTCACGTTTGTGCGTGTGTGTGTGTGTGTGTGTGTGTGTGTGTGTGTGTGTGTGTGTGTGTGTGTGTGTGTGTGTGTGTGTGTGTGTGTGTGTGTGTGTGTGGTGTGTGTGTGTGTTATGTGGGTAGGTGGAGAGGTTGTGTGGTGTGGTGTGTGTGGGTGTGTGTGTGTGTGTGTGTGTTGTGTGTTGTGTGTGTGTGTGTGTGTGTGTGTGTGTGTGTGGTGTGTGTGTGTCTTCCTCTCTCTCCTCTCTCCTCTCTCTCTCTCTCATGAACAAACTAACGACAACGACCTCAACAACTAGAACAATAAAAGAAAGGACTTCGCTCCAGAAGTACATTGTAAGATTTTATTGTCAGTTTATCTATCTCCAGGAAACACAGTGCCCCCCCCCCCCCCCCCCTTCCACTCCCAACCGCTTTAAAGTACAAGCACAGAATCTGTGACATATTCTTTCTTTTCTGTTTGTTTTGTCTCTAGCCTCCTCCTTCCTTGTGCGCTATCGACACACTGACACGAGCGAACTAACGAAGAAACAAGCACACAAACGAGCCAGCGAGCAAATGAATAGACATCCTCTTCTTTTCGCTCTGTCCTTTCTTTGTCGTGGGAAAATTTCCTCCTTCCCGCAAAACCAAAACCAAAAGCAACAAACAACAACAACAACAACAACAAAAGCCGAGACACAGAATCCAAAAGCAATTAGCCATATTTGGTCTCAGTTGACTATTTTTTTTTTTTTTTTTTACATCGTAAAGTTGCGAGTTGGGGACGACAGAGGCCTATTGTTAGTTCATTAGTCTCCATGGGTTTTCACTCAGGGACTGCATGTGTTTGGCTCTGTCTCTGACTCACTGCGCCACATACAGACTCGTGTGGAGGTATAAATCACTGCTTAACTTCAAAGCCGATTGGCAGAAAGCTGGAGTCCTGGTACGGTGGCAGAGTTATGTACTCTTTCTCTCAGTCTCTCTCTCTCTCTCTCTGTATCTCTCTCTGTCTCTGTCTCTGTCTCTCTCTCCCACCCCCCTTCTATCTCTGTGTCTCTGTGTGTGTCCCTTTCTGTCTCTCTTTGTCTCTCTGTCTCTGTTTCTGTCTGTCTGTCTGTCTGTCTCTCTGGGTCCCTGTATGTCACTCTTTGTCTGTCTGTCTGTCTGTCTCTCTCGGGGTCCCTCTCTGTCTCTCTTTGTCTGTCTGTCTGTCTCTCTCTCTCGGGGTCCCTCTCTGTCTCTCTTTGTCTGTCTGTCTGTCTCTCTGTCTCTCTGTCTCTCTCTCTCGGGGTCCCTCTCTGTCTCTCTTTGTCTGTCTGTCTGTCTGTCTTTCTCTCGGGGTCCCTCTCTGTCTTTCTTTGTCTGTCTGTCTGTCTGTCTCTCTGGGTCCCTGTATGTCACTCTTTGTCTGTCTGTCTGTCTGTCTCTCTCGGGGTCCCTCTCTGTCTCTCTTTGTCTGTCTGTCTGTCTGTCTGTCTGTCTCTCTCTCTCGGGGTCCCTCTCTGTCTCTCTTTGTCTGTCTGTCTGTCTCTCTGTCTCTCTGTCTCTCTCTCTCGGGGTCCCTCTCTGTCTCTCTTTGTCTGTCTGTCTGTCTGTCTCTCTCTCGGGGTCCCTCTCTGTCTTTCTTTGTCTGTCTGTCTGTCTCTGTAACCGATCTCGCACCACGATATGTGTATGTGTAGCATAAGTAGAACTAGTCCCTCAAGGGCGAGGGCTAGATGTAAAATGACCCTGTGTCTATTCTACTACCCGGGTAAAATGAAGTTTATTCATTCATTCATTCTGTCTCTCTGTCTCTGTCTCTCTTTGTCTGTCTCTCTTTTTCTCTCTGAGTCTCTGTCTCTCTGATTTTCTCTCTGTGTCTCTGTCTATCGGTCTGTCTCTCCGTCTATCTCTCTGTCTCTCTGTCTGTCTCTGTCTATCTGTCTGTCTCTCTTAGTTACACCAGAGAGTCCGGTAATATTGCATTGGCATAAATCCTGTTATTTCTTGTGGCGCGAGAACAGTTATTTCTGTGACGTGTGTGTGTGTGTGTGCGTGCGTGCGTGCGTGCGTGCGTGCATGCGTGCGTGCATGAGTGCGTGTGTGTGTGTGCGCGCGCTCGTGTGTGTGTGTGTGTGTGTGCGCGCGCGCGCGTTTGTGCATGTGTATATATCTATCATCCAGATCAGCGTGAATCTGGTTTCTATTCTTCTTGTTGCTGTTTTAACCTTCACTGACGTTTCTAACATCACTAAACACGTTCCGTTGCTGCTGCCTCTGGCCTGCCGGTGTCACTGCAGGCGCGTCCTTGTCGGCAGGTTCTGAAACCGTTACACCTCTGTCGTGATGGCGCAGGACTGACAACTTAAGTACCAACCGCAGCACACGGCCTAATCAACCGAATGAGAGCCAGAAAAAGATCGGCCTTACGACACAACGTGTAGGTAGATGGCAGCGAGTCACGTTAGGCCAGCAGTCGGGCAAGAAAGTGGGAGTATTACACACATGATAATAAGCTTATGTCGTGACCACAGCTCACGATAATTATAATGACTGTACGGAGCCTCAAGGCTGTGCTGATTGGATCCCGTTTGATAGTTTCTTTACCGGGTG
>JABMCL010001247.1:132500-137500 GCA_018857735.1 Alviniconcha marisindica | reverse complement strand
GCGCGAACTGATTCTAAAGCGGACAGTGCTGGTTGTAGACTACGCGGGAATAGGCTTTATTTTTTTTTTTTTTTAATGAGCACTTGTTACTTGTTACTCATCTGGAGATGAGCCCTACGCGCTTCACGATGGTAACTATATAGCGCTGTTCTCTGCTTCCGAGCAGACCCACTGCGCTCTAGTCGTAAGAGGTTGTCAATGAGTGACTATATAGCTGTTTCTGTGAACTAGTTTAGTGGAAGAGTTGGATCTCTTCGCCCAGAACAGACAACTAACACTCTTGTCAGCGTTGGAAAAGAAACAGAAGAAGACGAAGAGGACGAAAAGAAGAGGAGGAGGAGGAGGAGGAGGAGGAGGAAAAAGAAGAAGGTGGTGGTGGTGGAGGAGGAGGAGGAGGAGGAGGAGGAGGAGGAGAAGAAGAAGAAGAAGAAGAAGAAAAGAAGAAGAAGAAGAAGAAGAAGAAGAGGAGGAGGAGGATAAGAAGTAGAAGAAGAAGAAGGAAGAGGATAAGAAGAAGAAGAAGTAGTAGGACGAAGAGGAGGAGGAAGAGGAGGAAGAGGAGGAGGAGGAGGAGGAGGAGGAGGAGGAAGAGAAGAAGAAGAAGAAGAAGAAGAAGAAGAAGAAGAAGAAGAAGAAGAAGAAGAAGAAGAAGAAGGACGAAGAGGAAGAGGAGGAGGAAGAGGAGGAGGATAAGAAGAAGCAGAAGAAGTAGGAAGACGAAGAGGAGGAGGAGGAGAAGGAGACGAAAAGAAAACAACACACACACACACACGACAACAGGAAGAACAGCAACAAAAATAATAACAACGACAAGAACAAGAAAAGAAGCTTGTGTGGACCACCCTCCTCTGACCGTGTCAAGCTGTGAAGCTCTCCGGCCTGTCGGCCAGTGTAACTCAGCAAAGTGAATCATCGCCAGACACCCCGAGACTGGACCACACCTACCAGGACACCTACCAGGACACTTACCAGGACACTTATCACAGCCTCAGTATAAAGTAACCGGCTGGAAAACAACAACAAAAACCTGAACAAACTTTTTAATACGATTCAGATCAGACAAATAAATGGAACGGTCTTTCGTCAGTCTAGTTCATTTAACAGATTCACTTAATTTCACTATCAATTTAACCTACTACAGTGCCGACTAAACCAGACACGCAGCTGGCTTTTTAGACAAATGAGCGAAAGTTTTACAAAGTCAGTGGCTGTCTGTCGACGGACAGGCCTGCGAGTCTTGAGCAGAGGCAACGCTCAGATTGTCATATATTGCGATCGTGTGTTTGGAGCAGTGACGATTCTGTGCCATAGCTGGATCGCGAAAGGCGAATCTGTTAATAATAATAATAATAAAGGTATTTATAAAGAGAAATATATTGTCCGTAGAGACTATTCTAAGCGCGCGCGAGCGCTCGCACGCATGCACGCACGCACGCACGCACGCACGCACGCACGCACGCACGCACGCACAAACACACGCACGCACGCACGCACACACACACATACACACGCACACACACGCACACACACACACGCACACGCACACACACACACGCACACACACAGCACAACCAACAGCTAATAGAAAAGGTCATACTGTGAATCCTTTCTCTGAGAGAGAGAGAGAGAGAGAGAGAGAGAGAGAGAGAGAGAGAGAGAGAGAGAGAGAGAGAGAGAGAGAGAGAGAGAGAGAGAGAGAGAGAGAAGAGAGAGAGAGAGAGAGAGAGAGAGACAGAGGGGAGACAAGGAGAGAGAGAGAGAGAGAGACAGAGAGAAGAGAGAGAGAGAGAGAGAGAGAGAGGAGGGGAGAGAGAGAGAGAGGGAAAAGAGAGAGAGAGGGGAGAGAGAGAGAGAGAGAGAGAGAGAGAGAGAGACAGAGAGGCAGACAGAGAGAGAGAGAGATCCCTGTAATTAAACTAGTAAACATAAGACCGGGGGAGAAGAGAAAAAATAAATAAATGACACACTGATATTTTTCAGCGCCTGACTGTTGTGCAAAAACAATCGGATAAACGATCTTCTAGCCAACTTAGACCTTGCCTGCACGAGTCCAGGCCTGAAGACACTGATCTTCTTCGTCTCAACGAATGATGGTGCCGCGCGCTGGGATTGATGACGGAGCTATGACGTGGAAGGGTGACTCTAATGAAGGCCACGCGGTGATTCATGACGGCAGGCAAAGGCCATGGGTGCAGCATTACCCAATAACAAATAACAAACTGGGATTCGATACGCTCAGTCTTCTGCATGCCCACGCCCTATCAATAGGCTACTCCCTTCAGTTCTGGTCTTGCCTCTGTGTGTGTGTGTGTGTGTGTGTGTGTGTGTGTGTGTGTGTGTGTGTGTGTGTGTGTGTGTGTGTGTGTGTGTGTGTGTGTGTGTGTGTGTGTGTGTGTGTGTGTGTGTGTGGAGAGAGAGAGAGAGAGAGAGGAGAGAGAGAGGAGAGAGAGAGAGAGAGAGAGAGAGAGAGAGAGAGAGAGAGAGAGAGAGAGAGAGAGAATGAATGAATGAATGAATGAATGAATGAATGAATGAATGCATAAATGCATGAATGAATGAAATGAATAAATGGGTAAACTTTATTTTACGAGGGTAGTGGAGAAGACTCCAGGTCTTTTTAGGCGAGAGAGAGAGAGAGAGAGAGAGAGAGAGAGAGAGAGAGAGAGAGAGAGAGAGAGAGAGAGAGAGAGAGAGAGAGAGAGAGAGAGAATGAATGAATTAATGAATTAATGAATTAATCGATAAAGTTTATTTTACGAGGGTAGTGGAGAAGACTCCAGGTCTTTTTAGGCTTCAGAGAAGACTCCAGGTCTTTTTAGGCTTCAGAGAGAGAGAGAGAGAGAGAGAGAGAGAGAGAGAGAGAGAGAGAGAGAGAGAGAGAGAGAGAGAGAGAAGAGAGAGAGAGAGAGAGAGAGAGAGAGAGAGAGAGAGAGAGAGAGAGAGAGAGATTACGCTTGTTGGTGGAGTGGGAGGCAAATTAAAAAGGAGAGAAGAAAAGGGCTAAAGAGATATTTTTCCTAACCTCTCAAATCCTTGCAGAAACGTGGCCAAAAACACCCCTGCCTCGCTTTTAATCGCCCAGCCTGGAGTGGAAATGAGCGAGGGGCGAGACGAGAGGCCATCTGTGTCCTCCCCATGCCATCAAGCAAATGGCCGTCTTGTGACATTCAGCCACAGCATTCACGACGCTGAGCCGCCCTCAACGTCAGCGCTAGCCCTTCCTGAGCCTCGCTCGCCTCCCTTTCGTCCTCCTTATTGGACTCCGTAACTCGTCTTCTTCTTCTTCTTTCATTGCGCTTTACGTCCACAGAAGCCACAAGGCTTGGTAGGGACGGGAGCCCAGGAGGGACGCCTTGACTTTCACACAGCTCCTGAGCACCGACTCGTCAGAAGTTCGATGTTGCTTTACCGTCCACAGAGGCCACATGAACTCTTAGGAAAAGGGAGCCCAGGACGGTCACCTCCACTTTCACACAGCTGCTGAGCTCTGTCACAGAAGGTTCCATGCTGCTTCACGTCCACACAGACCGTGCGGACTATTAGCGGCAGGGAGCTCAGGACGTCCACCTCGACTTTCACGCAGCTCCTGAGCTCTGGGTACTTGCTGTTTCTTTCACTGATGCTTTATGTCCACAGAAACCATGAGGCGTACTAGGGATGGGAGCTCAGGACGGCGACCTCAACTTTCATACAGCTCCCGAGCTCTGCCGTAGCTTGATTAGCACACGCCCTTGTATTTGACTTTTGCTGTCACTGTCTGGGATGACACGATGGATCAGCAGACACATCGAAGAGTGTTCCAGCGCCAACTGCAACCGCCGCTGTGGGGATGACAGCATCGGCAACAGCGATGAAAAGGAGCAAAAACATAAAGCATACGCATCAGAAAATCACTTCCACGCAGACACGGACAGACAGACAAGCATAGATCGACAGATATATGCACACACATACGCCTGCGGGCACGCACGTACACAAAAGCGCGTTTCTCTGTTTCGGTACAGATGCATAAACACACGCACGCACATGTACACACATGCACGCACATATAAGCACATGCACGCACATAATACACACACACGCATGCACATATACACAAACGCACGCAGGCACACACATACGCACGCACGCACACATACATACACACACGCACGCAGGCGCGCGCGCGCGAGCACACACACACCCTCACACACACACATGCACGCATGCACGCACGCTCGCACAAATACACACACACACACACACACACACACACACACACACACACACACACACACACACACACACACACACACACACACACACGCACACACACACACACACATGTTCAGTCGGCCGACGATATTCCAGGCATTCAGTGTCTTCATCGAACCCTTACCCTATTACATCCAAAGCAAATAACATCTTCCACACCATCAACAACAACATGCAACAGACTTCGTTTTCGCAGCATAAACTAACTATCTTCAGGCATCATTTATTCTCCTCACGCCGCCATAACCCCTTCACTCAATTTGTTCCTCCATGGAAGCCATGTTACCGGAAATGACACCATGTGGCGCATGCGCACTGCTTCCCGCTAAAATGGAAATCCTATGTCGGAGGGGAGCCCACCCAACGCCGATTAAAGGAAGAGGGAACTTGTTGCTCTGATGAGGTTTTGATGGCTGCCAGATTCTTGGAAGCTGCGTAGGAATTCTGATGGAGTCACAGTAGAGAGTCGGGGTTGAGGGTTGCAAGGGGCCTATTTGGGTGGCACGAATAGCTTCCCGATGAGCTTCCGCGGTCTCATTATTTAGCCCTAATTCGATTGGTCCCTGGATGCGTGTGTGTGGTGCTTCTTCCGTGCAACTATTTTGTTCACATTTTCCTTTTTGAGTTCTAAGATTTCGTCTGGTGATTTGGTTACAATGTCATTAGCATAACAGTGCACGTGAATCATGTTGCGTGAATATCTGCATTTTGGGGATGGTTCAGAGAGAGAGAGAGAGAGAGAGAGA
>JABMCL010001247.1:125000-127500 GCA_018857735.1 Alviniconcha marisindica | reverse complement strand
CACACACACACACACCACAGAGAGATATACACACACAGATACACACAGACAGACACAGACAGACACAGACACACACACACACACACACACACACACACCACACACACACACACCACACACAGAGACAGATACACACGCAGATACACAGACACACACAGACACCGCCCCCCCCCCCCCCCCCACACACACACCACACAGAGAGACAGATACACACGCATATACACAGACACACACACACACACAGACACACACACACACACAGTCACGTCCTGTTACATACTCCCAGCACTGTTCCCCTACGAGGTTCCAACTGTACACCCAAATCCACCCGTTTCCACACACATTGTTGGCGGTGACCATGAGCGAGGTTGGTGGAGGGGTGTGACTACACGCTGACTATACAAGGGGGTGTTTTTTGTTTTCTTTTCTTTTTTGTCGTGATGTTGACCAGCGTAGGTCTGGAACTCACACACACACACACAACTACACACAACTACACCCACACACACACAACACAACACAACACACACACACACACAACAACAACCACCCCACCCACACACACCCACAACTCACACACACACACACACACACACACACACACCACCCCCCCCCCCCTCCCTACACACCCAACACAGCTCAGAGGTGCATTGGATACGGGGTTAGAGACCTGGGCGAGTTCAAGTGGGAAGCAGGGGACAAAGGTGCCGTACGTTGCAACAGCTACCTCTGCCCACAGAGTTTTAATTCTTCCGTATAATGGTCACCTTCAGCACCCTGAAGACTCTGACACTTTCAGTGCATGCTGGGTTGTTTTGGCGTTTCCATAATCCGCCGAACTCTGACATGAGCTCAAACACACAAGAGGTTCAAATAAAAAAAGGAAAAGTTTGAACCTTTTATGTGTTTGGATCTTGTTTTAGAACGCCAGCAGTCATTCTTGTTTCAGATGTTTTCACTGATATGAGCTACAGGTTCCTTAACGTGCGTGTGCAATTTTTTTCGCGTGCGTATACACACAGGGCACGACAGTTTATAGTATTATCCGAGTGATATTTGTAGTCTGCACAAAATTTGACTCCAGAGAAGTGTCAGAGTGGAGTTAAAGCCGAGCGCATAACGGCCACCCATCCATTTGGTGACCACGCTCGAAAGTGCTTATAACCTTGACATTCGAGAGGGAGGGCTCTTGCTCTGCGCCACAGACTCTCCCCAGAGAATCAAGGAACGACGGCAACGAGTTCCCAAGAGTCGGAACAAGATAGGCGACCGCAGAGAACGAAGAAGGACGAGTGGAAGTCTCTCAGATGGCGGCGTCATGTCTTGCGTTTGAATCCAGTTTTTCTTCATTGTGTTTGAGTGAAGTTCTTCTTCATTGTGTTCGAGTGAAGTTCTTCTTCATTGTGTTTGGGTGAAGTTCTTCTTCATTGTCTTTGAGTGAAGTTCTTCTTCATTGTGTGTGAGTGAAGTTCTTCTTCATTGTCTTTGAGTGAAGTTCTTCATTGTGTTTGAGTGAAGTTCTTCTTCACTGAGTTAGAGTGAAGTTCTTCATTGTGTTCGAGTGAAGTTCTTCTTCATTGTGTTTGAGTGAAGTTCTTCTTCATTGTGTTTGAGTGAAGTTCTTCTTCATTGTGTTCGAGTGAAGTTCTTCTTCACTGTATTTGAGTGAAGTTCTTCTTCATTGTGTTTGAGTGAAGATTCCTCATTATGCTGGAGTGAAGTTCTTCTTCATTGTGTTTGAGTGAAGTTCTTCTTCATTACGTTTGAGTGAAGTTCTTCTTCATTATGTTTGAGTGAAGTTCTTCTTCATTGTGTTTGAGTGAAGTTCTTCTTCATTGTGTTCGAGTGAAGTTCTTCTTCACTGTTTTGTGTTTTTGTGTTCGAGTGAAGTTCTTCTTCATTGTGTTTGAGTGAAGTTCTTCTTATTTGTTTGAGTGAAGTTCTTCATTCATTGTGTTTGAGTGAAGTTCTTTTTCATTGAGTTTGAGTGAAGTTCTTCTTCATTGTGTTTGATTGAAGTTCTTCTTCATTGTGTTTGAGTGAAGTTTTTCATTGTGTTTGAGTGAAGTTCTTCTTCATTACGTTTGAGTGAAGTTCTTCTTCATTGTGTTTGAGTGAAGTTCTCCATTACGTCTGAGTGAAGTTCTTCATTGTGTTTGAGTGAAGCTCTTCTTCACTGTATTTCAATGAAGTTCTTCTTCATTGTGTTTGAGTGAAGTTCTTCTTCACTGTGTTTGAGTGAAGTTCTTCATTATGTTTGAGTGAAGTTCTTCTTCATTGTGTTTGAGTGAAGGTCTTCATTGTGTTTGAGATCACCCTGATATAACCGCACTGGTTGACTGGGCGTAAAACACCAACTTACTTCTTCATTGTGTTTGAGTGAAGTCCTTCTTCATTGTGTTTGAGTGAAGTCCTTCTTCATTGTGTTTGAGTGAAGTTCTGCATCGCTTCCACCTTCGCCTACACCTGTCTGCCTGAAGAGTTCGTTGGCTCATCTGAT
>JABMCL010001247.1:95000-120000 GCA_018857735.1 Alviniconcha marisindica | reverse complement strand
GGGCGCAGCGAGATAGTGGTAGGAGTTATCTCTCTTATCTTTGACAGTGACGCAATCATGGATGACGTGTTTGAGAGCAGCTCCGCGCGGCCGAATGACTAACCGGAACTTTTTCATAGTTCAAACCGGAGCTGAACGAACTTTTAAGCTGTACTAGCTTCCACTCTCATAATTCGAATATATTGCAATGCTTTGCACTTGTATGGTCTTCTTTTTACGACGCTTACTGTTAGTACCACACATTTTGATGCCACATCAAGTTATTTGAATGTTGCAAACTGAAACAACGCTCATGCAGAATCAACACACAAGGGAGTTGTCAGCACTCGAAAGGCGTCACACAAACACCACAACAAAGACCTGAGTCGCCTACGGTAACTCTCACCTGGCATGCGAGTGATACAAGATACATACGATATAGAGCGCTCATGCAGAATCTCTAGAGAGCCGGTTTGGCCTAGCGATAAGGCGTTAGGCTGGTAAGCGGAAGGACCTCGGTTCGATACCGCTTCGGCTCTCCTTTCTCTTCAAAAAGGTTGTGGTTTGTGGACACTGTCTTGTGACTTTGTCCATCACTTCCTACTGAAACATTAAAATGGCTCTCATCGCTGCCCATCTTAATGCAGAAGTCATTCTGGTGGTGACAGTGTAGCGATAGGTATATAATCTACCTCTCCCCCCACCTCCATACTCCCCTGCCCCCCTTCTCCCCGTCCCTAATAAGCCGTACGGTTTCTGTGGACGTTAAGCACCATGTTTACTTACTATGCAGAATCTACACACAAGGGAGTTAATCAGCACTCGAAAGGCGTCATACAAACACTACAACAAAGACCCGAGTCGCCTACGGTAACTCTCACCTGGCATGCGAGTAAATACAAGGTACACGCGAATGTTGTTTTCTTCTTGTTGTGTTCCTTCATCAGCCGTGACCGAAAGGCTTGACTGTCTTCACTGTGAAATTATCAGAGTTTCGTCTGCCTCAGCAGTCTTGGTGGTGTGCAGCTGGATGGCGGCATATCGTGGACTGAAATAGCTCACACAGCCTTCAGCAGCCCCCTCTTACGGTCATCGAGTGTTACTGAAGAGTTTCAATAACACAACTACATGAAGAGGAGAAGAGGGGAGAGAAGAGAGAGAGAGAGGAGAGAGAGAGAGAGGAGAGAGAGAGAGAGGAGAGAGAGAGAAGAAGAAGACGAAGAGAGAAGAGTCAGAAGAGAGAGGGACGGACGGAAGGAGATGAAGGAGAGAGAGAGGGGGAGGGGAATGCTAGAGGGAGAAGAGAGGGGGGGAGGGGTGGCTGAGGAGAGGAGAGAGAGGGGAGGGATGGCTGCAGGGAGAGAGAGAGAGAGGGGAGGGGAATAGCTGCAGGGAGAGAGAGAGGGAGGGGAATAGCTGCAGGGAGAGAGAGAGGGGGAAGGGGATGGCGGAGAGAGAGAGAGAGAGAGAGAGAGAGAGAGAGAGAGAGAGAGAGAGAGAGAGAGAGAGAGAGAGAGAGAGAGAGAGGGCACCGTTTGTTCTTCTTCTTGTTTTCGCACCGCGTAGCCTCTATATACACATGTATTCCAGACTGACTACCACACTAAAACAGGCCAAAGCCAGCAAATGATGGTACCATGATCCCTGCCTGGTATCTCCCAGACCCATGAAACGATAGTATCTTACGGAGGGACATGGCGAACGTAGCAAGAAACACGGACATCAACGCCACTTTCCGTAAGACGACCAGCCCTAATATAACCTCAGGCAAATCAGGATCGGGCGGAAACAGCGCGAGCAGGAGAGACAATTTCTCACCAACAACCCATCATTTGCCTTCTCCTCTTTCTGGAGTCGTGGTCATTTTTTTGTCTCCCACGGTGACGATGGATATCCGCAAGCACCTTGCAGTTGGATGGGAGAGTGGAAGACTTGGTAGTTGAAGGTGAACGATTACCGTTTCACTGGCACTTCGCATTATTCCTGCCACTGAACCATAGCCGGGTATTGTTTGTAGCGCTACGTGGCCAGTCAGGCAGAAAACGGCAGTGGTGTCACGTCGTCCGTCTCAGGCAGGGAAATACCAGCTGCCACAGGACCAAAAAAGAGAGATTTCTTTGTGCCACGTAATTGGCTCAGAAAGGGTTATAGTGTCGATTAATGATACCGTGAAGCCTTTTGTTATTGACAGTGACACAGTGAGTGCGGCCCCACGAATCATCTCTCATTGACAATGATTCAGTGAAACGTTATTCACTGGATTTGGCGCATTTGAAACTTCTCTCACTGACAGTGATATAGTGTAATTTCATTTACTGAATCCGGATCATCTCTCATTGACAATGATTCAGTGAAACGTTATTCTCTGGATTTGGCGCATTTGAAACTTCTCTCATTGACAATGATATAGTGAAATCTCATTCACTGAATATGGTACACTCGATTGACAATGATATAGTGACATTTCATTCACTCCGTTTGGCGCATTTGAGCTTCTCTCATTGAAAGTCATACAGTGAAATCTCATTCACTGATTATGACAATTTGAAACTTCTTTCATTGGCAGTGATATAATGAAATATTTACTGAATTTGGAACATTTCAAACTTCTCTCGCCGACAATAATACAGTGGAATCTCATTCACATTGCACATTTGAAACTTCTCTCACTGACAGTCATATTTTAACGAAGTCTCATTCACTGATTATGGCAGTTTGAAATTTCTCTTTATTGACAGTGATACAGTGACATCTCATTCACTGATTATGGCACATTTGAAACTTCTCTTATTGGCAATGCTATTGTGAAATTTCATTCACTGAATTTGGCACTTTTGAAATTCCCCTCATTGACAACGATACAGTGAAATTTGAATCACTGATTATGGCACATTTGAAACTTCTCTCACTGACAGTAACATTGAGAGAGAGAGAGAGAGAGAGAGAGAGAGAGAGAGAGAGAGAGAGAGAGAGAGAGAGAGAGAGAGACAGACAGACAGACAGACAGACAGACAGACAGACAGAGACAGACAGAGACAGAGAGAGACAGAGACAGACAGACAGACACAGAGACACAGAGAGAGACAGAGACACAGAGAGACAGACAGACAGACAGACAGACAGGCAGAGAGAGAGAGAGAGAGAGAGAGAGAGAGAGAGAGAGAGAGAGAGAGAGAGAGAGAGAGAGAGAGAGATTTACGACTTTTAACGAGAAACTGAATGCTTTCAACCACACCGTAATTCACTTGAAAGGAGAGAAATGGCGAGTGAGGTCGCCATGAAAGTCCCCCCGATCACAATAAACCCCACTGCGCCCCCACCTCCATTCTGCAATCACTGACCAATCAGCGTGAGTTCTGACCTTAATCCCGCCTCTCCACTTCCGTATTCCACCGTGAAATCAAAGATTAACATCTTCCTCTTTCAATTGGCCGCTACTTCCGCTGTCATGGCGTGATCGTTTGGCACTGTCGTCTGCTTGCATCCGCTGTGGTGTGCAACCCCGATTGTCCCCCTTGGCGAGATAAAAGTTGGGATCGATCTACCTTTGATTGTTTTGGGAAGAGAACCGAGGACCGAAAGGCACTGGGAACAGTAGCTAAGCGGGAAGCATCTGTGGATAGCGTGAAATGGGCTCATTCTTGTCTCGTTTGGAGGACGACGTTTCGCCCTCCTCTCCCTCCCCTTTTCCTCCCCCCACCCCTCCACCCCTCCACCACTCTCTCTGCTTTCCACTTTGAGTGGGGTGTGAGTTCTTTAGGCGTTGTTGGCTTCTCTTGTCTCGGTGCGGTGGACGTCCTTGTCTCGCCTCTCCCCGGTACGCACACAGACACAGACACAAGACACACGACACAGAACGAGACAGCGACAGACAGACAGACAGACAGACAGACACACACACACACACACACACACACACACACAACACAACAACACACACACACACAACACACCACACACAACACACACAGACACACAGACAGACGACAGACAGACAGACAGACAGACAGACACACACACACACACACACACACACACACACACACACACACACACACACACACACACACACCACACACACAAACACAACTACAACACAAACACACACACACACACACAACACTCACACACACACACACACACACACCACACACACACACACACACACACACACACACACACACACACACACACACACACACACACACACACACACACAACACACACACACACACACAAACACAACACACACAACACACACACACACACACACACACACACACACACACACACACATATCACCAATCACACACACACACACACACCACACCACACACACACACACACACACACACACACACACACACACACACGATCACCATCACCAGGTTCCGTCCAGCAGCAACAGATTGTGTGTCCTGTTACATTTAGTACCCAGCGAGTTGTTTACATTGACAGTTCTGACCTCCGTACAGCGCTTCAGTGACAGACTCTGGGTGAAAATCAAAGCAAAATATTTTTTAAGGACTCTCCGCGTGACACTGGTTAGGATCAAAGGTGTCACGACTTGATCTGTGGTGACTGTCACGTTCTTTAATCTTGTCGTCTGCACGGAGCTGTGGTAGAGATAAACTACACAGTGAATGGTGCAAAACAAGACTGGAGTGGGACAAGAGTGGTGTGGGACAGGACTGATGCAGGACAGGACTGGTGTGGGACAGGACTGATGCAGGACAGGACTGGTGTGGGACAGGACTGATGCAGGACAGGACTGGTGTGGGACATGACTGATGCAGGACAGGACTGGTGTGGGACAAGAGTGGTGTGGGAGAGGACTGATGCAGGACAGGACTGGTGTGTGACAAGAGTGGTGTGGGACAAGAGTGGTGTGGGACAGGACTGATGCAGGACAGGACTTGTGTGGGACAAGACTGGTGTGGGACAAGAGGGGTGTGGGACAGGACTGGTGTGTGGCAAGAGTGGTGTGGGACAAGAGTGGTGTGGGACAGGATTGATGCAGGACAGGACTGGTGTGGGACAAGAGTAGTGAGGGACAAGAGTGGTGTGGGACAGGACTGATGCAGGACAGGACTGGTGTGGGACAAGAGTAGTGAGGGACAAGAGTGGTGTGGGACAGGACTGATGCAGGACAGGACTGGTGTGGGACAAGAGTGGTGTGGGACATGACTGATGCAGGACAGGACTGGTGTGGGACAAGAGTGGTGTGGGACAGGACTGATGCAGGACAGGACTGGTGTGGGACAAGAGTAGTGTGGGACAGGGGGACACTGATGCAGGACAGGACTGGTGGGGTGACAAGAGTAGTGAGGGACAAGAGTGGTGTGGGACAGGACTGATGCAGGACAGGACTGGTGTGGGACAAGAGTGGTGTGGGACAGGACTGATGCAGGACAGGACTGGTGTGGGGGGAAAAGGGGACTGATGCAGGCGGCTGGTGTGGGACAGGACTGATGCAGGACAGGACTGGTGTGGACAGACACAAGAGTGGTGTGGGACAGGACTGATGCAGGACAGGACTGGTGTGGGACAAGAGTGGTGTGGGACAGAACTGATGCAGGACAGGACTGGTGTGGGACAAGCGTGGTGTGGGACAGGACTGATGCAGGACATGACTGGTGTGTGACAAGAGTAGTGTGGGACAAGAGTTGTGTGCGTGGGGACTAGGGGACTGATGCAGGACAGGACTGGTGTGGGGCAAGACTAGTGTGGGACAGGACTGATGCAGGACAGGACTGGTGTGTGACAAGAGTAGTGAGGGACAAGAGTGGCGTGGGACAGGACTGATGCAGGACAGGACTGGTGTGGGACAAGACTAGTGTGGGACAGGACTGATGCAGGACAGGACTGGTGTGTGACAAGAGTAGTGAGGGACAAGAGTGGCGTGGGACAGGACTGATGCAGGACAGGACGTGTGGGGCAAGATTGGTGCGGGACAGGATTGGTGTGGGATAGGACTGGTGTGGGACAGGACTGATGCAGGACAAGACACGATTGGGACAAGATTGGTACAGGACAGGACTGATGTGGGACAGGACTAGTGCGGGAAAAGACTGGTGCGGAACAGGAATGATGCGGGACAATTAGGACTGGTGTGGGACAAGACCGGCGCAGATTAGGAATGACGCAGCAGAGGACTGACGTGGGACACGATTAGTGCAAGAAAGGACTGGTGTGGGGCAAGACTGGTGCGGGACAACATTTATCTAGTACTGGACTCTGCGTGTCAACAGGAAGACAAATAAACAAACACACCAGACAAACAGACAAAAGTCGTTTGAAACTGTCAATCCTCTGTCTGTCACCATGCCTGCCTGTCTGTCTGTATGTCCACGTGTGAGGTCTGTCTGTCTGTCTGTCTGTCTGTCTGTATCTCTCTCTCTCCTTACTGCTACTATTCTTGAGTTTTCGATCTCTCTCTCTCTCTCTCTCTCTCTCTCTCTCTCTCTCTCTCTCTCTCTCTCTCCCCCTCCCTCCCCCCCCCCCCCCCTCTCTCAATACAGTAACAATGCGGCACTTGCAGATAAACCAGTGGCAATACGGAAGTGGCTGAAGGAGGAAGTTTAAGACAACACCCAGTAAATATTATATCTATCTTGCGCGTTCATTCCCGGTGAGCCAGAAATATGCATCGTTTACAAACATCCTCTGGCTCGCTGGATGGAGCAGCACACACACAGCACAACCACCAGCTTCCGCAAGGCATCAATCCCTCCAAGGCATTGTTATTGTCCACGGTGCCAGCCAAGTCAAACTTTGATACCTCCACCTGGTATGCCTAACCTCCCACTTTGATGGAAGAGGCTCGCTCGGGAGAATTCAGTTCCAACGGCTGAGTGCATTCTAGCAGCAGCAGCAGCAGCAGCAGCAGCAGCAGCAGCAGCAGCAGCAACAACAACAATAATAGTAATAATAGTCAGGTCAAGTACTTCTTTATTCCATTCAAAGGAGAACGTGTGTGCCACACATGAATTAGAAACAAACAGGGAAGCAATATGTATATGTATAAAAGTTTCACAGTTTAAGAATGCGCAGTAACACACACACACACACACACACACACACACACACACCACGCACACGCACGCACACGCACGCACACGCACGCACACACGCACACACACACACACACACGCACGCACGCACGCACGCACGCACGCACACGCACGCGCGCGCACGCGCACGCACGCACGCACGCACGCACGCACGCATGCACGCACGCACACACACACACACACACACACACACACACACACACACACAATGATATAAGGAAGGATTGTACTGCATTCGTATATGTATGCCATAAACATGTCAAACTGTAATGGATAACTCAGTCAGTATACGTATACATTTTGTTTCTCTACCAGAATGTAATATGAACGAGTGTGTGAACATGTTATTGCGTTGGATGCATGCTATCCAATACAGGATACAGCCCCACAACGATGTGCTTTGAAAAAGAAAGAAAGAAAAAAGAAAGAAAAAAAAGAAGAAAAAAAGAAGAAGAAATAAATAATGCTCAGTAACCGACAGCCAGGGGAGGGGTAGAGTGGAAGAAAAGGGTGAGTGTGGAGGGGGAGCTCGGAAGCTCGGAGGGGGCGCTATTGAGTGTATTATGTAGTAGCCATAAAGCAAAGTTTTCTAGCTGAACCAGAAAGCGGCATTCAGTGCTACTGACCCAACAAGCTTCGCAGCAATGTCACAAGCAAACCTTCTGAGGGTGGACCAGAGGCTAAACGAAGGAATGAGAATGATAGAATTGAGTGAACGAGAAAACAACAGCCCGAAAAAGCAGAAAAAAAGAAGAACAACAACATTTTTATTTGATCTCATCTCATTTTTCATCGTTTCTAACCGTCTAACTGTTGTTTAAGTGTCGTTTTGTAACTTGACTAAGGGGATTACCCCGAAAATTTGCAGACTATGTCTATGTCATAATAAATACGCGTTCTATTGAACCTTTTATGTGTGAGAATCATAGTTGTGAGAATCAAATTAAAAATCTCCAGCCGTTGTGGGGTTTCACTGTAAAGCAAGTGGAACTACCATCCATGAAAACGTTACAATAAGTATTAGGTCCCAACGTTCAGCTGGACAACGGAAGCGGAAGCAGTCTCAAGCTCTGTGGTAGACTGATGATGATGATGATCGCTTATATAGCGCTATTCTCCGCTCTCTTGAGCAGACTCACTGCGCTCGCATGTGGTTCTACATGAGTGACTAGCTTCTTATAGCGCGTATTTTGAAAATCCACCGAAGTGGTGTACTTAGAGCGCTGGCATGGCTGGTGCCACATGAAACTGCAGCCGTCTCGGCGCAAGTTCTGTGTACACCATTCAACCATGCACCATGTCACTTCATGCAAAGCCACATACGTAAGGTGTATGCGTGTTTGCTGTAACCTGCCACCTGCACTTTTGGCAGAATGACCGGGATCTTTTACGTGCTACTGCGGTAACACGGGGTGGAACAGATACCGAAATAAGAGTCAGCACAGAAAGTCGACCATGGAGAAGAAAATTCTCCCGCCGCTCCTGCAGGGATTCGAACCCGCGACCTTTCAGTCACGAGTCCGGCGCTCTAACCACTGAGCTATCCCCGCCCCCAGTAAGACTGCCGTGACAAACGACAGCCAGACTACATACGCCATCAGTCCCTTTGATTCAGTGATATGCTGAAGGACGGGAGAAGGCCATTGTCAATCAGACGAACATTGGAACCGTTTCAAAGGCAACGTTGGGGAAACTTCTGAGAGACGGGGTGGAGCGCATATGGGCTTTTCCGAGCGCCTAGATACCATCTTGAACTGAACTGAACTGAACTGAACTCAGTGACTGTTTGCTACAAGAAGTGAAAAGTGGAATGAGAAGCATTCAACCATTACGGTTTTATCAGGACGATGGAGTCAAGGGTAGTAAGTAACACACACACACACACACACACACACACACACACACACACACACACGCACACAAAGACAAGGCTTCCCCTAGTTCACCTGCCTACACCAAAAAAACAAGCAAACAAACAAATAAAACAAAAAAGCCCCCACTGTTCGCGTTTCCATTAGACTTCGAAAAATCCCAGTCAGCGCGACCACCTTGAAAAGAAGTGATTGAATTATCCGGGAGATTCTCGTCCTGGTTAGCAAAGCTTTGCGTTTGTTTTCCCACACCTCATTTAAGCTCGTCCATTTCCGTGGACAGTTTCCCTTCCTCGCAAACCTTCCGTCCATTTCCGCGCACTCGGTTCCTCTGTGACTTCG
This sequence comes from Alviniconcha marisindica, assembly GCA_018857735.1. NCBI lineage: Eukaryota > Metazoa > Mollusca > Gastropoda > Provannidae > Alviniconcha > Alviniconcha marisindica. The sequence goes on along the minus strand of JABMCL010001247.1, from coordinate 110,735 downwards.
CTCTTCACACAACGGGCGATCCCCGGTTCAGTCTCTGGCTTTGCTCTCGGGTTGACGGCGCTTGCGCACCGCGTTTAACACGCCTTTGAGGTCCCTTAATGAGCTGACAAAGCTGGTTTTTGTTGCTGTTTTTTACCTCCCAGAACAACGGCTGCGCCCGTCGGTAAAACAGTCTTGTTGGAGATGAAGAGGATGAAGTCTGATACCGCCTTTGCAGCCACACCCATGGTGGACCCACCAGAAACTGTTGATGCTGTTGTTTTAATGCTGCCTGCGAGAGTGTTTCTCTCGCGAATATCTCTGTGAGACTATCAGCTGTGGACAATTAAATAAACGCTTTGAAGAGTTATAAAAATGTAAGTTTCTTTTTCATTTTTCATCGTTTTTAACCGTTTAACTGTTGTTTATGTGTCGTTTTGTGGATTGACGAAGGGGATTTCCCCGAAAATGTCCATATTTGTGTCCGTGCCATAATAAATAAGCATTCTTTTGAACCTCTTTGTGTTTGGATCTTGCTTTGAAGAGTAGCCTAAGGTCTGCCAATTTGTGACAGCGGTGACGACGTATGATTAAAAGAGCAATCAGGTACAAGACAAGAAACATATCCAATCTTGAATAAAGAATTGATCTGCCGTGTTCTTGAAACGTAAGGCCTGTTTAACAATAATCATCATCACCATCATCATAATCATCACTACCACCACCACCACCACCATCATTATCATCATCGTCGTCGTCATGATCATGATCATCATCATCATCATCATCATCATCGTCGTCGTCGTCGTCGTCATTATCATGATCATCATCAACATCATCAATAGGATTTATCGATCGCACTTTTTCCCCATCGAAGGGGTTGGGTGGGGCAGGAGGGAGGGTCTCAAGGTGTTTGCCAGTGACAAAAACAAGATAGCATAACAAATTACAGGTAATAGAATAAGCACGTTGCATGATGACACGAATGTGAAGAGAACGGTGCCTGGAATGGAACTAAACAGGAAGTAAATGACAGACAGGCGAAAGATAAGCAGACAAAAACACACGCACACACACATACGCACCACACACAGACACACAGACACAGACACAGACACAGACACACACACACACACACACACACACACACACACACACACACACACACACACACACACACACAGCACACACACAAACAGAGACACACAGACACAGACAACAGACAGACAGACAGACAGACAGACACACACACACACACACACACACACACACACACACACACACACACCACACACACACACACACAATACACACACACGCACACACCGAAAGCTTAACGGGAACGATGACGAATATCTACATACCCGTATGCACCATGGCGTACGTACGTATCCCTTTTCTTTTCCTTCTTCTTACTCCTCTGCGTCTGCTACGAGATTCAAAAAGGCTTTTGTGCGTGCACCAGCCTAATGATGCTAAGATATAGGACTACCACCTTGTCTACACGTCATTTCCACTCGCATTCCCATACATTTCCATCAGGTGACATCGACACTGGGGTTGCAGTTCAGTCCACGTATTGTGACATGTAATCAATAGCATGATTATAAAGATCTCCATGTGAATGCCATAAGCCATGCCACGGTGAATTATACACATTGATAGGTAAGTTTACATAATACAGGAAACATTATTACATGAGATCCATTCTTTCCTTTCTAAATTAATCTGTACAAAGGGCATTGTTTTCACACTTTTTTAACTGGTTAGATTAGAGAAGGCACATTTGCATAGCTGAATGGATTGTCTTTCCTTGGGGAGAAACAACGCCTTACACTAAGCTGTGCAGTCAAAGTAGAGAAGGTTAAGAAAAACAACAACATGACACAGGTAAAATTTATGACATTGCTATGCAGTTACTGACAAATAGGTATTATTCGAGCAAGCGCTGACGCTACTGAATGTCAAGTTTGGTAAAAAAACAACAACCCAGGAACCTGAGCTGCCGGCTACTCCAACCCTAACCTCGTGAGGAGAAGGGGAAGTAGAATTTACCCAATGCAGGCTAGGTTATATGGAAGAGAGGTCACATTCAGTGTGATGTACCTTTCCGGTTTCAAGGTGCCCTGCACCGAGGCTGAAAAGTGTGGTGTTGACTCACCCCTGGACAAAGCTTGACATGTACTACTCTACAACATGTGCCTGCGGGAACAAATGTGACTTAGTTGCAGGCCGCCCCAGAGCCTGGTTGTGTATATGACCCCGTCTAACTATGTGATAGGCCTTATAATGCCTAAATATTACTGAAACTTTCGAGAATGCCTAAGACAGGCTAGAGGATGGTCTCTCCAGCAGTAATTGTGGAGGGGTGGGAGGTGGGATTTTTTTTGCCGGGGAGCAATTTCCCACTGACCTTTCTGCTGGAGCGCTCACAGTGAAAGAAGCCACAAAGACACGCTTGAATCTTGTGCCCTGCGGATGCGCGCGCACCCATGACTCATGGTACTTGGGGTAAGGCTAAATATAGAAGTTTGCAGGTTTCCTGCAGTCCGTGGTAGGTAGGTAGAGTTGCTTAATGTCCTCGGATGTCAGCTGACATATTAGGGACAAGCTGAGACCAATGCCGAAGCATGGTTCAATATAGCTTTACGTCCACGGAAGCCAGAAGGCTCGTTAGGACGGACAGTCCAGGACGGCCACCTCGACTCTCACACAGTTCCTGAACTATGAGCAGTCCTGCATTGGCTGCCTGCTGAAATACCCAACTGACCTACACAGATACAAGCTTATGCCCACACAAACATCTTTTCGCTGCACGAAAAAGCCTTTGTGTGTGCATCAGCCTAATGATGATAAGATATAGGACTACCACCTTGTCTACACATCATTTCCTCTCGCATTCTATATTATACATTGTTGGTGGTCATAATTATATGTATTATGTTTGTGAAACTTAGAAAATGTTGGAGAATGTTGTAAAGGGCAGTGAGTTTGGGTACACCAGAGAATAGCGCTATACAAAAGTTATCTATTCTTATTCTTCTTATTATTCTCATACATTTCCATCAATTCACATCGACACTGCGGTTGCAGTTCAGTCCACGTTTTGTGACATGTAATCAATAGCATGATTATCAAGATCTCAATGTGAATGGCATAAACCATGCCACGGTGAATTATACACATTGATACGTAAGTTTACATAATACAGGAAAATTATTACATGAGATCCATTCTTTCCTTTCTAAACTAATATGTACAAAGAGCATTGCTTTCACACTTTTGTAACTGGTTAGATTAGAGAAGGCACATTTGCCTAGCTGAATGGACTGTCTTCCCTGGACTGTCCTTTTGGGGGAAAGCAACGCCATGACACTTCTATCCCTGAACGGGAGGGAAGTGTTGACCCCAAAAAGAAAGATAAATGGCTGAACTGCACCCCAAAGCGTGAATACCGCTGACTAATAAACACAAACAAGATGGTGAGCTGGTGGTCCCTGTTGTGGCTCCAGCCCTGTTGGTCCGGGTGAAGCTTGGTCCAGGTCTGAGAACCCTCGAGACCTGTAACATGCAAACACTCGGCGGCAGAAAAACATTTTCAAACCTGAAACATGTGAAAAACGGCAGCAGCAAGACATCCCAACATGTATGTTTTGGTAAACATTTCAATCATACAAGTACTCCGTGATAGTTCATAGAGCAGACACCCTCTGTGAACATCGTATGTACTTCATGAAGGCATCTGAGAATCATCTAACCAATGATCTTATCTGGCTATCTGACATGCACTGGGCTGCAGCAGTAGTGGCTGCTCCTATACGAAAGCTATGTGATTTAAACTGTTTGGGACAGAAATGACAAAACTGTAGGGCTCCTCGTAGCTGCTCATTAAACTTGGCGCGTGACAGGCACGCTGGGGCAATACAGAAATAAAGGACCTGCTGTAGCACCTCGCATGGACAAGTACGCCTTCATGATCTGAAGAGGGCAGTCCTGCGGTGAGGTTGTGCCTTTTATTGTTAGGGTGAAGGGCTTGCCTTTGCTGTGCTTGAAGTGAATGAAGGTCACTGTCAAGGATGTGTCTTTGATTTCTAGCTGTTTCCACTGCAACAAATTAGGGTTAGTAGCGTTAGCCGATTGTACGGTCATTTCCCCAATACACAGGAAGGCATGGAAAGCCAGACAGAACATCGCCTTGTACAAAGCTCTGTGGTGCTTCCCTGGCATCGTAAAATCTAGGGCCCCCAACAGCTTGCTTAGCATGGGCTTGTCGATGGGCATTCTGAGGTCGAATTGCTTACTGAGTTTGTGGCATGCAGACAATAATTTCTGGACTAAGAAGGTAGTTGTGGGATCATTCCCCCCTTGTAATTTATGTATGTACCCAATGGCTGATATGTGTGATTATACTGTGGCTGGCGAATACCCTGCCCTATGAAGATGTGAGATAAAAAAGTGCCAGCACTGACGCTGAAATTGGGACTGTATCGGGAAGCCCATGACTCAGTGTTACGGAATATTTCAAACATGGATCAGCTGCGTTTGTACGCAGCTTGGTTACCTGGGGCTAAAGCTGAAGCCAGTAGTTCTTCGGCATGCCGGGTCAGCGCGGCAACGCTGGGAGAGAGGGGATGCTGACAGGAAAGGGACAGCCCTTTGGCGCCAATGCCTGGAACCTTTCCACCTGCAGACGAGATAGAGAGCCGGCCAGGTTGTTGTTTATGTCAGGGATGTGAACTGCTCGGAAGAGGATGTTGTGAAGCTGACAATAGAGTACTAGTTTTCTCATCAAGTGCATGACCTTTGTGTCTTTGGATGTCTGGGAATTGACGATCTCTACCACCGCCCTGTTGTCTGAATGAAACGAAATACACTTATTGCTGAGACTCTCTGCCCAGAAAACACACGGCCAGCACAATGGGGTAGAACTCCAGCAATGTAATGGACTGACCCCTCCACTCATCATCCCAGCGCCCGAACAGCCACTGGGGACCGAGGACAGCACCGTAGCCCAGTGTTCTAGACGCGTCGGTGTACAGGTCTATGCTGGGGGACTGTAGCCAGTGTTGTGGGGGCATAAGGGATTTCCCATTAAACGCGTTTAGGAATATTAACCGTCTTCAGATCTTCCCTGACTTCGTGTGTGATGCGAATGTAGTGACAAGGACGCGTCACCCCTATCGTCAAATTGATAAGTTTTCTTAAAAAGGGTCTTCCAGGTACCACCGCCCCACTTGATGAGAAATTCAATGTGCCAATGATGGACTGGAGGGGTTTCAGCTATTTTATCCTTCTTCAAGCATGTCTTTATGAGTGTTGTGCACCTGTTCAGCTTATCGACCGGTAGCCTCATCTCCATAGCCACTGACTCAAGCTCTAAACCAAGGAAAGTGATAACCTGGGTCGGCTGTACAGTTTTGTCTGGGGCAATTGGGATGCCGATATCTGCGCACATGGATAGAAATGCGCTCAGCTGAGCTTGACCAACTGCCTTATCCCTGGCAAGGAGCAGAAAATCGTCAAGTACGTGTGAAATGTTTCTAATATGCAGTTTGCTTGATGCTATTCATTGCAACGCTTTGCTAAGCGTCTCGAAAATCTTTCAGCTTGCACTGCAACCCATGGGCAGGCAACGATCGTAATAAAACTGCTCGCGCCAGACAAAGCCACACAGGCAGTATTGCGATGGGTGCAGAGGGACAATGCGAAAGACATCTGCTATGTCTGTTTTTGACAAAAAACAACCCTGGCCCAACTGTTGCAGCTGCCGTACGGCATAATCGATGGACTGATATTGCACGTGTGCATCCTCTGGGGAGATTCCATCATTGATCGAATCGCCTGGTGGGTATGATAGGTGGTGGATCAGTCTAAATTTGCCTGGTATTTTCTTTTCGACGAGGCCTAGAGGGGATGTTCTGAAGTGTGAAAAAGGTTCCTGTTTAAAAGGACCCGCTATTCTGTTCATGCTTGATTCTTTACTCAATTTCTTGTCAACTTTCTCCGGATTTTGTAATGCCGAGGTCAAGTCGTGAGGCCTAACACGAGGTAAAGAACCCTTGTACCCCACGCCAAAACCCGGCTTGAACCCAGACACTAGTTTCTGTTTCTGGCCCCCGTCATACCCTTCTAGCCATGCTTCCAGCCGTGCTGCCCTAACTGGTGTGGGGAACTTACTGGGATGCGCCCCGACCCCCTTTTTCGTTTGATCTTTTTCCCGGGGCTGGGGCGGCGAACTGAAAGGGCTGTCTACCTGACGTATTCCCCGAGTCCCTTCCGCCAAGAAACCGTGACATGATTTTGTGGCTGGGGGCAGCGGGAGGCTGGGTGGCCTGCCAGGCAGTTGTAGCATTTGTGTTGGAACTTGCACTGGTTGCCTTCCCTGCACTGCCCCGAGCTGTGGTAGCGATAGCAGGCTCCCAGTGGCGTGTTTGCCGAGGGCTGTTGGGCCCCGGGTGTGTTGCCTGGTCTGTCGTAGCGATAGCAGGCTCCCAGTGGCGTGCTTGGGCACTCCAGGTGAGCTTTCATGTACAGCTCTAGGTATGTTGCCCCCCATGCTGCCAATTCCCGACCCATCCAGATGCCTAAACTGCTCATCATAGTATCTCCAACCTGCCTTTTTGTCTGCCAGGTTCAGCACGTTCTCCATGTGGTGGGCTAATCCCGCCGTCACCGATGTATCCTGCTCTGACAAAATGGAGCAGAACATATTCCATGCCTTTATCCAGGCGGGTAGTGTGAGAGGAGCAGACCTCTTCTGAGACACAAGCTGTAGCGATGGTGCCCCGTCTGTATGGCATTCGCTTCCTCCCCCGACCCTGACAACATAGCCCGTAAGTCTACAAATCCCCACCCCCCACCCACCCAGATTTTCTGCTTGATTTTGAGGGGAACCTGGTTCGATATTGGTACAGAGGATGGAATAAATGAGCATGAGGGACCTGTACCTGTCGTGGATTCCGAGACGGAAGCCAGCATGGACGCCCGCACTGCCTGTTCCACATCCTCCAGGTGGGGGGCTGCCAGCACTGTTGGTGAGGAGACTGCAGCTTGCCGTGCATTCAGGGCCTCGTTGACCACTGTTTGGATCCTGGAGTCCAGCTTGTCCAGGAGCTGGTCCATCCTGGCTGGTTCTGCCCCCACCACTGAAAGGCCTGGGGTGTTGGTGTCCTGGTGGTGGGCCAGCAGTGGCGCTGCCTTCGAGGCCTTCCTGGCACGCCGAGGGGTGGACATGGTCTGGTCGTCTGGCGGTCCCTCTGATGCCTTGGCCCTGATGTCCCTCTGATGCCTCTGATGTCCCTCTGATGCCTCTGATGCCTCTGATGTCCCTCTGATGCCTCTGATGTCCCTCTGATGCCTCTGATGTCCCTCTGATGCCTCGGCCCGGCTGCTTCATCTCGTTGTGTGTGTCTTTGGCATCTGATAATAAAGCAACTCAGGGAGAGCTAGATACTATAACCATGAAATAAAGTCTGACAAGCGTCAGGATTGCAAACTGAAACCATTGAAATAAAGACTGACCGGTGGCACAGCAAAAAAGGCTTTTCTTCACTGTCGAATTAGTTTTTTGTGTGTGTGTGTGTGTGTGTGTGGTCGCCTACTTCACCCTGCCTTCTTTCTGATTCTAATCGTTCTTTTGTTTGTTTGTTTTTGTTTTTGTTCATCCACAGAGCAGAAGGTTAAGCTTATCACTTAGCTCGTACCACTAACCCCATTTCACCCCACACCTAACTGTAACCATCCCGGCTTCGTGGGGGGTTCCAAGCGGTTCCGTGCGTTCCTGCCAGCGACCTCCAAGAGTTCACAAGCTCTGTAACCGTGTCCGCACAGCCGCTATACGAACACGGCCAGAGAACAAAGGACGAGGCTGGGTCATTACACGGACGGACCGTTTTGCTGTCCCAGTTCCAGGCCAACGCGATCGGCACGGGAGGACGTTGGTGTCAGAGCATCAAAGAGAGGTGTAAATGAGACAGGTAGTTATGGTGTAGGTATTAAGCGGGTCGAGTGGCGGGTGGTTGTGGTGGCCTTGCCAGGCAGTAAACCGCCGGCCTTCATTAAGGGTAATGACTGGTGTACGACCCCCTGCGGAGAGCCGGGTATTGTCGCTGACACGAAATCACTCCTCCGTGTCTGATCTCCCTCCCCATAGCCTCCCTCTGTCTCTCTGTCTCTCTCTATTTCTGTCTCTCTGTCTCTGTCTCTGTCTCTCTCTCGCTCGCTTGCTCGCTCTTGCTCTGTCTGTCTGTCTGTCTGTCTCTCTCTCTGTCTCTCTCTTTCGCTCTCGCGTTCTGGCACTCTTTCTCTTTCTCGCTCTCTGTCTCTGTCTCTCTGTTTCTCTCCTTCTCTCGCTCTTTCTCTAACCCCCCCCCCCCTCTCTCTCGCTCTTGCTGTGTCTGTCTCTGTCTCTGTGTGCGTGTCTCTCTGTCTGTCTCTGTCTCTTTCTGTGTTCTCTCTGTGTGTCTTTGTATCTCTCCGTGTCTTTGTCTGTGTGTTACTCTCCGTAACTACGACCAAGTAATCCCAAGTCATTATATTATGCATATAACTGGTTGGAAGGCATGGTGTAATGTAATATACATCTCTCTCTCTCTGTGTGGTGGTTTGGAAGTCGCAATATGGCTGTGGTTAACAGCCATCAGTAACTTAGTCTTACAATGTTGATTGGGGCCATAGGCCTATGTCCATAAATACATTTCAATTTCGATTTCTCTCTCTCTCTCTCTCCCCTCCACCCTCTCCCCTTCCCCCACCCCCTCACTCTCTCTCCGAGGCGGCGATCAAATAATCCCATATTATGTATATAATTGGCTAGCAGGTGTGGTATAATGTAACAGACATCTGTCTCTCTGTGTGTCTCTGTGTGTGTCTCTCTGTCTCTGTCTCTCTCTCTCTTTGTCTTTGTGTGTCTCTCTCTGTCTCTGTCTGTCTGTCTGTCTGTCTCTCTCTCTCTCTCGCCGTGATGAGGAAGAAGTAATCTCCTTTTATGTATATAATTGGCTAGCAGGTATGTTATAATGTAATACACAGCCCCCCATCTCCTCGAACAAATACTGACTGGCTGGAAAGTGTGTAATATATAAACCTATGCCTGAGAATGGGGAAGTGAATTTTATGTGCTTTGAGTTTTATGCATGCGATTGGTTATCGGATACGGTATTATGTAATATACAGCCCCCGTCCACACTGACAATGGACAAGTACTGACTGGACAAGAGGTATGGTGTATACGAAACGGGCACCACTGTGAGTGGAATTATGTATGTATTTACCTACTTTTATTTACTTGTTTCAGAGCTCAGGAGCTGTGTGAAAGTTGAGGTGGCCGTCCTGTGTTCCCCGTCCCTAATAAACCTACGGTTTCTGTGGACGTAAAGAAACACTTCAACCAACTTCATTGCTTGTTTTATTATTTGTCAAAGGCCGACAACCCAAATTTCTTTTTAAGGAAAAGTAAAGTATTGTTCTATTGCTGTATGGTTATAGTACACTGCAGTCACACACGAGTGACTTAATGCCCATCGGTGATCATGGGCAACTGTGTGTGTGTGTGTGTGTGTGTGTGTGGTGTGTGTGTGTGTGCGTGCGTGCGTGCGTGCGTGCGTGTTTGTGCGTGCGTGCGTGCGTGCGTGTGCGTGTGTGTGTGTGTGTGTGTGTTCGTAATTATATTATGGGCGGCTGGGTCCAGAATGCTTGAGAGCTGTATGCATTTACTGTGTTTGTCCGTTTTATGCTGAATGTCACGGTTTTGTTGTTGTCAATAATGCACTGCGACAGAAGCTTGTAATTCTTTACTGGGTGTACCGCTACAAAAGAGTTATTATCATATTAACTGATCGCCGTCATATGCACCTGGCTATCAGGTACGGTACTGTGTAATCCAACCCTTACCCTGACAAAGGACAAGCCACCGCACTGCGGATGTAGCCAACAACAGCATGGCTACCACGCCGTGTATGTAATAATTATGCAGGTCTGTGCGAGATAATGGACAAAGCCATCACCTTTTGCATGCACGTGTACGTGGACGACCGGATGGCAGGAATGAGGCATTGTAATATACAGTACCGTAACCGATGACGGACTTGCAATCAGTGTTTCATGTTGATTAGATATTGGGAATGGTAGCCTATAGCGTAATATGCAACATTTTCTCCGGACACCGAACAATGCAGCATAATCACCTCTCTATGCATACGCTTGGGTGGCATGTACGGTATATAAAGCAATATACAGCCGGCCTTGTGCCTTGTCCCGTCCCTAATAGTCATTACGGTCTCTGTGGACGTGAAGCAATATTGAACTTGAACCGTGTCTGGCCACGGACTACTACAAACTCCAAACACTGGTTTACGAAATCCTTTCTTCAACGTCCTTCCTTTCTTTGGAGGAAGGTGCCGGAAAGCGATGCTCGGAGTGTGGGACTACTGCTGAGAACTGGGTCTGGAGACGGACAACTACCGATCACCTTTTCATGTAGGTACGACCGACTAGCTGGCGGATACAGCACGTGCAATCCCCGCATCCCCGGAGTCACGCGAGGAGCTCGCGGAGATGCTGATCTGATTCTCCTCCGGCCTCCCACCTTCAGTGTTTCAAAAAATGCCGGCGGTCACAGATCTGACGCGACAGATGCTAGCCATAGTTAGTCCATGATGATGTCCAGATTATCGCTGCTGAACCAAGCAAACCTCTGATGGCGACGGTAATTTTGTTTCGATCACGGGTCTGGTATAGTGGGTATTCTGGCTAGAGCTGGAATTGGCTATGTGTGTGTGTGTGTGTGTGTGTGTGTGTGTGTGTGTGTGTGTGTGTGTGTGTGTGTGTGTGTGCGTGCGTGCGTGCGTGTGAGAGAGAGAGAGAGAGAGAGAGAGAGAGAGAGAGAGAGAGAGAGAGAGAGAGAGAGAGAGAGAGAGAGAGAGAGAGAGTGTGTGTATATGTGCGTGCGTGTGCGTGTGCGTGCGTGCGTGTATGTGTGTGTGCGTGCGTGCGTGTGTGTGCGTGTGTGTGTGTGCGTGTGCGTGTGTGTGTGTTGGGGGCTGGGGTGGAGACTGGTTGGGATGGAATTATGGGTAGGTAGTAATATAATCAAATTATTTTCTTTTTTGTATATTGCTGCTTCTCACGCGGCACATGTACATTATTTTACAACACAAAAGTTATTTATTATAATTATGTTATTCATTATTATTAAGACAAAGCCCGTTTAGGACAGACGGGTTGGTGAGTCTGTGCTTGGTTTGGTTGTTTGTTTTGTTGGTGTATAGGCTTAGTTTGTTTTGTTGGTATATAGGCCTGGTTTGTTTCGTTGGTGTAAAGGCCTAGTTTGGTTTGTTGATGTATAGCCTAGTTTGGTTCGTTGATGTATAGGCCTAGTTTGGTTTGTTGGTGCACAGACCTAGTTTCCTTTGTTGGTGAATAGGCCTAGTTTGGTTTGTTGATGTATAGCCTAGTTTGGTTTGTTGATGTATAGGCCTAGTTTGGTTTGCTGGTGCATAGACCTAGTTTAGTTTGTTGGTGAATGGGCCTAGGTTGGTTTGTTGGCGTATAGGCCTAGGCATACGCCTAGTTCTTTTTCATGTTGTTTTTGGCAGACGGTTCAGTTTGTTCGACACTTCAGTAATCCTTTGCACGAAATTCAGCTCGCCTTAGCTGTGTGTGAGGTCACAGCAGCAGCCGGAAGAGCAGAGTTACCTGTTCTGTCGGTACAGGTGATGTGTTACTTGATTTAAAAAAAAAAAAAGGTTGCGGGGCGGAGGGGGTGGGGGTGGGGGGGGAGAGGGGGGGAGGGGGGGGGGGTAAATAATGTACACTGATTTAGGCTACCAACGGATGAATATTTTGTTAACGATCAACTGTTTCATTAGCAAAGAATGAATGAGTACAGAGGCCTAACTTTCATGATCTCAGACATAGAAAAACAGTAGAAGTAATTAATTAATTGGGTTTTAACGCCCAGTTAACCTAATAGGCCAGTGGAGGATACAGTGGTGACTGTGAAGACAACAGTGCAGGATAAGGTGGTGACTGTGACAGCAGTGGAGGATAAAGTGGTGACTGTGACAGCAGTAGAGGATAAAGTGATGACTGTGACAGCAGTGGATGATAAAGTGGTGACTGTGACAGCAGCTGAGGATACAGTGGTGACTGTGACAGCAGTGGAAGATAATGTGGTGACTGTCACAGCAGTGGAGGATACAGTAGTGACTGTGGCAACAGTGGAGGATAAAGTGGTGACTGTGACAGCAGTGGAGGATAAAGTGGTGACTGTGACAGCAGTGGAGGATAAAGTGGTGACTGTGAAGATAACAGTGGAGGATAAAGTGATGGCTGTGGTCACAGTGGAGGATAGAGTGGTGACTGTGAAGACACAAGTGGGGGATAAAGTGATGGCTGTGGCCACAGTGGACGATAGAGTGGTGACTGTGACAGCAGTGGAGGATAAAGTGGTGACTGTGAAGACAAAAGTGGAGGATAAAGTGGAGACTGTGAAGACAAAAGTGGAGGATAAAGTGGAGACTGTGGAGACAAAAGCGGGGGATAAAGTGCATGGTGACAGTGACCGAAGAGAGCGACGTAAGCATTCATCAACGTCAGCAAAGAACAAGACACTACGTCTGCACGTTCACATGCTGCACGAAAAACAAATACCGGATCCAGACGACCACAACACGGGCCCAAGATGCTGTTTTAACTTCACGGATAAGACCGTACGCATCACGCGTTTTAATTTACACTGTTACACGTCTACAGATAGTTTTGTTAACGGATCTAAGTTTTAGATCCTCCTTTCCCTAACAAATCAATAAACCACCAACTAATCACGCCAGCTAGCTAACCAATAGAACATCCGCCAACCTACTAGTTAACGTTAGCAACACATTCACCCAGCTGGCCAACCGCTCACCCAACGAACTAGTCAACCAAACAACCAAACAACCAAACTAACTTATGTAAAGTAAAATAAACTTAAAGCGAAACAGAACTGAAGACGAAAGTTGGACTGAAAACGTAAAAGAAGAAGAAGAAGAAGAAGAAGAAGCAAGAAGAAGAAGAAGGAAGAGGAGGAGATAAAATTGAAGAAAAAGAAGCAGGAGGAGGAAGAGGAGGAGGGAGGAGGAGATGAAGAAGAAGACAAAGGAGGAGAAGGAGGAGGAGGAGGAGAATGAGGAGGAGAAAGAGGAGGAGGAGATAAAAAATGAAGAAGAAGAAGAAGAAGAAGAAGAAGAAGAAGAAGGAGGAGGAGGAGGAGGAGAATGAGGAGGAGAAAGAGGAGGAGGAGATAAAAAATGAAGAAGAAGAAGAAGAAGAAGAAGAAGAAGAAGAAGAAGGAAGAGGAGGAGGAGAAGGAGGAGGAGAAAGAGGAGGAGGAGATAAAAAATGAAGAAGAAGAAGAAGAAGAAGAAGAAGAAGAAGAAGAAGAAGAAGGAGGAGGAGGAGGAGGAGGAGATACAAAATGAAGAAGAAGAAGAAGAAGGAGGAGGAGGAGGAGGAGGAGGAGGAGGAGGAGGAGGAGGAGATAAAAAATGAAGAAGAAGAAGAAGAAGAAGAAGAAGGAGGAGGAGGAGGAGATAAAAAATGAAGAAAGAAGAAGAAGAAGAAGGCAAATATTTCCGCCTTCATGTTTCATTTGATAGTTCTAGCAATATGTGCACAAAAGACGTACTCTTTGCTTCGAATTTGACCTCCTCGATGCCTAGCCGTAGTGATTCACTCTTTACTGATGAAGAGCAGAAAACGGATGGTTCGTGTAACATTTGATACTTTTACCACACATTCCATTCACTGTTACAGACGACTAGGCCAAAATTGTCAGCACGCACAGTTGTGTTTTCGCGCCTTTCAAACGTCGAATTTAACAAACAGGAACAGCAGTTAACTGATAATTGTCGTGTGTACTTAACAACAACAACAACAACAGCATCAACAACAACAACATCAAACTATCCCGTGATGTTAGTTCACTTCGGTTCACCTTTAATGATGAATGAATGACCTGATGTATAAAAACAACAGACTGCAGATGGAGACTGAAGATGGAAAGACTCGCACTGAGAGCACTTGGGATAGGAACAAGTGTTTCACGGAGACGACGAACAAAGGTAATGCAAATCACTTGCTGACCTTAATTGGCAAATTCCGTTTATGACAGCTATTGTATTGAGTAATGTTCCACCATCCCAAACACGTACGTCACAATCATGGTAAGAGCATTCTTAGTCTACCAAACTACCAATCGTGGAAGGTATATTAATGGTTTTGATGACATCCACTTAGATGGTATGCCCTACCTTGCTACATAAATATTTGAAATTTGTGTAGGGACTTCACCCTGATCGACTTCGCCCTGATAATTTATAACCGTTATGGCTGACTGGATTAAACACACACACACACACACACACACACACACACACACACACACACACACACACACACACACACACACACACACACACACACACACACCACACACACACACACACAACACACACACTGATAAGCACACTGACACACACACACATACGCACGCACACACACACACACACACACACACACACACACACACACACACACACACACACACACACACACACACACACACACACACACACAGCACACACACATATATACACACACACACACACACACACACACACCACACACACACACACACACACACACACACACAAACACTCATACACACACACACACATACGCACACACACACGCACGTACGCACGCACGCACGCACGCACACACACACAAACACACACGCACCCACCCACACAAACAAAAAACAAAACAAACAAGACAACAACAACAACAACAACAACAAAAACACTATTCCCTTTTCCCCGTGTAAAGCGCATCCTAATAGTCTACAACCAACTGCCAATTGTGGAACATGCGTACACACGTATTTGATGACATCAACTGAGCGATGCCCTGCCTTGAATTCCGACAGAAAAGTTTTAAAGTTGTGTGAGGAGTAATACAGTACTCAGACAGTCTGGATCCTGATAATGGATTATGCGTGTATTTTGCCTACTTAACCTTTTCATTCTGTCGTGGGTCATCACGGACCAAATGCGTGTGTACTGGTTATTAGCAGGTTACAGCTAAACACGCATACACCTTACGTTTGTGGCTATGCATGAAGTGACATGGTGCATGGTTGTATGGTGTACACAGAACGCGCCGAGATGGCAGCAGTTTCTTGTGGCACCAGCCATGCCAGCGCTGTAAGTACACCACTTCGGTGGATATTCAAAAAAACGCGCTATAAAAAGCTATTCACTCATGTAGAATTACATGCGAGCGCAGTGAGTCTGCTCGAGAGCGGAGAATAGATCTATATAAAAGCGATCAATAATAATAATTATTATTATTATCTCAAAAACAGTTTATGCTATTATCTTGAGATTTATGATATTCCTCAAGGTTGCCATTGCGCACACGATTTTTTTTTTCCTTCTCTCTCTCTCTCTCTTGTTTTTTCACACCAGAAGGTAGACAAATAAGCAAAGGTGTCATTTGAATAACACAGTTCCAACGGTTTCATTCGAACTACCCGTTATAGAGGCCAAAATACGATTATCCTGTATGAAACATATGGGTCCAAAGTGACCCAGGATGGGGGGACTGTGTAGTCTAAAGCGATGAACTACGAAGGTTAACACAAATTACGAGGAGCATGTTTGTAAAATGACACAATCTACGTGAGATGAACCAATGAAAAGGGCCTGTCTCTTT
>JABMCL010001247.1:72500-77500 GCA_018857735.1 Alviniconcha marisindica | reverse complement strand
GCAATATACAGCTCCACAATTCTGTTTTACTGGCGGAGCTGGATGGACATGCAACATTATAACGGTGTTTTACGCCGTCAATTTACGCTACCGTTACGCACCATCAACTTTATTTCGTTCTTCAGGAGAGTAGCAAAGGAGTGAAGGAGGGCCATAACTCTCTTGGAAGTTTGAGACAAACAAGGTACAGCCGTGAGGAATGTCCGCTGCCGTAAGAGACGGGGCAGCCGTTCAGCACATTTAATGGATGCTGGCCAAATGTTACGATCGTTAAACGGAACTAGGCATTAGGCACATGCGCAGTTAGGCGATGGCTTCTTTCACCCGTTGGGTTAAACCCATTTCATTCCGTTAGATACATGACAGTTAAAGTGCGCACAAGACAGGGTTGAGCAGTGGCGAGTTTAAGGCGCATAAACATGCACCCTTTACGTGTGTGTGTGTGTGTGTGTGTGTGTGTGTGTGTGTGGTGTGTGTGTGTGTGTGTGTGTGTGTGTGGTGTGTGTGTGTGTGTGTGTGTGTGTGTGTGTACAAAATACATAAACATGCACCTTTTACTTGTGTGTGTGTGTGTGTGTGTGTGTGTGTGTGTGTGTGTGTGTGTGTGTGTGTGTATGTGTGTGTGTGTGTGCGCTGGCGCGCGCGCGCGCGCGTGTGTGTCTACTATTTTGTGTCAGTGTTGGGACACTGATGGTAAAAATGCGTGTCTTTTTGCTTCTTTTTGGCGGTTCTTTGATGTGACTGTTTGTTGTGCCTTTTTAAGAGGCATTCTACACATGGAATAAATCACCACGTATGAGCTGAGTAAGTCCGCTGCGACGTAAATAATCTGGTCACTCTGTTCGGAGTCACACGCAGACAAAGCGCAGCGAGACTGCTCAGAAGCACAGAATAGCGCTATACCAAAACAAAACCATCTAAATCTAAATAAACTAACTGGCTGTCTTGATTTATAATCACAGTCTCTATCTGGCATTATCTAAAACTACTCGCTTTAGTGACTTAACACGATTAACGTGTCAGTCTGCGATTACCAGAAATACCACCATGCTTGGGCGGTGTCACAATAAACTGACACCAGCAACAACATCAGGGCCGCTCGGCACAGTAGTTGAGACAGCAATTGCATAATAATAATAATAATAACAGTATTTTTCTACTCTGGTCGCTACTCTTGTCGCTAGAGTCTATTCTAAGTGCACACACACACACACACACACACACACACACACACACACACACACACACACACACACAGGCACCCGCACACACAAGCATTCTGACTATACAAAGCTAAATATACACAGCTTACTAGTTACTACACTAGTTGCTGAGCAACGGCAAGCGGACACTGCCTTAACATTTGTGTCGTTCTGGCGGCGGTCCACGGCATCCCCCGTCTTCCGGGTCGGAGCGCGCGGTCAAGCCGTCACTCTTTCTTCCCCCCCCCCCCCCCCCCCCCCCCATCCCCCATCTTGTCCCCGTGTCCCCGTTCCTAATAAGCAACATCGCTTCTGTGGACGTTAAGCAAAATGTTTACGTACATCAGGGCCACGTTAAAGGATTGTTAGACGCTGCATTCAGCCATAATAAGCTCTTAGCGTAACGACATCCACCCTCGAGAAATGGAGATATAAATCTTCAGAAGACGGCGTGTTTACGCCCATGTGACGGAATAATTATAATAACTAAAACAACAACAAACGACTAAACAACCCCCCCAAAAAACAACAACAACAAAACAAACACGAACAAAAAGCAAACAAACCAATAAAAAACTAACAAACAACGAACAAGCAACACACACACACACACACACACACACACACACACACACACACACACACACACACACACACACACACACACACACACACGCACGCACGCACGCACGCACGCACGCACGCTCACGCACGCACGCACGCATCCACGCACGCACGCACACACACACACACACACACACACACACACACACACACACACACACACACACACACACACACACACACACACACACACACACACACACACACACACACACACACACACACACACACACACACACACACTACAAATACATGCATTACTATTCCCGCTCCGAAACTGAGTGTCATGTACCCTCAGGCTAATATTTATCATCAGGTGTTATCCAGTTCTCTGCATCGCAAAACATCTTACCACGCCCCTGAGGGGAGTCAGAGGCAGAGACCGATTCTATCTGAAGGATTTGGCTGGAGTCTGCTTGCTGCGTGGCAGTGATCGACCCCCAGTTTAATATCATTGCCGGGAGCTGCCACAAGTATCATTTTTGTCGCGACAAAAAGTTTGCCACGACAAATATTTGTCGCGACAAACATAATTTTGTCGCGAGAAAAGTATGCCACAAGTATCCCACACAAGTATGCCACAAGTATCAAAACACGTCTTTTGTCGCGATAAAAGTATGCTTGTCGCGACGAAACTTTTGGCACGACAAAACTTTTGTGTTTGTCGCGACAGATATTTGTCGCGACAAAACGTGTCTCGGCAAACGCGTGTTTGTCGCGACAAAAATGATACTTGTGGCAGCTTCCGCCAATGATAGTTTTAAACAGCGATTAGAACCACTTTCCGTGCACTGACCAAGGGACATCCAGGCCACCGGTGTGCCCGTCGTGCCCGGAGCGACAGCTGCGACACTGTTATCACAACGCATCGCACCGATTTCCGCCACTGTGATGTGGGAGACAAATTTGACAAAGTCGTTGCCTTCAGGTCAGGGATGGGGATTCAGGAGGCGGGGTGGGGTGGGGGAAGGGAATGGGGGTGGGGTGGGGGAAAGGAATGGGGGTGGGGTGGGGGAAGGGAATGGGGGTGGGGTGGGGGAAAGGAATGGGGGTGGGGTGGGGGAAGGGAATGGGGGTGGGGTGGGGGAAAGGAATGGGGGTGGGGTGGGGGAAAGGAATGGGGGTGGGGTGGGGGAAAGGAATGGGGATGGGGTGGGGGAAGGGAATAGGGGTGGGGTGGGGGAAGGGGGCAGGACTCTGACCGGCTCCTGGAACTTTCGTTCGTCTCTTGGGTTCAGTTGAAGGAGGAACTCATTTTCAAAGCGAAAATAGAACAACCACACGAAGCCTGCAGCTGGAAATATTTGTACGTTATCTACGTTAACAGGCCAGCTCACGTTGTAAGTTGTTCCAGTATTTATTATGAATCACTACAGCCGGAGCCTTGTCCATATGGTATACAGTGAATGTACGGTCATAATGTGAAGAAATTCAAAGGCTGCCCTAGCTGACACACACTGAGTTATTTATAATCACAGTCCTAAACTTTCGTTGTCTGAAACTGCACGCTTTGATGACTTCGTGCACTGAGACTGTCGCCAGCCTCCTTTCACAGAAAAACTGGACAGCAGAATCAACACACAAGGGAGTTAATTAGCGCTCGAAATACGTCACAAAACACAACAGCACAGACCCGAGTCGCCTACGGTAACTCACAGATGGCATCCGGGTAAATACAAGGTACGTAAACTCCACCAGAGGTACATCAGTATAGACTGCTACAGGTAGCATGAAATACCCGATAACACTTATAATCATAGTTTTTTCGTATTGTACCAACCCATCACCAGTAATGCAATATATTTGTAGTGTGTGTGTGTGTGTGTGTGTGTGTGTGTGTGTGTGTGTGTGTGTGTGTGTGTGTGTGTGTGTGTGTGTGTGTGTGTGTGTGTGTGTGTGTGGTGTGTGTGTGTGTGTGTGTGTGTGTGTGTGTGTGGTGTGTGTGTGTGTGTGGTGTGTGTGTGTGTGTGTGTGTGTGTGTGTGGTGGTGTGTGTGAGTGCGTGCGTGCGCGCGTGTGTATGTGTGCGCGCACGCGCGCGTGTGTGTGTGCGTGCGCGCGCGCGCGTGTGCGTGTGCGTGCGCGCGCGCGATGAAACGATCGTATCCTTGTCTTTGTAAGCGCTCTAGGCTCTTACGAGATGGGATGCCATAAATATCTATCATTATGAATATCATAATCGCATCTGCACTAACCGTCACCTTCACGCCATATTTAGTAACTGGTACGGATCATTGCCTATCAAAAACAGCTGCCTTGTTCGCGGAGTGGGGTGTGTGTATGGAGGGTGTGTACATTGTTTATAGCCTATAAAGTCACCGATGTTATCTGGAGGATTTGGCTGGAGCCTGCTTGCTGCATGGTGCTGATCGGATCCCAGTTTTAGGCGGTGATTAGAATCACTTTCCGTGCACTGACCAAGAGAATCTCTAGCCGACAATGTGTCCCCGTAGTGCCCAGAGCAACTGACCACTGGCCACTATCTCACGTAGAATCGGAGTGATATTCGTCATCGAGACACGAGGGACACATTTAAAAAGGTCTTTGCCTTCGGGTGTGGCTGGAAGGGTGAAGGAAGGTGGATGAGGGATGGGGGATGGGGGCGGAGGCGGGGGGTGGGGTGGGGTGGGGGGTTGCAAGTGATGAGCGGGGGGTGAAGGGGGGTGGGTGGGTGGGTGAAAGGTCAGTGGCACTGCTGTTGAGAAATTTTCCACTATTTGCCCATTCAGTATATTATGTCCATTTGAACTACAGGTTGGGGGGGGGAGGGGGGGATGGGGGGGGGAGGTCAGTGGGTGCTGTTTTTGACCTTGATGACCAGTAGGTGTTATCATTGACCCCGATGACCCCTGGAAGACCGACCTTCTAGTTTTTATGGTAATTTCTGTCGGTTGCCCATTTGATAGGTAAATTTGAACCATAGGTCGGGGTGTGTGGGGGAAGGAGGGGGTGGGGGTGGGAGGGGTTTTATTGACCTCGATGACCCCTGGACGACTCACTTTCGGTCGTTGTGTTTCTATGACATTTTCTTATTGCTGGCCCATTCAGTAGGTCATTTTGAACCACATGACAGGTCTGGGAGCATCAGTGAGTGATTTTAGTGACCTCGATGACCCCCTGAAGACCTATCTTTCTCTCTTTTATGAAATGTTCCATTGTTTGCTCATTCAGTAGA
>JABMCL010001247.1:60000-67500 GCA_018857735.1 Alviniconcha marisindica | reverse complement strand
CACCACCACACCCCACCCCCACCACACACACACCACCACACACACTCCCCCAACAAAACAAAACAAAAACCAGAAGGCTTAATGGCGCTGCTTCGCGGAGGATTGCATTTCGTCCTTCAGGAGATGCAGTCAGAATAAGGGGAGCATTTACCTGTCGGAGCAATGAAAGGGTAATGCAAAAGGTTTGTGTACACCAAGTACTGAAAGCAAACAAGAGTACTGAGGTATCTTCCCACGGTCGCATCCACTTGCCCCCTCCCTCCCACTCCACCACAGTTCTTCCCCATTTCCTTTTATCTACTGAGATACTCGTGTTTGCCTTTACGTTGGTTTGGTAAGGCAGCGGAGAGAGAGAGAGAGAGAGAGAGAGAGAGAGAGAGAGAGAGAGAGAGAGAGAGAGAGAGAGAGAGAGAGAGAAGAGAGAGAGAGAGAGAGAGAAAGAGACAGACAGACAGACAGACAGACAGACAGACAGACAGACAGAACAGACAGACACAGACACAGAGAGAGACAGAGAGAGAGAGAGTCTACGGAAAGACAGGATTTTCTTCTCCCCACCAACTCTCTCTCTCTCACTCACACAATCTCTCAAAATGGGGGGTGGGGGTGGGGGATGGGGGAGAGTAGTAATAAGAATAAAGAAGTATTTGTAAAACACGAATCTCTAAAACACGAATAGAGCTGGGCGTGAGGGAGAAAGAATAACGACGGGAGGCGGGCTGGGGGGTGTGGGGTAGGGGGGAGGGGGGGGGGGAGGAGGAGAGAAAAAAAGGCGAAGAAAAGAAGAAGAGAGGAGACCAGAAGAAAAAGAAGAAGAAGAAGACACGCAATATAGCAGAATCGCGGAAGATCAGAACTCAGAGAGAGAGAGAGAGAGAGAGAGAGAGAGAGAGAGAGAGAGAGAGAGAGAGAGAGAGAGAGAGAGAGAGAGAGAGATCAGAATTCAGAAGTTTATTTCTCAAGGACTGAGATTTTAGGCAATAGCCTATTCTTACAATCCGTCCTTGCAAAACAAAAATCGGGGTCAACACTTTCTTTGAAGCAACAGGCAGAGAGAGAGACTGACTGACTGATTGATTGACTGACTGATTGACTGAACTTCATTTCTCAACGGTGAAGATATTAGCACAAAGGCCGACTCACGTATCTGCCGTTGCTACAGTACTACTAATAACCAAGACATTCACAGTGAAATATTATGACAGAAGGCTATAGAAATCAGCAAGTAAAAAAAACAACAACACATAAAGAAAAGAAAATCGAGAGATGAGAGAGAGAGAGAGAGAGAGAGAGAGAGAGAGAGAGAGAGAGAGAGAGAGAGAGAGAGGAGAGAGAGAGAGGAGAGAGAGAAGAGAGAGAGAGAGAGAGAGAAGAGAAAGAGCAAAAAAGAGAGAGAGAGAGAGAAGAGAGAGAGAGAGAGAGAGAGAGAGAGAGAGAGAGAGAGAGAGAGAGAGAGAGAGAGAGAGAGAGAGAGAATGAGCAGAGAGAATAGAAGTAGAGAGAGGAAGAAGAGAGAGAGAAGAGAGAGAGAGAGGAGAGAGAGGAGAGAGAGAGAGTGGGGGGGGAGAAGTACATAGAAAAATACCCCCTCTCTTCCACATTCCCCAGCCCAGCCCATTTTGTTTACTGTTGCAAAAAATTTAAAAAAATATCTCTGTTCAGGGAAGTTTTGTTCTATTTTCAGTGCAGTTACAGTTGACCTTGTCTCGACAGCAGGTGGTTAAGACGGTGCTGCGGTAGACAGGGACTATTTCAGGACCGTTGACACTCACTGCCTGTCACGTCTGTCATTGTGTAGTGGACCCACATACGTCATCGCTCGCCCATTTCTGTTTTCTTTGGTCTCCAGTCACGATCAACGAGTTGAGAACACAGCTGGTGGGTTATTTCCCCTCTACAGTCTTATTCGTGCCATCCGAATACTTTGACAGAAGTTCTAGATTAAGTAACGCTGCGATATCTATCTATCTATCTACCTATAGACCCCCATCTATTAACGCTGCGATATCTATATATATATGTCTATCTGTCCATCTACCTACCTACCTACCTACCTATCTATCTATCTATCTATCTATCTATCTATCTATCTATCTATCTATCTATCTATCTACAGACCCCCATCTATTAACGCTGCGATATCTATCTATCTATCTATCTATCTATCTATCTATCTATAGACCCCCATCTATTAACGCTGCGATATCTATCTATCTATCTATCTATCTATAGAAAAACCATGACCTTCTAGACTACTTCTAGATTAAGATCCAAACACATAAAAGCTCATTCAAGGTTTGTGTTTGGATCTTGTTTGATAACGCTCGCAGTCATTGTTGTTCCAAATTTCTTAAAAATATTTAGTTCTAGATTAATTAAAGCTGCGATACAGCCTATAGAGAGACCATGAAGTTAGGATTCATTCTAGATTAATTAAAGCTGCGATATGTAGGTAAAGCATGAAGTGCTAGATTAGCTCTAGATTAATTAGCAATGCAATAGTTACTTTGGGAAACCATGAAGTTCTAGATTTATTTAACGCTGCGATATATGGGAAAACCATGACGATTTTGTTTTCGATTCCTAGCGCATTTCATTTTTTTTTTTTTTTACGACAACGTTTTTATGAAGCACTTATAACTTTTTCGTCAAAGTCGGCATATTTACTTTCAGAACTGAAGAAGTTTTCAGTTAATTAGGACCATGAATACATTCTTTGCTGCAAATGATTCCTCTTAACTCCAATAGATGGAAAAGTGTACGTCATTCAGAAATAGCTAAATCTTCTGTGTAACCTTCACCCACCCCCATCATCACAATATTATTTATTGTCAAACTCAAAAGTTCAGCAACTTTTAGCAACAATGTGCAGATGTACAAACCTCAGTTTTCTACCTCCACCCAACCCCAACAGGTGGGAGGCTTATTAACCCCTTTACTGCCCCAGCCTGTAAAAGTTCTGGGCTGCAAGATACACATCTACATCTACCTTCAATGCATCTTCTTGTGTGTGTGTGTGTGTGTGTGTGTGTGTGTGTGTGTGTGTGTGTGTGTGTGTGTGTGTGTAACACATCTACCTTCAATGCTATGCGTTTTGATGAAGATCCTTTCACATGCAAGTGCGAAAAAGAAAGCAAAAAGGCTTAAAGGTTTCAAATTTCGTACTTTTATTGGTCGTTTTCAAGTGATATCATAACAGTGAAGGGGTTAATTGGTCTACCTCTTTTCAGCATGCAGTCACACGTATTCTACATCACGTGGAGGACACGTGAGGTACGTGCCCGATGTGTTTAAAAATGACGTGTTTTGCCATTATTAAGTACGAGTCAAACAATGTAGGCACACACAATACGCTCGAAAAGAATCCAAGAGAGTTGTATTAATTCCTACCACAGAAAGCAATCGACAAGAAAGTAAACGACCGAGACAATCTGCAGCGCTTCTTTCACACATGTTTGAGTGAAATATGTTTTCTTGTCCTAATTTCCGCCTTTGTTCGGAATGCTTCGGGATTTTGTTTTTAAGTTTACACGGACAGCATGAACGTTTCGTATAATTTGCAATAGCACCAAGCTTAATTAACTTCAAGTCATGCAGACATTTCCATGATTATCTGAGGATATTCGAGGCGGTGCTCAGGTGTTTTAAGGTATTATGTGGCGTTTTCACGCTGGCGGGGAAAAGGTATAGGAACAACGCACGGATCTGCAGTGATCTCTCCACCTGAGACATGATGCACTTTACAGGCAGGGTAATGTGATGCTTGTTTATTCTGGTTCACACACACACACACACACACGCACGCACGCACACTCGCACGCACGCTCGCACGCACGCATGCACGCACGCACGCACGCACGCACGCACGCACGCACGCACGCACGCACACACACACGCACACTTAAATACACATACATGCACGCACACAAGCATGCACACAAAATTAAACACACACGCAAGCACGCACACAAGCATGCACAAACACGGACACACAGACACACATGCACGCACACAAGCATACACACACACACACACACACACACACACACACACACACACACACACACACCACGCGCGCGCGCGCGCGGCATGCACGCACACAAGCATACACAAGCACGCACACAAATACACGCACACACACACACACACACACACACACACACACACACACACACACACACACACACTTCGCCTCCCTGCCACCTCCCCCTCTCCACCCACAGATATTAAGTCGACACATCAGCAAGACTAACAAGAAAAAAACCACGTCGTCCATTCAAGGTTTTCCTGGAACCACCAACAATTCAGTTCAGTTCAGTTAATCCAGTAACACTATTCACGCGCCAAGCGCGCTGACCACCAGCAGTCCGGCCGGTAACCTAGCGAAGTGTGTCCCTGCTTTACGATACGATACCGGATATGCAGTGGACGTCTGTCCCCCTTCCTCTCTCCCGGCCCGAGGAGTTTTGAGCCACTTGAGTGATGGTGGCGGAAGTGCGCAAATCAGCTCCCACGTGTACGTCCAGATTAGCAGAACGTTGTCAGCTGTGTCCTTTCTCTCTCCTTGCTTTTTGCTTTATGCAGTCGGTTGCATTTATACATTAACAGTATTTATTTACATCATCTTTTTAACATTAAAAAAATGTCTTTTTCTTTGTATGAGTTATTAATGAATTAAAAGTTAAAAAAATAAAATCAATACATTTAAACGTTTGTTGGTTAAATTTGACAAGTTCAAAAGTTCAAAGTTTTGTTGTTGTTGTTGTTTGTTTGTTTGTTTGTTTGTTTGTTTGTTTCTGGGCTTGTTGTTCCTGGTTGTGGTTTTGCTTCTGCTCTTGTCCTTGCTGGTTTTGTTGTTGTTGGTTTCTGGCATTCTTGTTCCGATTGGTGGTTTTGTTACTAGGCTTCTTGTTCTGCTTGTCTGTTTGTTCTTGTTGGTATTTTTGTTCCTGCTATTATTTCTCCTGGTCTTCTTTCCCTGGTCTCCCTGTTGTTGTTGGTCTTTGGTCTTTTTGTTCTTTCTGGTCTTTGGTCTTCTTGTTCTTGTTGGTCTTTGTCTTCTTGTTGATCCTTTTGTTACTGGTCTTTCTTTTTTCTTCTCTTTTTTGTTTGTTTTGTTTAGTCTTCTTGTTCTTGTTCTTGTTTTGTTGGTCTTTGGTCCTTTTGCTCTTGTTGGTTTTTTGGTTCCCGGTCTTCTTGTTCTTGTTTTTCTTTGGTCTTATTGCTATTTTTTTTCTTTGGTCTTCTTGTTCTATTCGGTCTTTGGTCTTCTTTTTCTGGTTTGTCTTTTTGTAACCAGTCCTGTTGTTCTTGTTGGTAAATTTGTCTTACTGTTGTTATAATAACAATTATAGTAATAGTATAATACTAATAACAATAATGGTTATTTCTGTTGAGCCGTATCTCACCGATGAGGGTGAATTGTCAATATGTGTACAGTGACATGACGCTATGTTGCAGTGACATGACGTTATGGTCTAGTGACGTGACGTTATGGTCTGGTGACTAGACGTTATAGTCTAATAACTTGACGTTATGGTCTAGTGACTGACGTTATGGTCTAGTGACTGACGTTATGGTGTAGTGACTGACGTTATGGTGTAGTGACTGACGTTATGGTCTAGTGACTGACGTTATGGTCTGGTGACTGACGTTATGGTCTAGTGACTTGACGTTATGGTCTAGTGACTGACGTTATGGTCTAGTGACTGACGTTATGGTCTAGTGACTGACGTTATGGTCTAGTGACTGACGTTATGGTCTAGTGACTTGACATGATGGCTTAGTTGCTGAGAGGTCTGTGGAGTTTTGTATGACTGAGTTCGGGTCTACACTTAGGTCTGTGACAGATGAACCTTATGGTTATGGTCTAGTGACTGACGTTATGGTCTAGTGACTGACGTTATGGTCTAGTGACTGACGTTATGGTCTAGTGACTTGACATGATGGCTTAGTTGCTGAGAGCCGCCGTGGAGTCTTTGTATGACAAGTTCCGTCCCACTAGGTCGTGTGACAGATGACACCTACCATTGTCACACAAGTGATCCTGTCGCCTGTCACGTGGTAAGGTCACAAGGTCACATCAGAAACACAGGCACTTCACAAACACTGGCACTTCCGCCAAGTCTGTTAGAAGTCTTTAGTTACCTTTGGGTCAAATCGCGTGATAGTGGAAAATGCGACTGTAGGGCCTAGGAAAAAGATGATAACATTTAACATTTAATGTTCTCTTCTCTTCCCCCTCTCCCCATCCCCCCGTCTTTTATGTTTGCTAGCACATTTCACTGAAACTGTTGCCATACCGGCCAGGTGACATCCAGAATCGGAATTTTACGTGTTTGGTCACGGAGAATTTCTCTTCTTTTTCGACTGTAGATCGATCACAATCATCAGGTTGATTATTTTCTCACAATGGTTGAGTGGTGAGGGAGGGGGGGGGGGGGGGGAGAATGGGAAAAGGTGTTTGTTTTTCTTTCTTGAACTGGCCTTTGACCCAAACATGTCAAGATGTCGGCTGATGTTGGCTCTGGTCGGAGCTCGTTCCATTCCTTCATGTCCTGGGGAGGAATGAAAAGTGTCTGTGCTGTGTGCGGCACTGTGGCTGTTGGAGTTGCTGGTCTTGGCCTCGACAATGACGATCTGGGAATGGCTGTAGTTTGATGTCAAGTGCTCTAGTGAGGGTCAGGTTGTATTTTATCTTCCACAGATCGGTGAGTGCAACTGGTTTACAATTACGCAGACACTAGCAGCGTTGTGGTAGCGATTAAGGACTTCCCTGTGTGGATTTAGTCTTTTCAATGTACTTCTTGCCGTCAGGGTCCCATACATAGCTAGCATACTAAAGTATGGGTCTTACGAAGACCAGGTAAATCTTTCCTCCACCAGTATCGGAAACCTGATCTTGAAGTTGAGTGTGATGAGCCCTAATGTCCGGTTTGCCTTTGCAGTGTTGGTGTCAGTATGACTGTCCCAGCTGGCTTCCTTGTGGATCGTGATGCTGAGATCTTTGCCGACGTCACAGTAACGAACTTTCGTTTTTTTGTCCGTGGAGATATTGTGCTCGATGTCAAGTACTTTCTTGCTTCCTGTGATGGGTAGTGAGCGCGCGCGCACGTGTGTGTGTGTGTGTGTGTGTGTGTGTGTGTGTGTGTGTGTGTGTGTGTGTGTGTGTGTGTGTGTGTGTGTGTGTGTGTGTGTGTGTGTGTGTGTGTGTGTGTGTGTGTGTGTGTGTGTGTGTGTGTGTGTGTGTGTGTGTGTGTAGACTGCAATGGCAGCGTACTTCTTGTTTGTGTTTCGATCTAACCACTGAGCTATCCCCGATCCCCCAATGGAATGTGTGTGTGTGTGTGTGTGTGTGTGTGTGTGTGTGTGTGTGTGTGTGTGTGTGTGTGTGTGTGTGTGTGTGTGTGTGTGTGTGTTGCTACGTGTGTTGCTACGTTTCGATCACGAGTCCGATCACGAGTCCGATCACGAGTCCGACGCTCTAACCACTGAGCTATC
>JABMCL010001247.1:50000-52500 GCA_018857735.1 Alviniconcha marisindica | reverse complement strand
GCTTGTGAAGGTAACAGTTAGTGAAAAACGCATTTGAGCAACAACGCATGCACACGATCTGTATCAGTCCGAGAGCCTCCATGTATAGTTTCCGCATTGTCTGTGTACACCTGTGACAAACCGTCCGGAGTCCTACCAAACAGTTCATCGTATGGGGAGAGAGAGAGAGAGAGAGAGAGAGAGAGAGAGAGAGAGAGAGAGAGAGAGAGAGAGAGAGAGAGAGAGAGAGAGAGAGAGAGAGGAGAGGGAAGAGTACCACAATCTGCTTCACAAGACCGTCCCTACCCCTCCGCCTTCCCCCCCCCCCCCAGCCCCACACTGTCGCGCACGCAGAGGAGTCCGAAAATCATCCAGAATAAACAAGTTGTTGCACAAAAAAGACAAAGCCATCTGAGTTCAGCAAAGCCGTTTTAGTTGAAAAACGTTTCAAGACAAGTGCAAAGCTTTAAAGTAGTTAAACACTCAAACATGTACACACGTGCTGGTCCCCTCTCTCTCTCTCTCTCTCTCTCTCTCTCTCTCTCTCTCTCTCTCTCTTCATAAAACACACCCCACAAAACACACACACACACACACACACACACACACACACACACACACACCCACACACACACACACACACACACACACACACACACACACACCACACACACACCACACACACACCCCACACCACACACCACACAGCACACGACACACACACACACACCACACACCACCACCACCACCACCACCACCCCACCTGTAAAAAAAAAATCAGCTAATCCTATTGTTGGCTAAGGCGAAGGCAAAACTCATCTGCGGGTCTCTCTTACACTTAACCTTGAAAGGGGAGAGAAGAACCCGAACATTATCCTCCCTTTGATAGACAAGGGCGGTAATTATTGCTCACCTGTCCCTGCACCATGTACAGTAGGATCGTTGTGATCCCAGGGTCGAAGAAAGAGCGTCCGTCTCCTCAGCTTAGCTCGCGTATCACTCGCTAGCACAGTAAAGCTTTCCGCAGACAATGATGTCCTTAGAGTGTTGAGAGTTACTTCCCATGCCTTCAGAGTCATGTGACGATAATTGGCGGAAGAGAGGCTCAGAAGGAGTTCTGGTTTTTCTTGAAGGGAACAGGCCCTTTTTTGTGCCTTTTCTTCTTCTTTTTTTCTTGTTGTTTTGGACCACCCATGGTCGCACTCGATAAGAGAGAAGAGAGAAGGCCTATCATCAATAGTTTGTGATGTTTGTGATGAGCGAGTTTAGTTTGGTTTACCGTCAAGCCTTGTAAAAGCGACATTAAAATCACACCCTATTTCTTTGAATCCCCTTTTGCTTCTTCGTCTGTCTCGACTTCTTCTTCCTTGTCATCGTCGTTGTCGTCGTCTTCGTACTTTCCTTCTTCGTTTAACTGATTCCAGTGCCATGCTGAGTGATGTTCATGGTTGGTCACAGAGATGAGGAAAGCACTCAAGACATGGCATATTGGACACATAGCAATGGGCATCAAATAGCAGCTTTAGACCACCTCCCTACTCAACCTATAATTTCCATATGAGCGTGGTAGAAAAACAAGACAATGAACTGCACTTTCAAAACGGCAGATACATGTATCCCCCTTTCAGGCACGCACGCACGCACACACATATACACACACATACGCGCGCGCATGCACACACATATGCATGCATGCACGCACACACACACACACACACACACACACACACACACACACACACACCTTTCTCTGTCGTCGACAATGGATCATAATCCACTGTTTTCAGAGTATATGAGCATACAACAGCCCCGGATACGTCCCCCCGCCACCCTCTCTCTCTCTCTCTCTTTCTCTGGACTCTGCTTTGAGTGTGTGTTGGTGCTGGGCCTATAAGGTAGGGGAAGGGCATGTGTACCTATGTGAATGTTATTCTGTAAAAGATCTGGAACAGAACGAGGCCCACAGCACTCGTGTAGAATCAACACACAAAGGAGTTAACTAGCGCTCGAAATACGGACCACGTACACAACAACGAAGACCCGAGTCGCCTTCGGTAACTCTCACCTGGCATGCGAGTAAATACAAGGTACATAAGCTCCACCACATGCCACATCCTGGTGGAGTTTACGCACCTTGTATGTACACGCATGCCAGGTGAGAGTTACCGTAGGCGACTCAGGTCTGTAGCTCTGGTGGAGTTTATGTACTGTAGACGACTTAGGTCTCTGTTGTTGCGTTTGTGTTACGTATTTCCATGCACTGTAGACGACTTAGGTCTTCGTTGTTGCGTTTGTGTTACGTATTTCCATGTACTGTAGATGACTTAGGTCTTGTGTGCGTTTGTGTTACGTACTCCTGTCTGTAGATGACTTAGGTCTCCTTGTTGTAGGGGGTTTGTGTTACGTATTTCCATGCACTGTAGATGACTTAGGTCTTCGTTGTTGCGTTTGTGTTACGTATTTCCATGCACTGTAGATGACTTAGGTCTTCGTTGTTGCGTTTGTGTTACGTATTTCCATG
>JABMCL010001247.1:27500-45000 GCA_018857735.1 Alviniconcha marisindica | reverse complement strand
TGTGTGTGCGTGCGTGCGTGCGTGCGTGCGTGGTGGTGTGTGTGTGTGTGTGTGAGTTGTGTGCACTAAATCTGAAAACATGTACATTGGTGAGCGGTGTGTGTGATTGGTGTGTGTGTGTTGTGTGTGTGTGTGTGTGTGGTGGTGCGTGCGTGCGTGCGTGCGTGCGTGCGTGCGTGAGTGCGTGCGTGCGTGCGTGCGTGAGTGCGTGTGTGTGCACTGAATCCTGGAAACATGTACATTTAAGGAATGTGTAAGAGCTCTTGCGGACTGGGCGCTCTAGGTACCCATTCTTCCTCTTAGGTTAGGTTTCAGGTTTTATTGAACTTTTTGTCCCTGGGGGCTAGAAAGCGAAGTTACATTCGTACACGACATTCCTTGTGAACAAGTACATGAGTTCTACTAATAAATAGCTACCACACTTTATATATAAGACAAAAATAAATGCTCAAACATAAATCAAAGTTGTTATAAATATGTAAGGCTAAGGCGCAAAATGAAGTATTTCTTTTTTCGTTGTGTTTCACTATTGGCTTAATCAAAATAACTCAAAGATACAACTAATAAATTTAGCAGGCTTAAAATTCTTAGATTTTGACGTCATATTCATGAGGCTACAGAATTTGGGCACGTTGGGATGATGTGCATAACATTTATCTACATACTTAGTGCGGTTTCTCTTGACATTTTCATTGGAACATTTAAGCAAATAGTGAAATTCATCTCCTACCTCACCACTGTCACAAACAGTACATATTTTTTCATCCCTTGGAATACCTAACGATCGTCTTTACTGGATTGGCAGTCTGTGGTTGCTAAGTCTAAATTTCAATACTCTTTGTCTTATGTCATAAGACGTTTTATTCGTCTATAGTACAGATATGGAGAACTTGCTTTTCGACTGTATGGATCAGGTAGTTCTTGGAGTTGTTATTTTTCAGTCTTTACGCCAATTAGGCGGTCACAAATTGTTTTTTGTTCGTTTGGTTGGTTTTTGATTTGTTGTTGTTGTTGTTTTTTGTCACCACAATTGTTCTTTTTTGTGGTTATTCACTACTATTAATTAATAGTATGAAATACCTCCTAGGTTGTAGGTGTATATAAGTGAAACCAGCAGAAGGCACTAATCAAAGAAGTCAGAATTAGAGACTGAAATTATACAGTAATGGATGGACACATGTAGCCGATAATAATGGGCTTGGCAAAAACAACAACAACAACAACAACAAAAAGTTCAACAAAGTTCTTGGATCTTGTCGTCTTGTCAATCGAACAGGTTCACCCCAGAACAACAGAACCTAAAAGGTTTTTGACAGTAGATGAAGCATACAACACTGTAGGCTATAGGTTTTAAACTCGATAGCACTGGGTTATTCTCTCAAACGGAGGGGTGGAGGTGGGGGGTGTTAAATCTGGGGTACCGCGTGGCTTAAATCTGGAGTACCCGATGACTTCAATCTGGGGTACTCATGCAGTGGCTTAAATCTGGGGTACTCGATGACTTAAATCTGGGGTACCCCATGGCTTAAATCTTGGGTACCCCGTGGCTTAAATCTGGGGTACCCATGACTTAAATCTGGCGTACCGCGTGGCTTAAATCTGGAGTACCCGATGACTTAAATCAGGGGTACCCCGTGGCTTAATCTGGAGTACCCGACGACTTAAATCAGGGGTACCTCGTGGCTTAAATCTGGGGTACCCGATGACTTAAATCTGGGTACCCCGTGGCTTAAATCTGGGGTACCCCGTGGACTTAAATCTGGGGTACCCATGCTTAAATCTGTGGTACCCCGTGGCTTAAATCTGGGGTACCCCGTGGCTTAAATCTGGGGTACCCGGTGACTTAAACCTGGGTACCGTGCTTAAATCGGGGTACCCGTGGCTTAAATCTGGGTACCCGTGACTTAAACCTGGGGTACCCGTGCTTAAATCTGGGTACCCGTGCTTAAATCTGTGTACCCGTGGCTTAAATCTGGGGTACCCCGTGGCTTAAATCTGGGGTACCCCGTGGCTTAAATCTGTGGTACCCGGTGACTTAAACCTGGGGTACCCCGTGGCTTAAATCGGGGGTACCCGGTGACTTAAACCTAGGGTACCCCGTGAATTAAACCTGGGGTACCCGATGACTTAAATCTGTGGTAACCCGTGGCTTAAATCTGTGGTACCCCGTGGCTTAAATCTGGGGTACCCCGTGGCTTAGATCTGGGGTACCCCATGACTTAAATCTGGGGTACCCCGTGGCTTAAATCTGGGGTACCCGATGACTTAAACCTGGGGTACCCCGTGGCTTAAATCTGGAGTACCCGACGACTTAAATATATGGTACCTCGTAGCTTAAATCTGGGGTACCCGATGACTTAAATCTGGGGTACCCCGTGAATTAAACCTGGGGTACCCGATGACTTAAATCTGGGGTACCCCGTGGCTTAAATCTGTGGTACCCCGGGGCTTAAATCTGGGGTACCCCGTGGCTTAAATCTGGTATACACCATGACTTAAATCTGGGGTACTCCGTGTCTTAAATCTGGGGTACCCCGTGGCTCAAATCTGGGGTACCCTATGACCTAAATCTGGGGTACCCCATGACTTAAATCGTGGCTTAAATCTGCCCCGTGGCTTAAATCTGGGGTACACCATGGCTTAAATCTGGGGTACACCATGGCTTAAATCTGGGGTACCCCATGGCTTAAATCTGCGATACACTATGGCTGGAATCACTTACTGTGTTAAATGGGAAAAATGAAAATGTGACCATGAAGAATGCAGCTAGTCCCAAAAGGAGCATAGTACGCCGGGAAGCACTGTCACGTGGTACATATGCACCAATCATACGCTGCAACGTCTTCAGAGGGGAGACCACCTTTTTCCGGTCACGTGGTACGGTTTCCGGCAAGAGCAGTACAAGGATGATGCAAACCAAGTAGATCAGCGTACAGGTGAGAGATGGATAAAAAAAACCTGGGGCAAAAAAAAGGGAGACATGGATATTTGTCAAGCTTTTTTTCGTCATGAACACGAACTACAGAATATAAAGTGGTCCGCAGAGGCTCCGCGTTTAGAACACACACACACACACACACACACACACACACACACACACACACACACACACACACACACACACACACACACACACACACACACACACACATGCACACATGGATACACGCATGCACGCACGCACCCACGAACACGCGCACAAAATTGCTTACATGCACACGTACACACACACACACACACACACACACACACACACACACACACACACACACACACACACACACACACACACACACACCACACGCACACACACGCACACACACGCACACACACACACACTCTTACACATTCAACACACACACACTTCCCCCCCACCCCCACCCCCTCCTCCCCCGCCCCACACACACGCACAGACACATCCCTACCCCCTCCTCCTATCCTAACAAACCCCCCCCCCCAAACAACCAACACCACCTCCACCCCGACCTCTACCCCCACCCCGTTTCTCCCCCTCCCTCCCCCCACCCCCACCGCCCGTCTTCCTCACCCTCCTCTTGGAGGAAAAGTCCAGCCAAGACGTTGGAGGCGGCTTGTCCCAGGCCAGTGGACACCTCAACGAAGGCCATGCGCAGCGTCCGATGACCGCCAGTGGTCAACGAAATGTCCGCTGTGTAGGAGTACAGTCCCAGGATGGTTGCTGAAGCCCCACAACACCACACAATACGTTACAGGGTAAGCTAGGCTTTGCATTTTGCAGCATCTTGGCCACATTCCGAGCATCGCTTTCCGGCACCTTCTTCTACTTCTTCTTCTTCTTCTTCCAATAATATCCAGGATCAATGTCTGATCATTGCTGATATTTATGGTGTGCGAGAAAAAGAGGGTGCGGCTGAAAATAAAATAAATCTTATACCTGTATTACACCTTCCTCCAAACTCTGCCAGAACTGGTTACGCCACTGAAGGAGTACTTTTTATCTCCGCGCAGCTGTCCACGGACGCGGTCATTTCCGTCCGAAAGGTTTGGGTACTGACTAATAAGAATGTGGAAACAACATAGCGCCCAAGCATCCACAAAAACACTAGACACATCCGCCCCGGTAAAGCACAACAAGAAAAGCTCTCGATTCAAACGATTTTGGTTTTAATATTTGTGTGCTGGCGTAAACAACGTGGTCAGCTATACTAAGAAACGTCTGCTATAATTTCAATTGTAACAAATTTACTACCGTTTGAGCATCATCGAAAAACTGATAGTTAGCTGATAGTTTTTCGAGACCTATGGTGTAGTCAACTATGGCAGTGGTTGGAGGAAGGATGTCGTAAACCAGTGCTTGGAGTTTGCATCTTGTCAGCAGCAAGATGAAATGGCAAAAATGAAATAGCGCTTGTATAACGTGGTTTTAATTATCAAAACGACTACGATTACACCATAGTGGGAAAACTGACTGGTTAGTTAGTTGGTGCTTTGAGCCCAGTGAGCCACATGTTATTGTTTTATATCAGGGCTGGTCTACATAAAGGAAAGGAAACGAAAGTCTATATAAGGGACAGGAATTATAAACGCAGTGAAAGAAAGAAAGATACAAACACAAAATACCGCTGAAGAGTCCGTCCACAAATAACTCAACAAGACATTCGCGAAGAATCCTTTTTTTTTAAACAAAACAAAACAAACAAATAAACAAACAATAGCAACAACAAAAACTCACCAGTAGATTTGCCGAACAGTCCGTCATTAAAGAACTCAACAGGAATGTTGCCGAACAGTACGTCCTTAACTAATTCAATAAGATGTTGCCGAACAGTATGTCCTTAAGTAACTCAACAGGAATGTTGCCGAACAGTCCGTCCTTAAAAAACTCAACAGGAATGTTGCCGAACAGTACGTCCTTAAAGAACTCAACAGGAATGTTGCCGAACAGTACGTCCTTAAAGAACTCAACAGGAATGTTGCCGAACAGTCCGTCTTTAAAGAACTCAACAGGAATGTCGCCGAACAGTCCGTCTTTAAAGAACTCGACAGGAATGTTGCCGAACAGTCCGTCCTTAAAGAACTCAACAAGAATGTTGCCGAACAGTCCGTCCTTAAAGAACTCAACAGGAATGTTGCTGAACAGTCCGTCCTTAAAGAACTCAACAGGAATGTTGCCGAACAGTACGTCCTTAAAGAACTCAACAAGAATGTTGCCGAACAATACATCCTTAAAGAACTCAGCAAGAAAGTTGCCGAATAGTCCGTCCAGCAGGAATTCACAAGCAAAGCCATCGAAGGCTCCGTCAAAAGAAAACTCACCCGGACAATTTCCGAAAGGACTCATCCAGGAAGAACTCACAAGAAGATCAAGCCACATAAAGCTCCTTCAAAAGAAAACTCACCTGGAAAATTTCCGAAAGGACTCATCCAGGAAGAACTCACAAGAAGATCGAGCCACAGAAAGATCCGACAAGAAAGAACTCACCAGGCTTTGACCAGAAGAAAAAAAACTACAGCAAAGACCTACCAGGAAATCCGCCGAAGAGGCCTTCGATTGCGGCCCCCACGTACATGCCAAAAAGTCCTAGGTCCCAGTAGATGACGACAGTGCCGATAAAGAGGCGCAGGAAGGAGCCTAAAAGGGGCAGGAAGAGCGCCACCTTCCGGCCAATCATGTCCGAGTAGGCCCCCAGGAACATGTTGACCACAGTGGACAGACCACCGCCTATGATACCCAGCTGAGACAGAAAGTCTCCACTTCGGTCCTGCACCTGCAGACAATTTACTATTCATCAAACACTACTTTCACGTGCTCTGGAACTATATCCACCTTAGTCTGTCCGAAATATTTCTTCCATTGCATCATTAAAATCTTCCCTCCCAGTCCTTCTGAACACGAACAAAAAAGATCCAAACACATACAAGGCTAAAATTATTTTTTGAGATTTTATTTTGTTTTTTACTAAGAAAAAAAGAAAAGAAAAAAGAAAAAAAAGGCAGCAGGAAGAAGAAATGCAAATGAAAGATGTAGGGTTTGGGTTCATAATAATAACAGATTTTTCATGGCGTCAAACACACACACACACACACACACACACACACACACACACACACACACACACACACACACACACACACACATACACACACACAGACACAGACACACACACACATTCACACACACACACACACACTAATAATAATAATAATAATGTACATTTATCATGCGCTCATCAACGCCCTGAGCGCTCACATGATACATATTAACCTAAATATGATATTCTATACACATGTAGAGCACAGTCCTACCAAAACAGTTTACATAAAGTGTTGAGTTATTTAAAAGGTAAAATACAAACAAACAAACAAACACACGCATACACACAAACACACACAAACACCCCCCCACACACACACACACACGCGCGCGAGCACACACACACACACACACACACACACACACACACACACACACCACCCCCCCCCCCACACACACACACACAGCCAATTGCATGGACGCGCGATTTTTGACAGGGAGAGTGCGACGAACAGAAATCGGTATCGAGAAAGATTCTAGGTTACTCTCACCTGTTGGCTTCTCGTGTCCGTCGTTGAGTTGTCGGTGGCGTTGACGCACGGATCTTTGCTGACGCGGATACCAGCACTAACGTTGCCGTAAACCTTTTCCGTGTACACCTGGTAGGCGTACTGCGTCATCAGCGGGGAGCCCAGTTGGAGAGCTGACGTCACAAAGAAACCGATCATCGTCACAAGAGACATCCGCATGCCCGTGTCTCGGATGACCGCAACGTCAGGGACAACAGGCGGCTCTTTTTCGGCTGAGCATTTACGGTCGTTCCCTGTGCAACTTTGAGGAGCTGTGGGGTTGATACTTCCATCGGTATTAGACCGACAGACGTCTACTTGAATTTCGATACCATTTGTAGAAGTTGTGGTACATGTATAGTGACCCTGTGCTCCGGATACTTTGTCACGGTCTTCTGTTGACATGGCTGAATCGTCAACTGAATGTCCTCGCACTTCGCTCTGAGCAGGAGTGATGTTCCTTGAAGTTCCTCTGGCTGCATTCTCTTCCACATCTCTGGTTGTATGCCCGCCACTTTCCATGTGCTGTCTATATCCATGCGGTGATGGAAAGGAATAGTAGTCACTGTGCTGAGACAGCACGAGTGGTTTTCTTTCCATTGTGTCAATGTCTGCGCTAACTTTCCATCAATTTCTAACTCGTTAGAATGTGCAACAGTAAGGGGAAGACTCGACAAACATTTGTAGTCGGGCCGTGCGGCAGAGAGAAGACTTGATCACCACTTCTCGTCGTGTTGTGCAGCAAACAGAAGTCTCGCCAATAACCATGGAGCTATGAAGCAAAAAGGAGTTAATTCAGTTCTAGGATTTTAACGTTCTGTGAACCGCACAGTCATCCCAGAACGAATCATAGCTTCAAAGTCCGCATGCACCAGTTCAAACCACAGGCCACCAGATCACAAAACAACAACAACTACAACAATGTAGCACAGTCTGGAGCTGTCGTCCAGTTTGACCTACTTCTTGTTGTCACGGGCACGCTGACCTACTTTATTTTGTGGGGTCACAGGGGCTACAGCACAGCAAACGCCATTAAGTCAAAAACTGTCAACAACAACAAGCACATCTCGTAAGAGGATCACAAGTGTATTTACAGTTCATCTTACTTCAACTGACGAAGGTATCACATTCTGCAAGCATAGATCCCAAACAATATGCACTGTGGGCACTCAACAGCAAACGCCATCAATTCAAAAACTGTCAACAACAACAAGCACGTCTCAATACAATAAAACGTCTCAACCTGAGTTGTATTGAATCAGTTTTAACATTTTCGTTCCTGTGCTGGTTTGGAGGCTTAAATGTAAAAAGCAAATATGTCCTAAATAAAGTGGTGAATGTATGTGGCAAGGTTGTGGGTGAAAGACAAGAACAATTAAGTCAGTTGTATGAACGACGTGTGGTACGGAAGGCTAGGGTGATTATAGATGACAACAGCCATGTCCTTGCTAAACATTACGAGCTGCTCCCATCTGGTAGACGATTTCGCGTACCTAAATCAAATACAGTCGATAGCATTTCTGAACAGATAAACTGTTCAAACGTCAGAGCAGCGTGCGTGTGTGTGTGTGTGTGTGTGTGTGTGTGTGTGTGTGTGTGTGTGTGTGTGTGTGTGTGTGTGTGTGTGTGTGTGTGTGTGTGTGTGTGTGTGTGGTGTGTGGTGTGTGTGTGTGCGTGTGTGCGTGTGTGTGTGTGTGTGTGCGTGTTGTGTGTGTGTGTGTGCGTGTGCGTGTGGTGTGTGTGTGGTGTGCGTGTGTGTGTGTGTGATGTGGTGTGTGTGTGTGTGTGTGTGTGTGTGTGTGTGTTGTGTGTGTGTGTGTGTGTGTGTGTGTGTGTGTGTGTGTGTGTGTGTGTGTGTGTGTGTGTGTGTGTGTGTGTGAGTGTGCGTGTGTGTGTAAATTACGTAAATTACTTGTTTGTTTATTATGTAACGAGTTTTAATTTCTCTGATGAGATAATGAAGTAATCTTGAATCTTGAATATTTACATTCCACCTTACCACGACGGACAAAGGTAGCACATTTTGCAAGCACGAATCTCCAAACAAGCACTGTGGACACTGAACGGGAACGGGAATATTAACGCAGGTCTGTTTGTCTCCGTTACAATACACAATCTCACATGCTTTGCAGCCTGTCTATATTCGCGGACACTCGATAACACGAGAACCTGCATTAATTAGTTGTGACGAATAGCGGGATGACCTAATTTATTTTGTGGGGCCACAGGAACTACTGCGTTAGCCAAAGCTAATAACTTTATGGTCGGAAAGTAGGGAGATGACTGGTGAAAAATGACGGTGAATGGACCGGAAAGGTAGAAATTAGGACAAGGAAAACATATCTGGCAGTTGGTGAAGTTCGCATGGTTATATTTTTTATTAAAGTTTTAAATAAATATTTATGTGTATGAACATATATACATACGTAAGCATACACATAAATACAAAGTTAATATGAACAGACGAACCGCGTTAGCTACTGTATATAATTGTGTCGAAAAAAATATTAAAAACAACAGCAATCAAACAAAACAACAACAGCAACAACAGGCATGGTTTTATTTTGACCTACTCCAAGATTTAAAGAGAGAACATATGTCAGCTCTGGATCTTCAATAGAAGGGATATTAATCTCTGCGTCCGCATTACCCCCCACCGCTGGAGAAGCAAAGGGAAGGAAGGGCTCACCAGGGCTAGGCAGCAAGGAGAAGACTCACCAGTACTCACCGAGATCGGTAGCAAAGGAAAGACTTACCAAAACTCACCGGGCTAGGTAGCAAAGGAAAGCCTTAAAAGCACTCTTCGGGCTATGCTTCAAGGAAGTGATTAACAGTACCCATCGGGCTAAGCAGCATACGAAAGACTCACCAGTACTTATCGGGCTATACAACATACGAAAGACTCACCAGTATTCTTCGGTTTAGGCAGCAAAGGAAAGACTCACCAGGACTCATGAGGCTATGCTTCAAGAAAATGACTCACCAGTTCTAAAACTTTCACAATATAAATACAAGACGAAAGGTGATCGTGCCTTCTCTCATTTTGGCCCTTCTGTCTGGGACTCACTGCCATCAGACATAAGAAATGCTGCAACAATCACTACTTTCAAGTCCTTTCTGAAAGCACTTCCTCAGCCTGCACCACATTAATTCAGTCCTGTTCGATTTGATGTGTGTGTGTGTGTGTGTGTGTGTGTGTGTGTGTGTGTGTGTGTGTGTGGTGTGTGTGTGTGTGTGTGTGTGTGTGTGTGTGTGTGTGTGTGTGTGTGTGTGTGTGATTTTTGCTTTGTTTGGTTTTTGTACATGTACATTAACCAGCTGCCCGTCTCCCATCATGTTCTTCGTAAAGCGCTCCGAGCTTTTTTAAGAATTTGCGCTTTAGTGTCAGTAAGTAATTTGGTGTTTTACACCCAGTCAACCATTACGGGTTGCGCTTTAAAAATGATCGTTAATAATGTTATTATTACTCACCGAGCGAGGTAGCAAAGGAAAGAGACACCAATGCTCACCCGGCTAGGTAGAAATGGAAAAACTCACCAGTAATTGCCGGGCTATGCAGCAAAGGCAAAATCTCACCAATACCCCATGTGGTATGCAGCAAAAGCGAAGGCTCACCAGCACCAATGGAAAGGCTTTAACCCATCTCAAATGCAGGAACCGGCTACCAAACTGTTGACAGTAGTTCGTGACGACCCTGGGAAGCTTGTGTAGTTATTGTCCAGATAATCTCCTCAGGTCAGCTTTCACCGACCCTGAGAAAGGTACATGTAGCTCGCGCAAGTTATCGCTCTGGGCGAAACGTCTCCATCAGTTATTCCGTTGTCACTGCATGGCGACAGGCAGAAAACAATGAGGATGTGCCGAATACCCTAGTCTACCAAATGCCTTCTCTTATTAAAGTATAGCTTCTCAGTAGCTTGATATGCACGTTTAAGAAAACAAGCTTTTTTAAGACTCGGTGCATGCTCACGCCATTTGTCCAACTTGAACACAAGCTTTCAAACAACGTACAGTTGTGTTCCAAGTCCGATCCATTGTGTTCATCTGTAATCAGCTGTTGTGGGTGTACGACTGGACTGGTGACCTCGGCTGTCTATACTGACCTTGATTAACCCTTTGCTTTGCTGGTAGCTCTAATCTCTTGCTGTAATACTGCTGTGGGTTCTTACGATTGCTGCTGGAGTTTGTGTTGTGGTTTGCATTACCGTCAGTTCTACATGGGTCACTCTCCTGAAAACTGGTCAAAATTGTGACATACAGGGTAACAATTCAAAGTGTGAATTTTTTAATGCTATTATTTGGAAATGACAGTTTGACATCTCTTGTGTACATAAATATAAGACATAAATTGACAGTGTGACAGGAACTTAATTGTGCGTTATGTTACGGCATAGGTCAGTGTCTCGCGTGTTACAGAAGACACCGGAATGCAGGGAAAAAAGGGGGTCGGCTCACGGGCCCAGTTTGATTTTTCCTTTTTTTATTATACAATATTTCCAAATTTAAAAAAGGAATATCTGTCACTTCTGATATATAAAAAAAATATATATATAAAAATCCTCCCTTTTTTAAAAGTTTTTGGGTTTAAAAAATGTTTTTCTTCAAAAGTACAGATATGAAAAGAAAAGATTACACATTTTTTTTTTCCCTTATTTTTCTCTCTTTTTTTTTTTCCCCCCCAAAAGTAATTTGGAGGAGGGGGGGGTCATTGCACTAACTTGGTCTGCCTTATATATAAATATACATGTAGAGGGAAATTTGTTTCTTGCTTTCAAAAGGGTTAATAACCAATCGCATTTAAATTAGTAATCTGTCTCAAATGTTATGCGGACATCATCACAATTACAAAAGGATATAAGAATAACACAATTGAACCATTCCCCAAAAAATTAAATAAAAAAGTAAAATTCATTACAAAAGTAATGTTTTTTCCCACGTTTTTTGTTTGGAACCGGTATTGACCCCTGCTTTAAAATATCGGGATAGCCAAAAAGGGAAACCAATCTAGTCCACAGCCCCCCAAGCCATTTCTCTGTCTCACGCCCTGTAAAAACAAGAAAACCCTTTTCACGGTGTCTTACCCTGTCTTGTGTTTAAGTACCATCAAACAATTTTGGGGTTCAAAAGTTTCGTATTTCTGAAGATTTAGTAGAAACGATTGTGGCTTTGCCCCTTGAACATGCAAAAGGGTATTTCTGAATGATATCTGGCTGATGATGATCATCACCAACTAAGTTTGACCAAGAGATATTGTCCGGGCAAACATTCACTGAAGTTCAGAACCTTCACTGTGACCTTGACCTTGAATACAAAAAGCAACCTTTTCAAAAGGACACTCCAGCTTATGAACATGCACTGTCAAACTAAGTTGGTCCCCCCCCCCAAAATCAGCAGTTCAGAACATATAATAGAAATAGTCATTTTTGATTGTATAAACCGGAAATTCAGTTACTGGCCCTTTAAACCTAGAAGTTTAGAAACCCATTTTTTTTCGCATATGACGCTCTGTTTAAAATTTTGATGTCCCCACCATACGGGGTTTTTAAAAAAGGGGTTAAACGATGCATAAGATATCATCCAAACTAACATTAACAAAAACCCTTTTAAAAACGTGACAACTTGAACACAGCAATCCAACATTTTCACTGGACACTACTTTGCTTATGATGATCTCACTCAAATTGATTTTGGGTTGCAAAAGACTCACGGGTTTTTTAAACCCTATTAAAAGGTATCGTAGAAACTGTCATTTTTTGCTTATATAGGCCCACACTGTGCCCTTTGGGAACCTTGGAGATAAAAATCCCATTTTTTCGCATGACATTCCGGTCATGGTCGAAAAATCACAATCCCAATTTTGGGTTACAAAAAAAAATTGCAAACTAGCACCCCAGGGAGGGGGAAAACAAAATGTGTCACGGCGTTACATCCCTCACGCCGAAGACACCACAGGTTTTTCCCTTTTCTAGTAAAAAATAACCAAAAAACAGCGAAAAAAAGGGGCCCAAAAACGTTGCTGCCGCATTCCAGCTGATGTGGACGGGTACGTTAGGGAAAGGTCGAAAGTCAATGGTAAAACCCGAAAAAATTAATTTTGTGTGCTCGCACGTTACATCATTGAAAAGACACCACGTAACCCCCCGAAAAAATTTTTACGGGAATTTACTTGGGGAAATCTACTCTTTTGTCAAAAAGCAAGCATTAAAAATAAGGTAAAATGTGGTTATCTACTAAGCTGATAAAAAAAAGACATTTTTTTAATTTTCCGTTGTGAAAAGTCACAATATCGTGATACACCCCCTTAGAAAACACCATCCGGAACGTGCGAGGGCACTGATTTCTTTTCCCTTTTTTTTGGAAAAAGTTAATAGCAAAACAACACCAATAAAAACCATTTTTATGTAAGAACTGGCCCCCTTTTTCCCGGGAAAACCCGGGTTTTTTTTTTTAACCCTGAACGGGTTCCCAAAGGGAAAAATCTTCCGGGTCAGGTAACCTTAAAACCTTTTCACAAAAAGGGGCCTTTAAATGTCGCGATTTTTACCCAAAAAAAAGGGTCACAGCGCAAAAAATAATGAAACATTTACCCTTTTTGGATTTCCCCTTTTTTCTCCAAACCCCATTACATAAAAAATAGCGGTAGTTTAAAAAGTTTTATTTTTTAGTTTAATTTTTATTTCATCGGGGAAAAAGGGACCCCTTTGGTCGAGTTTTCAGGAGAATGACCCCCACCCCTCGGGTTTCCCGGGGGAGAGAGCTGCGGGGGGTCCCGTTTTGGGGGAAAAAGGCAGCTCTTTAAAGATCATGATTGTTTTAGACGACGAGAAGAGAAACCGTCGCTTTAAATCAAAAACCCAAAGTTGGGAAAAGTTTGAAAACAAACAAAACCCCTTTTTAAAAGGGTGGGGTGACGCGCGTATGGGCTTTCCCGCGTGCATTTTTGTGGTTATAGTGTGTGTGTGTGGGGGTGTGGGTGTGTGTGTGTGTGTGTGGGGCTGGGGGGGGGAGAGAGAGAGAGAGAGAGAGAGAGGGGAGGGGAGAGAACTCGAAATCGAAACTTTTTTTTATTTTTACAAAAAAAAAAAGGGTTGGGAAACGGGGGAGAGAGGGGAGAAGGGGAAAAGAGAGAGAGAGAGAGAGAGAGTGCCACGCACACACACACACACACACACACACAAGCACAGGCATCAACGCGCCACATCTACCTTCCCAAGACCACACCCCGCACCCCACCCCCCTCCTCGCTTTAACATTTTATATATATATAAACAATTTAGTACCTCTTTGTCCATAATAATTTCTTTCATCATGGTTGAATAGTCTACCTTTTGAACGTAGGGATGTGCAGTTCAAAACGATGCATTACTGTGAAGATTAAATTAGCATGCTCGAGATAT
The DNA here is from genome assembly GCA_018857735.1 of Alviniconcha marisindica. Classification (NCBI taxonomy): domain Eukaryota; kingdom Metazoa; phylum Mollusca; class Gastropoda; family Provannidae; genus Alviniconcha; species Alviniconcha marisindica. The sequence continues at coordinate 31,021 of JABMCL010001247.1, read as the reverse complement.
GACGAAGGACATTCACACCGGTGGTGACAGAGATAACCGACATGCTACTCGAGCTTGGAGCCAGTGCACAGGTACCGGGCTAAAGGAAGCTGCGCCGTGATGACCATGCAGACTCTGGGTGGATCATAATAATAATAATAACAATAATGAAAACTTAGAGCGCCTAACCCGCACAGGCCCTAAGAGCTTACACGTTCTCTACAAATACATATTTGTCACAATTCAATGCAAAAACCCCAAACACACCAACCGCACACACACAATTAACCCCACAAACACAACACACACACACACACAACACACACACACACAACACACACGCACACAAAACGCACACCCCGCACACACACCACACACACACACACACACACACACACCACACACACACACACACACACACACCACACACACCACACACAAACACACACCAGGGGCATATCAGGGCAATCAGGGAATGAGACTGAAGAAAAAGGGTTTTTTTAAAAATAAAGGTTTTCAAGGAAGATTTAAAAAGGGTGACAGAGGTGAATGGCGGACCGAAACAGGGGGTTGGTTCCAGAAAATGGAAAACCCGGTAAAAAAAAAGAGCGCTGACCACAGCACTTTGTTTGGAAGGATGGTTTTTCTGAAAAAATCCCGGGGTTTCTGAAAAAAAGGGGGAGCTGCCGGGGGGGAGTTAAAGGTGAAGAAGTTCTAAAAAGGGAAAATGGGAGCCCGATGAGAAAAGAACTTAAAAACAAAGCAAAAACAATTTGTATTCGATCCTTTTTCCCCAATGGGGAGCCAGGGGGAAAAGAATAAAGCATAGGAGTACATGGGCAGAACTGGGTTTTTCTGAAAATGAGTCTTTTTAGAAGAGGAAGAAGAAGAAAAAGAAGAAGAAGAAAAAGAAGAAGAAAAGAAGAAAAAGAAGGAAAAAAAGGGAGGAGGTAAATTTTTTAAAAAAGAAGGGAAAAAAAAAAAAAAAAAGGGGGTTTTAAAATTTTTTTAAAAGCCCGTGGTATATTTTTAAACCGGGGAAAACCGACATCAAAAACAAGGGTTTTTAAAGTAACTCCCTCGATGTCTCCAAACCCCCCCCATCCAACCCCACACACACACACACCCCACACACACACAAAACCCCACACACACACACACACCCAAACACACACACCCCACACAAAATACGCACCCCCACACACACAACACGCACGCACGCACGCCCACGCACGCAGGGACGGGACACACACACACACCCCACACACACACCCCACACACACACACGCACGCACCCCCCCGCACACAACCAAAGCACCCAAACATAACACAAAAACAAAAACCCGAACCCTACACAAAACACACACACACACACCCCCAAAACACACACACCCCACACCCCACACACACACACACACACACACACGAACGCACAAAAAAACACACACACACACCCCACACACACACACACACACACACACACACCCCCACACACACACACACACACACACACACACACACACACACACACAGGGGGTAAAGCACATTGAAAAATATAAAAAAACATGAGCCGGTTTGGCCTAGCGGTAAGGTGTTAGGCACAAGGACCTTGGTTTGATTCCGCTTCGGCTCTCCTCTCTCTTCAAAAGTTGTGGTTTATGGACAGTCTTTGTGACTTAATGTTTGCCCCTCACAATTAGTGAAACATTAAAATGGCTCTCGTCGCTGCTCATCTTAACGCAGGAGTCATTCTGGTGGCGACAGTGCAGCGTTAGCTATAGCCTCCTTCCTCCTCCACCTCCTGGGATCTCGGTCCCCGCCAGTACCTCTTCGGAGACAACTCGGCGTTAAACACATTTATCCAAACATATAGAATAACCACAAATACAAGGCATGGAAACGTAGAAACATAGAAGGTTTGTAGAAAGGTAGAACGTTGGTAAAATACAACATACAAGACAACTTTATTAATCCACCGCGGAATTTAAAAACATGGGCTTTTAAAATTTTAAAAATAAAATAATTTTAAAAAGGGGGCGGGAAACACGGTGTGCCATCAATAAACATAAAAAAAACTAAAACTAAAACGCCGTATCTGGTTTCCTTCGGATTGGTGATTTGCTTTTTGCCAACGAAGAGTAGAAAGAGTTTGGCTCGACTGTGACGAAATTGATACCTTTGCCCCACCTTCCAGCCTTGTTCATGACGTCACTGACACAGACTGCTGGGCACAAAATGGCAGCGCTCACGGTCTTATTTTCGCGACTTTCAATCCTCGATTACTAACAAACAGTACCTGAAATCGAATAAAAAATATTATGTATATTGTGTCTATTTTCGTAACTTTCAGAACCCGAAATGGAGTAGAAAGTATTGTGTCTATTTTTGCTCAAAACACCAATAGCTAACTAGAAATTCTATTCCGGCTTTTCTTACTTCGTTTCTCCTTTAAATGTCCAGTGCGGTGACTGGGTGTCACAGAGAGGCGTGTTCAGGTGGATCCCGTGACTGACATGGTCTTGTGGTAGCCTTTACTGGCGTGATCTGCATGCGCGTCGCCTTTAAGTGGAGAGAGGGATGGATGGGGGGGGGGGGGGGGAGAGAGAGAGAGAGAGAGAGAGAAAAGAGAGAGAGAGAGAACTCGAAAATTTTGAAAACTCGAAAACATTTTACAAAGGAGAGAGAGGAATGGGTGGGGGGGTGGGGGGTCCGTGGGGGTGCGTGTGGGGGTGTGGGGGTGGGGGTGCGTCCGTGGGGGGGGGGGGGGGTGACGTGTGGAACCAAGATAAAAACCAAAGATATACCACTTCCCCCAAAACAACGACAACAACAACAAACAATCGCTGGCTTCATCGACTGACAAAAACATCCCCAAACGAAGACCATGTCGGTGTTGCAGGTGATTCAGTGCCTACCATCAACAGGAAGTGAGGAACGTCGACACCAGCTAACTGCAGGCTCCACAAAACCCGGACTGCTTACCGTCAATAGAAACATCGACACCAGCTACTACCATCAACAGAAACATCGACACCAGGTACTGCCAGAGTACACCTGGTACTACCATCAGTAGAAACGTCGACACCAGCTAACTGCAGGCTCCAACAGGAACATCAACACGAACTACCTTCAGGCTCCACAAAACACAGCCTGCCTACCATCAACAGAAACATCGACACCAGCTACTACCACCAGCAGAAACATCAACACCAGCTACCTTCAGGCTCCACAGAACCCAAACTGCCTAACGTGGCACAGACAAATTTGCTAAAGCTGGCCAACCCACTCCATGAAACCGTGAAAGACACTAATGGATGCACACTGGGAGGGGACAAGTTTTAGAAGGGACAAGCAGAGGACTCGGTACTGCCAGTATGCCAGCTGACAGAGTTCGAGCGAACCAAGGAGTAGGGAAAAGGCACTCAAACCGATTCCGGCGTCTCTATGAGACACTCCTGCCAGAAAACTTGGGAAAGCGCTGCCAGCAGGCGAAACAGTGTCAGAGATCAAGCTTCTCATTCACGAAAATTGCAAACCTCCAG
>JABMCL010001247.1:17500-22500 GCA_018857735.1 Alviniconcha marisindica | reverse complement strand
GACAGGAATAGCTCAGTTGTTAGAGCGTCCGACTGAAACGCCAGGCGCAATACCGGCGCGGGTTCGAGTCCCCGGTGCGGCAAGGGATTTTTCTGCCAGACTGAGTCAACTTCCGGTGAAGGCTCTCTTACGGTGTCCGTGCAGCCCCCAGTGTGGAATCGGATGCATCAATATCAGTTTGTGCGCACGGCAAAAATCGCAAACACTGGCAGCCATATCATTCTTCGGACACACGGGAATACTACACAGACCGAAAGCAATGGGTAGCGCTGCTCTTGCGGCTGCTGTGCCTTCAGTACCCAGGTCAGTAATTAATTTCCTGCAAGGGACAATGAAGTTACGAAAATAAGCTCCCGCTACTACCCCTACTGCTTTATACTGTTGTTGCTGCTGCTGCTGCACTTTTTCTACTTTACTGCTACTGCTGTCTACTACTACTACTACTACTACTACTACTAACTACTACTAACTACTACTACTACCACTACTGTGTTACTGCTGCTGCTGCTACTACTACTGTACTATTATTAGTACTGCTGTTTTACTGATGCTGCTACTGTACTGCTACTACTACTATTACTACTACTGTTTTACTGCTGCTGCTGCTGCTGGTACTATTACTACTACTACTACTGTTTTACTGCTGCTACTACTGTATTATTACTACTATAGTTTTACTGCTGCTACTACTATTACTATTGCTGCTGCTATTGATGGCTCTGCTACTGCTGCAACTACTACCACCGCTGTTGCTGCTACTACTACTATGGCTGCAACTACTACTACTACTACTGCTGCTACTACTACTGCTGCTGCTGCTGCTTTTACTACTACTACCACTACTACTACTCGCACTCCTCCTCCTCCTCCTCCTACTACTACTACTACTGCTACTACTGTAATGAATTCTTCCGGTCCCAGTTGGACCAAACCTGGCAGCGTTGACACAGGCCTGTGGGGGCTAGGTTTGCGCTGCTGAAGTGTGAGTGGTGTGGCGGTTTGCCCACTGCATCAGGTCGATTACATACACAAGTGGCAACGGAGGGCGTATAGACGGGGTGCCGCCACCACGATGTATTCAAACTCAAAAATCTCTACAGTTAACTTTTTTCTCCTCAAAAGGAGAACGGTCTTGTAGGAAGGAGCTGGCACAAGGCGATCAGAGGAACTGCCGCGTTTGCTCCAGCGCCGTCGATACGGCCAGCATCTATAGAATCAACAGTCTTCAGGTGCTTGCGGAGAGAAGGAGCCGAACTGTTTCGAAACAAATCTCTGTCTTCCCCTCTCCCTCTCACTATTCCCCCCCCCCCACCCCCACGCCCCCGGGCCACCCTCCACCCTCCCTCTCTCTGAGTCTCTCCCTCTCTCTCGTGTGTTTGTCTGACTGCTTGTTTCTTCCTGTCTTTCAATGGGTTTCGCTTTCTCTCCTCACTCTCTTGCACTCCTGTATTTCTCTGACTGTCTGTCTGTCAGTCAGTCTGTCTGCCTGTCTGCCTGCCTGCCTGTCTGCCTGCCTGTCTCTTCCTTTCTGCCTTTCACTGGGTGTCGCTTTCTCTTCTCATTCTCTTGCATTCCTGTATTTCTCTGATTGTCTGTCTGTCAGTCAGTCTGTCTGTCTGTCTGTCAGTTTGTCTGTCTGCCTGCCTGTTTGTCTGCCTGTCTGTCTCTTCCTTTCTGTCTTTCACTGAGTGTCGCTTTCTCTCCTCACTCTCTTGCACTCCTGTATTTCTCTGTCTGTTTGTCTGTCTGTCAGTCTGTCTACCTGTCTGTTTGCCAGTCTGTCTGCCTGTCTGTCTGTATATCGGTTGCTTTCTGTCTCTGAGAGTGTGCATTGCATAGTATTAGTTGAATTAGTCTCTCACGGGCGAGGTCTGGATTCAAAAAGACAGTGTGCCTGCTCCACGACTGTCTGTCTGTCCGAGAGTGTGTATGTGTATGCCTGTGTGTGGTAGCAATAGAATTAGTCCCTCGTGGGCGAGGGCTGGATGCAAAAGACCCTGTGTCTACTCCACTAGCTACACTCGTAAACTAAAGTCTCTCTCTCTCTCTGTCTCTCTCTCTCTCTCTCTCTCTCTCTCTCTCTCTCTCTCTCTCTCTCTCTCTCTCTCTCTCTTCTCTCTCTCTCTCTCTTCTCTCTCTGTTTCTGTCTCTGTTTCTGTCTCTGTTTCTGTCTGTCTGTCTGTCTCCCCCCCCCCCCCCCTCCCCCACCTCTGCTTTTTCCTCTTCTTTTTTTTGTCGAATTCTCTTCTTGTCGTTCTTTTTTATGGTGAAATGGTGTTTCACTGCAACAGGGCCGGATTGCCTTAAACTTTCTGTTGATACAAAATCTAGAAGTTTGTCACCTTTGTATTTGTTAGCGTCAGGTCAGCCGCACAGGGTCACCACAGGACGAATCTAGAACAGGACCGGCCGTTAGCGTCAGGTCAACGCACAGGGTAACCACAGGACGAATCTAGAACAGGACTGGCCGTTAGCTTCACGCGGTCAGCTCAAAAATTTAGGGTCACCACAGGAACCCGAATCTAGAACAGGACTGGCCGTTAGCGTCAGGTCAGCCGCACAGGGTCACCACAGGACGAATCTAGAACAACGGTTACTGAGCACGCAGGTCACACAGAATTAACGGGGTGCAGCGCATACCCACAGGGTCACCACAGGACGAATCTAGAACAGGACTGGCCGTTAGCGTCAGGTCAGCCGCACAGGGTCACCACAGGACGAATCTAGAACAGGACCCTGGCGAATCTAGAACAGGACTGGCCGTTAGCGTCAGGTCAGCCGCACAGGGTCACCACAGGACGAATCTAGAACAGGGGAGCTCGGCCGATGCTAGCGGTGGCAGGGGTCAGCCGCACAGGGTCACACACAGGACGAATCTAGAACAGGACCGGCTGCTAGCGTCAGGTCAGCCGCACAGGGTCACCACGACGAATCTAGAACAGACTGGCCGTTACGTCGGTCGCCGCACAGGGTCAACACAGGACGAATCTAGAAGCTGGCCGTTAGCGTCAGGTCAGCCGCACAGGGTCACCACAGGACGAATCTAGAACAGGACCGGCTGCTAGCGTCAGGTCAGCCGCACAGGGTCACCACAGGACGAATCTAGAACAGGACCGGCTGCTAGCGTCAGGTCAGCCGCACAGGGTCACCCAGGACGAATCTAGAACAGACCGTTACTGGTCACCGCACAGGGTCCCACAGACGAATCTAGAACAGGACCGGCTGCTAGCGTCAGGTCAACGCACAGGGTCACCACAGGACGAATCTAGAACGGGACTGGCCGTTAGCACCAGGTCAGCCGCACAGGGTCACCACAGGACGAATCTAGAACAGGACCGGCTGCTAGCGTTCTGAAGACGGACCAGAACACACCAGAAGCATGTAGAGGGTTCAGAACTAAAGGCGTTTAAATGAGACAGAATAAAACTATAGTACGCTCATTTGCGGATTTTTCCCCCAACCTACAAATAATTAGGATATAATATATATATATATATATATATATATATATATATATATATATATATATATATATATATATATATATATATATATATGAAATTAAAGGGGGCTGGTGTTTCCACGAAGACGTTTTATGTCGAATTACGTCTGTCTCTTTGTTCATTATAAAAAAAAATAAAAAATACAAAAAAATAAAGCCAAATGTTTTTGCATATAAATATAAATATCTAGTTGCATATAAATATAAATGTCTACTTTTACTTTAATCTTTTAAATCTTTTAATATATATCTCGATCGTTACTATTATGTCTTTTCTGTGTTGTTCGCAAAAGATTTGCTGGACATTTGCATGTTGTTTTGTCATAGTTAGTTTTGTCCTAAATCTTTGTGCGATTGTTGTTGAAAAAGGCCAAAGCGTGCCGAATATTTACATGCTGTGCTGGCCTGAATTGTCCCCATAGTAATTTGTTGTGTGAAAAAATACGGCTTGCCGAAAGTGTGCATAACTGTTTCTGTCCTGTCCACTCGGAGTAGCAGTAGCACAGTAGTAAGTACCAGCAGCAGCAGCAGCAGCAGCAGCAGCAGCAATAGAGTAGTAGTAGTAGCAGCAGCAGCAGCAGCAGCAGCAGCAGCAGCAGCAGTAATAGAGTAGTAGTAGTAGTAGTAGTAGTAGTAGTAGTAGTAGTAGTAGTAGTAGTAGTAGTAGTAGCAGTAGTAGTAGTAGCAGCAGCAGCAGCAGCAGCAGCAGTAATAGAGTAGTAGTAGTAGTAGTAGTAGCAGCAGCAGCAGCAATAGCACAACAGCGGTACCAGCAGCAGTAGTAGTATTGTAGTAGCAGCGGCCGCAGTAGAACGGTAGTAGACTTCCCAGTACCAGCAGCAGAGGAACAGTAGTAATTGCAAGTACAGTATTAACAATGGCAGAAGCAGTGAAAATAGTAGTTAATACCAGCAGCAGAGGAACAGTAGTAATTGCAAGTACAGTATTAACAATGGCAGCAGCAGTGAAACTAGTAGTAGTAGCAGCAGCATAGGTAAAAACAGTAGTAAAAGTACAGTAGTAGCGACAGCAGTAGCAGCGAAACCAGTAGTAGTAGTAGCAGCATAGGTAAAAACAGTAGTAAAAGTACAGTAGTAACGATAGCAGCAGCAGTGAAACCAGTAGCAGCAGTAGCAGCAGAAGCAAAACAAAAGCAGTACAGTAGTAGCGACAGCAGCAGCAGTGAAACCAGTAGCAGCGGTAGCAGCAGAAGCAAAACAGTAGTAGTACAGTAGCAGCGATAGCAGCAGCATTATTGCAATAGCAATGATAGTACAGTAGACCACAGTAGCAATGGTCCAGCAGCAGCAGCAGCAGCAGCAGAACAGTGGTAGCTGTACATGCGTGTGATTTCATTGTTCTTTAGGGCAGAGGGCCAGAGCCTCGGAGTGGCACACAATGCACAAAGCACATGAGCTTGGGCAACAACCTTGCAGCTTTCAGCATTTGTATAAACAAGGTTGTTGTCTTTTTCTCCCTCTTTTTATTTCTTCCAAGG
>JABMCL010001247.1:10000-12500 GCA_018857735.1 Alviniconcha marisindica | reverse complement strand
CAAGCATTATTTATATACATATAGGCATGAATGAGTGAGTGAAACGTTATACATGAGAATTTCCGCACAAAACATAGCGTGCTCACAGCGCAGATGAACACATGCCATACATCATTCAGTTACATATTATGAGCATACGGTGAGCATATTATGAGCAAATGAAGCAGCAAAACATCTGATCAGTTCATATGTCTAGTAGAGAGAGAGAGAGAGAGAGAGAAGAGAGAGAGAGAGAGAGAGAGAGAGAGAGAGAGAGTGAGAGAGAAGCTGGTGTATGTGGGTGGAGTGGAGAGAGAGAGAGAGAGAGAGAGAGAGAGAGAGAGAGAGAGAGAGAAAAGAGAGAGAGAGAGAGAGAGAGAGGGGGGGGGTGGGGTAGGGGTTGGGGTGGGGGTGGGATGGAGGCAAGTGTGAGAGCGAGAGCAAGAGGGAAGGACATGAGAAGAGAGTGAAGGAGGAAAGGAGAAGTCAATGCCTTGATACATGAACCGTTTTATTAGTATGGAGGATAGTCTGAAACTGACCTCAAACGGATCGTGTGTGAATTAGGCCTTGATATACGAACCGTTGTGTTAGTATGGATCGAGGACAGTCTGAAACTGATCTCAAACGGATCGTGTGTGAATTAGGCCTTGGTATACGAACCGTTGTGTTAGTATGGATCGAGGACAGTCTGAAACTGATCTCAAACGGATCGTGTGTCAGAAGTACCGTGTGGCTGAGACGGCTCAGAGCATCGGCTTCAACCTGTCCATTCGAAACGCATCATGCCGAGTTCCAAACGGTTGAACTGCATCCGCCCGCCAATGGGCGCCCAGTGTTTGGACTGAAGCGAAGGAAAGGCCGGAGGTCACAATTAAGGGTTGGTAACTCGAGCAGCGGGGAGGTTGAATACGTCGACCTTCCCCTTGCTTTAACCTGTCAGTTTCCACTCTGCCGTGTGACAGAGAGTACTTTCAGGCAGACGGGTTTGACCACAAGAGGTACGAATGGTTCCTACTCAACCATGCGGCTAAAACCACTCGTGTATCAGCGCCTTTGGTTATAGTTCTTCGGTTCTGACGTCCCGTCAGCCGCACACGGTCATCTCAGGACGGAGGAAGAGAGAGGAAGAACGAAAGCAGAGAGGAATAGGGCGGGGGGTTGAGGGGGGAGGGGGGGGGGGGGTCGACAATGATGGTAACGGTGCGGGTAGTGGGTTGGGGGTCGGGGGTGGGCGGTTGGGGGTGGAGTCGAGAATGGAAAAGAAAGAGAGGTGGAAGGGGAAAAAGAACAGAAGAGAAAGTGAGAGAGACTGCATGAGCACAAGACAGTTCTTGGATTTTAACATCCTGTCGAAATAGATCTAGCTGTCTGTCTATATGGAGGGGAGGGGAGAGAGAGAGGGAGGAGGAGAGGGGAGGAGAGAAGAGAGAGAGAAGAGAAGAGAGAGAGAGAGAGAGACAGACAGACAGACGAGAAGACAGATAGACAGACAGACAGACAGACAGAGAAAGATTTGAAATTTTAATTGCATATCGGCCACAGGCCGCAATACAAGTTAAAATAAAGTTTAAAATATGTACATATACACACTAATCTTAAAATAAAAAAATTAACAGAAAGACAAAACGTAGGAGAGAGAGGAGAAAAGGAGAGAGAAGAGAGAGAGGGGAGAGAGGAGAGAGGGGGAAGAGAGAAGAGAAAAGAGAGAGGAGAGAGAAGGAGAGGGAGAGAGAGACACAGAGAGACAGAGACAGACAGACAGACAGAAGAGGGACAGACAGAAGACGCAGACAACCGTTTTAAACTGGTTGATGAGTTGACTGATTAATTGTTGTATTATATATTTCCCTCGTTGGCTGATTTTCTTTCTTCTGCTCATGCTAATTAATAGGTCTGCCTTGTTTGGCTTGGTATCAACCAGATGACGTTTTACCGACAGCCAGACTCGATCGCTTCGTGTTTGACTGGACACAGCCTTGCGGTCGTGAGGCTTTCCTGCTCTATGTGGAGAAGTGTTTTGGGGGATTTTTGGGGGGTCTGCTTCCTCCCGTCTTGTTTGCCCCGACGAACAGGGCAGTTTGTTCCCGCTCGGGGTTGTGTGCAACTTTCGATTCCGCTGCCGAAGTGCAAAGTTGTCCTTTGGCACTCCAGCAACAGCGGTGTTGGGTTGGCCCCCCCCTGCACCTCTCCCCTTCCCGCCGTGTCAACCGTAAAGCCGAGGAAATCAGTTCGTTGGCTTTCGATGCACGCACTCACAGACACACATACACGCACGCACGCCGACACACAAACACACACTCGTACACACATGCACACAGAGACACACACAGACACACACACGCACACACAGACTCTCTCTCTCTCTCTCTCCTCCTCTCCCTCTTCTCTCCTCCTCTCTCCTCTCTCTCTCTCTCTTCTCTCTTCTCTCTCTCTCACACACCCCACACACACACACACACACACACACACACAGGCGCCCCACACACACAACCCCACAACACACACACACACACCACCA
>JABMCL010001247.1:0-2500 GCA_018857735.1 Alviniconcha marisindica | reverse complement strand
GGGAATATCAATTACCCGGGGGGGGGGGGGGGGGGGGGCGATATGGAAATTAACCAGGCGTGGTGAATCAGTGCGTGGGGTATTTTAGAGTTATCTTTTGTCCCCTTTGTCCGGCATTTGTTTTGGCTGTCGCTGGCGTGTAAATTTTTTAATGATGTGGTGTCCCTGTTCTCTCTGTCCCGTCGTCTCTATGTCTCTGTCTTCTGTATCTGTCTTTCTCTTTCTCCGTCTCTTAAATTTCAGTTACTCTTATTGTATATAAATGGGGCCCTTTTAAATTTTCATTTGTTTTCATTGTAGCTTAGATTTTTTTGATCGGGAATTCTCCCCCTTTAAAATAAGGTTTTCTTCAGCCCTTTTCTTTCGAAAACCCCGGAAAACCCCACCCCGCCGCAACCGTTTTCTTTTCCTTCCTCTCTCTCTCTCTCCCCCCACACACACACAAAACACACACACACACACACACACACCCCACACACACACACACACACACACACAAAAACACACACACACCCCACACACACACACACAAAAACACACACACACCCCGAAGCCCCGTTTTCCGGATTTTTTTCCGGTTTAGTGAAAACCAAGTGGGGGTTTTTTGTGTGAGTGTATAATATGAGTTTATTTGGATAGTGTTACCCTTGAATGAGCTGCTGGGGGTGTATCTAAAATGACTGAGGTGAAGTTGTTGGCTTTAAAGGTGGTTTTCTTGGCTTTGGGTGTGGGTGTGGTTTTGGGTTTTTGGTGTGTGTGTTCCTTTGCTTTGTGCCGTTTGTGGGTGCTCGTGTGTGTTAATGTTGTGGGTGTTTGTGTGTTGGTGGCGTGTGGTGGGGAAAAATTTGGGGTGGTGTGTGGTGTTGGGTAAATTTTTAAATTTTTGTCGGGTTGTGTGGTGTTTGGGTTTGGGGGTTTTGGTTGGGCCTTTTGTGTGTGTGTGTGTGTGTGGGGTGTGTGTGTGCTTTGTGTGTGTGTGTGTGTGGGGGTGTTTTTGTGTGTGTGTGTGGGGTTGTGTGTGTGTGTGTGTGTGTGTGTGGGGGGCTTTTGGGGCGCGTGTGTGTGTGTGTGTGTGTGTGTGTGTGTTTTGGGGGCCGTGGTGTGTGGGTGGGGTTTTGTGTGTTTTGGGGTGTGCGGGGTGGGGTGTGTGTGTGTGTGTCGTGTGTGTGGGGCCGTGTGGGGGCGGGGGTGGTGTGTGTGGTGTGTGGTGTGTGTGTGCGTGTGTAGTGTGTGTGTGTGTGTGTGGGGTGTTTGGTGTGTGTGTGTGTGTGTCGGGGTGGGGTTGGGGGTGTGTGTGGTGCGTGGGCGTGCTGCGTGGTGCGTGCGTGCTTTGCTGCGTGTGTAGTGGTGGGGGTTGTGTGTGTGTGGTTTCTTTAAACCCGTCCAGGGGTTTCGTTGCCCCAATTTTCTTTTTTTGGGTCTTTTTTCCTTTTGGCCCCCGGGTCATGGGAGGGCCTACGGTCCATCTTTTGTTCGTTTTAGGGTTTAGAACGTCGACATCGCCAGGCTGAATTAAAGGGACAAACAGTCTTCGTGGGAGGGGCGCCTCTACCTCCGACATCGCCTGTTGTTTCCCTTTTTGTGTTCTGTGGTATTTCGGAAGAGTTGGAGAGGTCGACGCCCTAGAAGGGCCGAGTGGATAGCTGTGTATAGTCATTTGCTTTAAGATCATTTTCATCAGTATCCCCTCGACCTTTTAGAAAATTTTTTCACCTTTTCATTTTCCCTTTCCCCGGGAGCTTCCCCTTTTTTGCACACCCCCCGAGTGTTTTTAGAGTACCATCGTTCCATGTGTGTGTGTTAAAAAGTACCATCCTTTCGAACAAAGTCCTGTGGTCAGCGCTTTTTTTTCTTTTTCCGGCTCCCCCTTTTGGAACCAACCCCTTCTTCCCCCCAAATTTGCCTTTTGTCAGTTCTTTCAAATTTTCCCCTTTAAAACCTTTCTTTTTAAAAACCTTTTTTCATATATTTTATACACAAGGGGGGGGGGGGGGGTGGGGTGTGTGTGTGTGTGTGTGTGGGGGTTTGTTGGGGGTGTGTGTGTGTGTGTGGGGGTGGTTTTGTGGTTTGGGGATTGTTGCAAATTTAAATTTTGAAAATGTGTGCATTTTAAAAAACGGTAAGCACTTAAGGGCCCGTGCGGGGTTTGGCTAATAAAAATTATTATTTTTATTATTAATTTTTATTAAATTTTTTTTTAAAAATTGGCCCCGTAGCGTGAAAATTGGATTTCTTTTTTCCCCCTTTTTTCTCTCCATTGTAAAGTTTCTAATGATGAACGGACTATCAGAACAGAACTTGCCAGGACCGAACTTGAAGCGAAATGTGTGACGTAAAAGTGGTTTTAAAGCGTGGCAACTGTTTGATATTTTTTATAAAATTCATACCATACCATAAACCCTACCCCAAAAACCCTATCATTATAAAAACAGATGCTATTAAAGCTGCCACATGCCAAAGCCATCCATATACACTTTCATGCCCTACCATACCAACCACA
>JABMCL010000485.1:142500-145000 GCA_018857735.1 Alviniconcha marisindica | reverse complement strand
CTGATGCTTTGGGTGTGTGTGTGTGTGGGGGTGTGGGGGTGTGTGTGTGTGTGTGTGTGTGGTGTGGGGGTGTGTGTGGTGTTTTGTGTTGGTGTGTGTGTGTGTGTTGTGTTGTTGGTGGTGGTGTGTTTGTGTTGGTGTTTTGTGGTGGTGTGTGGGCGTGTTGTGCGTGTGTGCGTGCTTTCGTGCTGAGTGCGTGCGTGCGTGCGTGCGTGTGTGTGTGTGTGTGTGTTCTCATTGTGTTCGACTCCCTTATGTTTTTACCATACCCTATGAGCCAACTCCCCCCTCCCCCCCCCCCTCCACCCCTCCCTCCCCCCCACACACACACACACGCACGCATGCACGTACACCAAGCAACAACCCTATGACACACGTTTTACATTACCTCTTTTTTTTTTCCTTTCCCTTTTCTTCACTCTTATTTACAGGAACATCGAACTCGGCTAAACTGACTCAGTGACCCTGACCGGTTAATGCGGCACAAACAAACAACCTACGGATATCACATTGTTTTTGCCGGCTCGACGGCACGACAAGCATGACAGGGAAAGGGTTAACTTGCCTTTGGCGCTCTATAAAGCAATATTTAATAAGCCGATCGAGCGCTGTCACCACAAGGACTGGTGACCGCTGCGTGCTAGGTGTTTTTTTTCTTTCCCCGCCTGCCCCGAGATTTCTCCAGAGTCGGGTAGGTAGTGTTGCTTAATGTCCTCAGATGTCGGTTGACATATTAGGGACAAGCGGAGACCAATACCGAAGCATGGTTCAATATAGCTTTACGTCCACGGAAACCAGAAGGCTCGTTAGGACGGACAGCCCAGGACGGCCACATCGACTCTCACACAGCTCCTGAACTATGTGAACTCTCCAGAGTCACATTTGGTGCAGCCTTTATAGGAGTCCTTCGGATGAAGCTATAAACCGACGTCCCCTGTGTGTATACGCACACAAAATGCCTGATTACTCACTGCTCCTAAAGCTAATTATACCACAGGTCATGTCACACTTCGGTGGGTTATGGCCGGAAACACCAAACTGGCCAACTATGCACTAGATGAAATGAGTGGGAGTGTCTTCAACATCAGTGATGAAGTTTAGTGGACACTATACGGAAGAAGAAGAAGGAGGAGGAGGACTGAGAAGACGCCGAAGAAGAAGAAGAAGAAGAAGAAGAAGAAGAAGGAGAAGGACTGAGAAGACGAAGAAGAAGAAGAAGAAAGAGAAGAAGGAGGAGGAGGAGGACTGGAGAGAAGACGAAGAAGAATAAGGAGAAGAAGGAGGAGGAGGAGGAGAAGAAGAAGAAGGAGGAGGAGGAGGAGAAGAAGAAGAAGAAGAAGGAGGAGGAGAAGAAGAAAATAAGCGATACGACTATAAGCAATGTAATAATCTGAAACAGAACGAGGCCCAGAGCGCTCATGCAGAATCAAACACTACACAAGGGAGCTAATTAGCGTTAGAAGGACGTCACACAAACACAACAACAAAGGTCTGAGTCGCCTACGGTAACTCTCACCGAGCACGCGAGTAAATACACGGTACACGGAGAAACTTCCTCAGAGGTACATCTAATGTAACTGATAACCTGATTCAATGCCGCATGGCCAACAAAGCGCAGTCACTGAATTAATGCACAGGCAATAATTAACTCATTTACCCTTTGCTCCTCCATGATTAACCAGGGTTAGTCAAACTAACAAGAAACTCGTCTCGACAAACTTTCCTGGAAATAGGAATGCTCTGGGTCACGGCTCAGAAGACTTTCACCATTCTGACTGGGACTACAGAAAACAAGACTGCATTTTGACGTCACGCGCCGGAAGTTGAACCCGGAGCATGCGCAGCTGTGATCTGCGCAGAGGACGGCGCACTTGATGCGGCTGCTAGTGAAGGGTTGGGTTGCATTGCAAGTGCGTATCGTCTTCGCGACAGCCATAAAGGTGTGTGTCTTCCTCCAGTGCTGTGATCCTACAACATAAGAAAAGAACTGAGAGATCACCGCAACTTAAACAAGTCAGTGACAGAGCAAGAGCTTGTCAGTTACCAACAACAGAAAACCGCAGAGACATAAACAGACATGAGAGAGAGAGAGAGAGAGAGAGAGAGAGAGAGAGAGAGAGAGAGAGAGAGAGAGAGAGAAGAGAGAGAGAGAGAGTTAATCATAGACGTGATCTAGGACGGGATTAATGCATGGGAAGCAACTCTGTTATTTCTCTCGCCAACTTTTTAACCTCATTTGTCTCCCTTGCGTCTCGTGCGTTTTCAGCTGTGAGTTTCGATACATCGTTTCAGTGACTTATTTTTATTTATGTTTTAAGAAAAAGAAGAAATTAATAATAATAACAATAATAATAATAATAATAATAATAATATAATATAATAATAATAATATTAATAATAATATCTTTTTTTTTAAATCCGGGTAACCAGCCACCTAAACTGTCATAAACGTGTGAGTATAGAACGGAAGACATCCGCCATCCCTAATTTTATTATAATT
>JABMCL010000485.1:132500-137500 GCA_018857735.1 Alviniconcha marisindica | reverse complement strand
ACACACACACACACAACACCACACACACACACACACACACACACACACACACACACACACACACACACACACACACACACACACACACACACACACACACACAGAGCACAGCATAATCACACACCACACCCCACCCCACGACCACACACACACACACCCACACGCACACACACACCACACACACACACACACACACACACAACCACCCCACACCCACACCACAACAACACACCCCCCCCCCCAAACCCCACCCACCCCCCCCCCCCCACCCCCCCCCCCCCCCCCCCCCCACACACACACACATCCAATCTGGATTAACAGCGACAGCAGATCATTGTAATACAATTATATGCCAGACCAGGTGTTGTGGTACCGTTGACGGTTATACTGTCAGTTGCATTAGGCGATACTTCTGTTGTTACTCCCTTGCTACTAGCTGTTGGGGACATGGGGGTGATACTGGACGTCGTCGTTGTCGTTGTCGTTGCGGCTGTTGATGAAGACACGCTGGTGCCGGACATTGTTGCTGTGGCTGCTGACAATGGCGTGGTACTAGTAGTTAACTGGCCTCTGACGCCGATATGTATGCCTGTAGTAAACCTGGTGGTGAAGACGATAGAGAAAACAAAATGAGTCAAGTCAATATAATTCAATCATCCCTAACAGGGCAATTCAACTAACTACTCAAGACTCATTAAAAAAAATTAAATGTAAAAAGAGCAACATAAAAAAAGTCATTTAAATTGATAATAATCAACATACTAGATAAATAAAAATCCTTAAAGAAGGCAATGTCAACAAGACACCAAGTAATTTATTTTTTGTTTGTTGCACGGCCCAACTGTTCTTTTGTTAATGTAAGAATATAATTATAATGATGAAATAATTTTTGTTTAAAGCAACAAGACAGCAACTACTAAAGAAGCGAGCTGGTACCGAAGCACAGAAGGAGACAAGTAAGACATTAACCCCATTAGTGCCATGATATCACTTGAAAAGGACCAATAAAAGTGGGAAATTTCAAACCCTTAAGCCTTATTTTCATTTGCATTTCGGATCAGTATGTGAAAAGTTTATTTTGTATAAAATGCACAGTATTGAAAGTAGATTTGCGGTAGGACCGGAAACCGGAAAATGTACTTTTTGCAGGCTTGTATGAGCGCTTTTCAGCCGGAAGTTTTACAGGGTTAATTTGTTCTACACGCACAAAGTCCAACAGGCCACGAGTAAACAAAGTTAACACGATAACAAACATACAATGCTACGGAAGTAGCAGCAACATGACCCCGACGTGTATGTTTGCAGTAAACCTTGTGAGAAAAAATAAAATAAAAAAATAACAGAACAAAATAAAGAAGTCATTGTCACGCCAACACTAAATATAACACAAGCAAGAATTAAGGTACGCAATCAATCAACGAAGCATAGAAGCAGCCGAATACGTAAATAACGTATAACGTATAATTATATGCAAACACAAAACATGCAACATACAAGCGGAAACGCAAATTGTGTGCATAAGAAGAAGAAGAAGAAGAACAACAACAACAACAAAAACAACACTAGAGACGATCAAGTAAATAATTTACTAAACACTCACAGACTCTAATAGGAACAAAGAAACAGTCAAACTAAACTGATCTGATAACAACCATACAATGTCACAGAAGTAACAACAAACATCAAAACGTCCCATCATGCTACGGTCTTTCACTACTACACTCCCATTAGTGTGACCTTCACTTGGTAATTTTTCAGCAGCGTTCAGACAATGAAATCTGACGAAAATCTGAAGGAGAAAACACCGCCACTACTTACAGTAACTGGCTATTAAGCGGTAACTTCAACCGCAACAAGTTCAATAAACAAACAAACCGCCGCTGTAAACGCAAACAGCAAAGCAACGATTTCAGATGCAACATTTACAATAAACAAGCCCACTGACAACACTGATAGCGTAGCAGCAATTTCATGATCATCTACGACATTTAAAATACACAAACAAACCACCGCTGACAAAACTAATAGCAAAGCAATCTACAGCAGAAACAACAACTTCAACTACAGCACTCACAATAAACAAGCAAGCCAACACTGACAAATCAGCTACAACATTTACAATAAACCACCATTGACAATACTAACAGCAAAGCAACAACTTCAGCTACGACATTTACAATAAACAAACAAACCACCACTGACAAAATTAACAGCAAACCAACAACTTCAGTTACAACGCTAGCCTATTTTGCTTTCCATTAATTGTTTGTGGAGTGTCGTGTAGGAAAGGCCCTACTCTCTGCGAGAATTCTGACTTTTCCTACATTTTTCATGTAGAGCAAAATCCCCAGCTCCGGAATGAGTGTTTTTTAGCCTGATTAAATGCATGAACCCCTCTTCCAGACTTCCGGGAAGGAAAGTTCACCAAGAGCCTTAGTTGGCACTGAAAAGGTTAACGACTTCCTGTCCGGTGCTGCCACCGCAAGCAGCTTCAACAGACTAAGCTATACTACACTTCTTCTTCTCCTCTTCCTTCTTCTTCTTCTTCTTCTTCTTCTATTATTATTTTCTTCTTCTTCTTCTTCTTCTTCTTCTTCTTCTTCTTCTTCTTCTTCTTCTTCTTCTTCTTCTTCTTCTTCTTCTTCCTCCTCCTCCTCCTCCTCCTCCTTCTTCTTCTTCTTCTTCTTCTTCTTCTTCTTCTTCTTCTTCTTCTTCTTCTTCTTCATATTATTATTATTATCTTCTTCTTCTTCTTCTTTTTCTTCTTCTTCTCCTCCTCATCCCCCTCCTTCTCCTCCTCCTCCTTCTTCTTCTTCTTTTTCTTCTTCTTCTTCTTCTTCTTCTTCTTCTTCTTCTTCTTCTTCTTCTCATTTGGATCGCCCTCCTATAACCGCATTGGTTGACTGGGCGTAAAAACCAAGTTACTTACTTACTCTTCTTTTTTGGCCAGAAAGTATTCAAGTCTTGATATACCAGACAAAAAACTGTTCAAGTTTGCATATACCAGTCATAAAGTGTTCAAGTCTTGATATACTAGTCATGAAGTGTTCAAGTCTTGATATATACCCGTCAACCAGTCAAAAGGTGTTCAAGTCTTGATATACCAGTCAAAAAGTGTTCAAGTCTTGATATACCAGTGATAAAGTGTTCAAGTTTTATACAACAGTCATAAAGTGTTCAAGTCTTGATATACCAGTCAAAAAGTGTTCAAGTCTTGATATACCAGTCATAAAGTGTTCAAGTTTTGATATACCAGTCAAAAAGTGTTCAAGTCTTGATATACCAGTCATAAAGTGTTCAAGTCTTGATGTACAAAGCCAAAATGTGTTCAAGTCTTGATATACCAGATAAAAAGTGTTCGAGTTTGCATACCAGCCAAAATGTGTTCAAGTCTTGATATACCAGCCGATCTAAAAAAAAGAAAAGAAAAGACTTGATTGATACCAGCCAACCTAGACTACCACTATACTTAGCAAAAGGTGTCAAAGGCTCGATGTGCAAGTTTAATATAGTAGCCGTCTTAGTAGAAGGTGTCCATGACCTGATATATACCAGCCCCTCACTGTAACACAAGTTTCCCAAGACTTGATATACCAGCCAACCGATGAAAGAGTGTCCAAGACTTGACATATCAGCTAACCTAACAAAAAGATGTCCAAGAGTCATTTTCTTGAAATACGATTTTCCAGTGGCCTTCGTAAGTACATGGTGCTTTACGTCCACGGAGGCGAGATGGCCTATAAGGGACGGGGACAGAGTGGGAAGGGGCCGAGAGAGTGAAGGCTCGACCGCGGAAACCGCCCGAAAAAGACAGGAGAGACCGTGGACCGCCGCCAGAACAATGGAAGTGTTAGGGCGGTGTCCCCTCGCCATCGCCCAGCGACTTGTGCACTGCACAATTGCGCAATTTCCAGTGGTCTTCTTCTAACTTGTATCTTTCTTTCAGCTGTTTCCTGAACACAGAGACCGCTGGTACAAATTGCCCAAATGTGCGTCTAGGGTTTCCGAGACTTGATAGACCATCCAGCCGAACAAAACGTGTCCAAATCAAAAAGCAACAACAACAACAACAACTCACACACACACACACACACACACACACACACACACACACACACACACACACACACACACACACACACACACACACACACACACACACACACACACACACACACACACACACACACACACACACACACACACACACACACACACACAATAATTATTAAAAACAATCTGGAACAAGAATGATTGCTAGCGTTCTAAAACAAGATCCAAATGCAATATAGGTTCAAAAGAACGCTATTTATTAGGGGGGAAAATTTCAGTAATCCCCTTTATAGAGTGAGGTTCAAAAGAACGCTGTTTATTAGAACGAAACACAACATACGAATTTTCGGGTTAATCCCCTCTATCAAGACATGCGAATTTTCAGGGTCATTCCCCTTTATCAAGACATGATAAAGTGGATTACCCCGAAAATTCGCATGTTGAGTTTTGTCCTAATAAATAGCGTTCTGCTATGGAACCTTTTATGTGTTTCGATCGCGTCCAAGTCCAGACAATTACCTATGAATACAAAAGCATTCAAGACGCACCAGTATGCCAAAGAAAAATGTGTTATACGATACTTTGTACAGAACTGAGACAACTAGTTGAAATAGTAAAAATGCTCCAAGATGTACGCATTTCTGGTTCCAGAACGTATGCAGATTCGGTTTTCTTTTCTTTTTTCTTCCATTTTTCTCTTTCTTTTCTTTTCTATCTTTCCCTTATTCTTTTCCCCCATTTTTGTCTTCTATTTTTGTTGTGTTTTTTGTTTTGTTTTATGTTTTTGTTTTTTCAGTTGTTTTGTTGTTTGTTGTTTTGCTTTTGTTTTGTTTTGTTTTGTTTTGTTGTAGTTAACTCGTTTTCTCCATTCACGTACCTCAAAACCAGTGCCCGAACCACAAACAGGTAAATAACATTTTGCAGCTCCATGTTGAGTCCAGAGTCAA
>JABMCL010000485.1:115000-125000 GCA_018857735.1 Alviniconcha marisindica | reverse complement strand
TTTAAAGTAAAATAAATATGTTTGAATGACATATGAAGCTACCATTACGCCAGATGTGTTCTTACAAATTGAATTTATATGTGCCACACGTACATGGCATTATAGTGAGGAAAAAGCTACTCTAGGTTTACATAATTTGTTCAAATAAAATACTGATTATTATTAATAATAGTAAGGGAATATCAGGGTTTATGGATCCATTCTTAACATTTAGTATGCATGTAAAATGAATCATTTTGCTCAGGGACAAAAGACTTTCATTGTCTTCTTTCTTCTTCCTTGTTTCTTCTTCTATCTCTCCCCCCCCCCCCCCCCCCCCCCCCCCCCCCTCCCCCGCCACACACACACACACACACACACACACAAGTCCCTTAGCTGTTTAGCTAACATTGGTGATATGATCCAAAAATGTGTACATCAAGCATATGTTGTGGACACTGATGTTCACCTCTGTCATGACAAAGCGATTCTTCCTTCATTACAAACCAATAATTATGCCTGTGTAGCTGTAACTAAACTGTAACCTGTAAGTGTAACAGTGTAAGCTCCAACCTGCCACTTGCAGTTGCAGCTTTTGGGTCTCCTGACCCAACAAAGAAGTCGATCAGAGTGGGCTGACTATGCTGTTTAGGCATAGTGTCCTGGGAACCAATCAGGGAAGTGATTGCACGCATACAATCCACAATCCATACACGTGCAATCCACGAGGGAATGCTGGTCCTCAGTTATTTTTGGTCAGCTTGCTGAGCCATTGTGAGAGATCCTTTGCCTAAAAAAAAGTAAAAGGGGCAGAACTGGTGAAAAATTCATGCAAATTGTGTGAGCTGATCTCCAATATAAAATATAGAGATGAAAAAGAGAAGAGAAAGAAGAAAAAAAGAAAGAAAAAAGCATGTGCATGCAGGGAAGGGATCAACTGAACCTTTCCCCACTATCCTTGCAATTGTATGTGTCGAGGAAAAATCAGCTAGTGTAAACCGGTGATGTACTTACTGTTACTGTTAACTGTATTTATAAACATGTGGTGTTTGGCTGCTCAGTGATATCAGCATCACAGAAGTGTAATTTTCACTTGTTTTAAATTTAATGATGAACTTTCTTGCAGTTACTAGTGTGAGATTTACCTGTCGTTAAATATTTGGTCTGTTTGGGAGCTCTGAAGAGTCCAGTAGCATAAAAATAAAAATGTGTAAAAGCCGAAAGGAGAGGCTATGAGTGTGATTGAGCCACTGGAGCAGTGACTGAGGACTGACAGGTTGCCGGTTCAAATCCACATTATGGTAGTAACCTGTCCTCCGTCTCAGAATTGTGGACTCAGCATCCAGTTCAAGTTGATGAGAACTAAAGAAAGGAAGAAAATATAGACCCTGGGTCAGAGTGTAAAGTATGATTTTCAGTTGTTCTATATGTTTGGGGACTTTGATTCTGCTACATCATCAAAGCCATAATATTTAAATTAATTTACCAGGGTTTGTGTAAACTGGTAATTTCTGGTATTTTACTGGTTAAGATCAGCATATAAATATATTTTACTAATATTATTAGGGGAAAAAAATCAGCAATCGGTTAGACATACCGGTTGTGACTTTGTTTGACTGGTTCTATTATTTTTATTTTTTAAATGCAGCACAGTGAGAAAATGCCTGTGGTATGTGTGTGTGTGTGGTGGTGGTGGTGGTGGTGGTGGTGGTAGTGTGTGTGTGTGCGTGTGTGTGTGTGTGTGTGTGTGTGTGTGTGTGTGTGTGTGTGTGTGTGTGTGTGTGTGTGTGTGTGTGTGTGTGTGTTCCAGACAGAAGGGAGCTGTATGTTTGCTAGTACAGCTTTAATACTATAGTAGTTGTACTTTAGTAGTATGGAAGGCCATGCATCTGATTGGTTACAGTGGTTATCTGACCAGTTTCCGTGAACAACTTTCCCCACCTTATAGAAGTCACACTAGTTGTGTGTTTTTTAAAGAAAAAAGAAGAAAGAGTTGTAAAAGGTTTGCTAGTAATACAACAGTTACAGTACAACTACATCACACTGAAGAGCATAGTGATACTAATATTCTGTAAAGTTATGTTAGTGTACTCAACTGCTGTACTTGTGGTTGCAGTTGTACTTGCAGTGCCAGCATGATCATGACAGCCACAACTCTTATTATTCTTATTATTAAAACACTGAAATGTTGTTTATCTTCTAAGTCACTGAGCATGAGGGGTCTGGAGGTGGTGTTGTGTTGGAGGTTAAAATAAATTGTTTAGATAAGTGCTTCTGCCACAAATTACTGATGACTGCACAGTTTATGTGAAATACAGTTTACAAGCACAGTGGATCCACTGTAACTGTAAGCCAGGGGCGACTGACTCATGAATTCATGTTGACATGCCATGCTGGGCAAGCCAGTCAATAATGCTGTAGTTAGTAGGCAAATGGATGCAACAATTTGACTGATGAGTGGCAAGACTGCCCTTTTTCATTTTGTTCAAGCTTCCTGTGAGTGTCATGTCTTTACTATGCTGTGGCTGAGTCACCCATCAGGTGACACAAAAACACAGTCATTGGAAAAACACAATCTTAGTGATTAGTATTGGTTTGTACTTTATTACACTGTTTGTGTTACAAGGCAGCAAGCTGCGCAGTATGTTGACTTTTACATCTGACTGATTGCTTACTTTCCACCTGATATATATGCTGACCTTACGCAAAAAGACATTTAAACTGTGAACATACAGGATACTTTGTTCAGCCAATTACAAATAATTACACTACAGTGACATCAGTGTCAACCTGCACATGTAGAAATCACCTAAAAGCTATAACAAACAAAGAAACAAAGAACCTATTTTCTTCTGTTTAAAAAATATCACCACAATGTGTAAAATTATACAGTACCAATCAGTATGTCTATTGCAGCATTGGCACAACACTCTCACTCATCCATTCTGCTATACGCTTTAGCAACATCTTGAGCAGTAAAACAATAGTCACGGAAGTGTTTCCATGATCCACTGAACTGTGGCATGGACACTACAGGATCTTTATCTTGCATCTGTAATCTTTCTCTTTTGGGGGGGGGGGGGGGGGGGGGACCTGTGTAAAGTATTTGCTCTAGTCTTGTACCTCTCTTGGGATGGCTCTGACCATGCTACCTTTGCTCGGTTTATTGTGACGTCTCATCTGAAGGGCAACTGGTGTACTCTTAGTCATGTACTCACTTCCAGTTCCACTCTCAGTACAATAACCTGTGTAAAGTATTAGCTCTATGGAGTACTGGGGCAATTGCAATCTAGCAGGCCTATGCAGTATTGCCAGGGAATGAGATCTGGCTCCTCTCCTGGGACCATGCTGCCTTCACTGGATTTATTGTCTCATCTGAAGGACACCTGGTGCACTCTCAGTCATGTACTCGCTTCCACTCTCAGTACAGTAACCTGTGTAAAGTATTAGCTCTATGGAGTACTAGGGCAGTTGCAATCTCCTAGTACTCCTATGCAATCTAGCATGCCTAGTATGACCAGGGAATCACGATCTGGCTCTTCTTCTGGGACGGCTCTGACCATGCTGCCTTCGCTGAGTTTATTGTCTCATCTGAAGGACAACTAGTGTACTCTTAGTCATGTACTCACTTCCACTCTCAGTACAGTAACCTGTGTAAAGTATTAGCTCTATGGAGTACTGGCAATCTCTTACTAGTCTTAGCAGGCCTATGCAGTATTGCCAGGGAATCAGATCTGGCTCCTCTCCTGGGACCATGCTGCCTTCGCTGGATTTATTGTTTCATCTGAAGGACAACTGGTGCACTCGCTTTCACTCTCAGTACAGTAACCTGTGTGCAGTATTCGCTCCATGGCGTACTGGGGCAGTTGCAATCTTCTAGCAGGCCTACCTATTAGCATTGCCAGGGAATCAAGATCTGGCTCCTCTCTTGGGACGGTTCTGACGCCTTCGCTGAATCACAGATACTACAGTTAACAGTAGTGTAGTGTCCCTGGCTGGCTGGACCGATTCGCCCAGTCCCATGCACTGACCCATCAGGGGGGCTCGAGCTGCTCAGTATTGTATCATCCAGGGAGTCCTGCATGTGCTCTGGGCTTTGCTACTGTCAGGCTTTGATTATGATAAGACTTTCTGTGCCTTTGATGGTGAACCTTCCAAACAGTGCTGGCTGCAGCGCCACAGCCCGAGGGAGGGGATGGCTATATCCTGACGATTGACAGTAAGTAAACATGGTGCTTAACGGCCGCAGAAACCATAAGGCTTATTAAGGACGGGACGATTGACATTCACCACGTGGCGATGCATACTGACGATTGACATCCACCACGTGGCTGTCTTCTCGGACTTACCAGTAACCGGAACCGTACGTGAGATTGTCGCGGTTGACCGGACGTCAAAATAATTATAAGGATCGGTCTTCTCTCGTCAACAGTTTGCACGCAGCTCGAATACCAACAAAGAGATATGCGGGTGATCCGAAACTGCTACAGATACAGTACAAAGCATCATCTTTACTCAGGTTGCCCAAAATGACACGTTCAAGTGTAAGTGTCCAGTGAGAGATAGCGATAAAGTTTTGGATGTTATTGCCACTGTGTGTGTGTGTGTGTGTGTGTGTGTGTGTGTGTGTGTGTGTGTTGTGTGTGTGTTCTGTTGACCGTGTGTGTATGTGTGTGTGTGTGTATGTGTGTGCGTAGAGAGAGAGAGAGAGAGAGAGAGAGAGAGAGGAGAGAGAGAGAGAGAGAGAGAGAGAGAGAGAGAGAGAATGAATGAATGAATGAATGAATGAATACATTTATTTTACGAAGGTAGTGGAGAAGACTCGAGGTCTTTTTACATCCAGCCCTCGCCCATGAGGGAAACTACTATTAACTAAGGATACAATGAGCTACAGTATGTTGAGTAGAGAGAGAGAGAGAGAGAGAGAGAGAGAGAGAGAGAGAGAGAGAGAGAGAGAGAGAGAGAGTTTGATGGCGTGACTGTGTTTTACTTGTCTGTCATTGTCAACAACTCGGTGTATGAACGAGCGACACGGCAATACCCATTAGGAGGAATGAAGACATTAGTAAGTCATTAGATTTTAACGTACCGCCAAACGCGTAGGTTCAGTGCCGGACAAGAGTAACGAAGTTTGCGGGCGACATTAGACTGAAATTGATTGCTATAGCCATGGACCTGTAACTACAGGTCCATGGCTATAGCCACATAGGCTATAGATAGTGTAATTTATTACCAAACGACTTCTACCTCAGGCAGTGAACCGAATTCAAAGACAGTCCAAGCTTTGAGTTTTCAATTTTTCTGTCACTGGCGTTTCAGTGTAAATCAAAATCTCAGTAATGTAGGTAAGTAAATATGGCCGGTCTTGTAGGTTGGCAAACATGGCCAGCAAAACGTTCATTTTGCACGAAGATTAGTGCTAAGTACAGGCATGACGCAAGTGCAGATGGTGCTTGCGAACTTCATTGAAATTTAGTTCATCTAAATCATTTGTCCTTAGTGTGGACTTAGAGTTACACTTCCATGCAAAGAAGTCGGTAGCCTAAACAGAAGACGAGTTACACTTCCCCGCATGTAAAGAAGAAGATGAGTTACACTTCCATGTAAAGAAGTCGGTCGCCTAAATAGAAGAAGAGTTACACTTCCATGTAAAGAAGTCGGTCGCCTGAAGACCAGACGAAGAAGCTTTGCCGAAACTGATGAAGAAGAAAAGGAGGGAGTGTGTATCACTTGTGCCGATATCAAGTGCTCCCATGTTAAGTGTAAGAAACAGGGGCGGGAAGGGGGGTGGGGGGGGGGGGGGGGGGGGTGGAATGTTGTCTGTACGGCAGGCGCGGTTCCAGCAGCAAGTGTTTGTGTAGGCGGCGGAACGGGAGAGCAAAGAATGTGTAAAACACGCGTGTAATGTGACCCGAGACGGGAATCGTAATGAAAGACCTGGCCAGGGTGTTTCTCTCTCTTCCTCTCTGTGAACTTTCTCCCTCGGCCTCTCTGTCTGCGATGTGTGTGTGTGTGAGAGAGAGAGAGAGGGAGAGAGAACTCGAAAACTTTATTTTCCAGGGATTGTGGTTTAGGTTCATTCGAGTTAGACCCGTCTAACAAGTAATCCTTGCTAAACTACTGATTAAGCTAAAAATGGAGAGAGAGAGAGAGAGAGAGAGAGAGCGAGAGCGAGCGTCCCTACTATGAAATTAAAAATCTCTGTAAACAGACGGACATGCACACACAAGTGGCAGCTTGCCTACTCGTCCGCCCTTCTTGTTATACATTGAACTAGGCACAGTCCGCATGCCACTGAATAGCAATCATTGTCAGTGTAGCATCGCGCCTGAGTCAGCGTTCTAGGTTATTACGCAGTTTTTTTGGGTTTTTTTTTTTTTTTGAAAGATAAGAGGCTACTAGCTTCGTGCTTCGATTTCAGCTAGAAGCCGCAGTGGCAGTGGCAATGGAAGATGAAAAAGATGAGACGAGCGCGTTAGTCCTCGGGGCGTGTGTTTTGTCTGTAGCATATAAACTTGCGGGGGCGGGAAATAGCTTAGACCAGGAATGTAGCACTGCGTGTAGACCAGGCCTTGCAAGCATCCGCAACGGCTAATGGTAGCAGTGTACAAGTATGTCTACGAGTGACAGCAAGAGAGGAGATCAGGCACGTACGATATGCCGTACGCACATGCATGAACGTTTACAGGAAGGTTGAAACGCGCCTGCCGACAGACAGATAGACACACACGCACGCACACCCAACACACAAACACGCACGCACACACGCACGCACGCACGCGCACGCACATGCACACACTAAATCCCCGAAGAAGGCAGTGCTGTGCCTGAAATTTTGGGGCTTTTTTTAAAGTTGGCTTTTTTATTTATTTTTATTTCTATTTTATATATATGCAGAGAGAGAGAGAGGGGGAGAGAGAGAGAGAGAGAGAGAGAGAGAGAGAGAGAGAGAGAGAGAGAGAGAGAGAGAGTAAAAATAAGTGCAGAACTACGGAGTCTTTGTACTCATTTACAGGAATTGCAGGGTGCACCTGTAATCAGTAATAATGACAGAGTTGTGAATATATATATATATATATATATATATATATATATATATATATATATATATATATATATATATATATAAAGTGTGTGTAACTAGCAGTGTGGATTGATTTTGGGGAATGCATGGCCACACAGACTCGCATAAAAGGAAAACTTTGTTTTACTACATGTATGTATATAATCAGAGCTCAGGAGCTGTGTGAAAGTCGAGGTGGCCGTCCTGGGCTTCCTGTCCTGTCCTGTGTATAGTCCTCATCGGTCTCTGTGGACATAAAGCAACACTGAACTTGAACTACAGTATATATATTGTGTACATTTCCGTATTAAACCACAACGTTGTAATTTTGTGCGTTGTCGAAGGGCATATTTCTGTGTGTGTTTTTTTAGACACAATCAAGATTCCGTATTCGGATGCACATGTATACAGTAAACGCGGGTGTGAGCGTAGACTGCAGTGAGAGATGAGAGATTGTGTGTGTGGTGGGGATGGGGGTGGAGGTCAAATCGGGGGCTGGAGATTGTGTGTCATGTCGGAAGGGCTAGGCGAGGCGCCCTCACAAAGGTTGGACAGAGCAATTTACTAGCTGGGCAGATAACAAGCCTCCCTTGACATGTTTTGGGCTCAACAAAATGTCAGACCGCTTGAGATATATATCAGAGTGGGTGGGAGCTTCGGGCAGAGCAAAATATAAAATGTGTGTGTGTGTGTGTGTGTGTGTGTGTGTGTGTGTGTGTGTGTGTGTGTGAGAGAGAGAGAGAGAGAGAGAGAGAGAGAGAGAGAGAGAGAGAGGAGAGAGAGAGAGAGAGAGAGAGAGAATATATACATAG
The DNA here is from genome assembly GCA_018857735.1 of Alviniconcha marisindica. NCBI lineage: Eukaryota > Metazoa > Mollusca > Gastropoda > Provannidae > Alviniconcha > Alviniconcha marisindica. The sequence continues at coordinate 117,146 of JABMCL010000485.1, read as the reverse complement.
GTGTGTGTGTGTGTGTGTGTGTGTGTGTGTGTGTGTGTGTGTGTGTGTGTGTGTGTGTGCGTGATTACCGAGCAGTTGCACGCGTTAGTTCGCAATGAAAAAACTAAACACGCACGCACGCACGCACGCACGCACGCACGCATACACACACACACACACACACACACACACACACACACACACACACACACACACACACACACACACACACAACTGGTAACGAGCTAGCGCGAGTCGTTCTGACACGTATAAACGGATAATGTGCATAATTGATGAGTCCCACATTTAACAGAACAGCGGGCATAAATATCAATAGGCCACACAAATATGAAACAGTCACTCGGGTTGTTTGTATTGAGCAAGACGTACATGAAGTCTGCTGTGCACAATTAGTACAAACTCCAACAAAATAAACGTTTTCTTGGCGAAGCGGACGTGACCGCCTATTGGGTAACAAAGACTTTGATTTATGTGTGTGTGTGTGTGTGTGTGTGTGTGTGTGTGTGTGTGTGTGTGTGTGTGTGTGTGTGTCCCTCCCTCCTCCCACCCTGCCCCTCTCACCCTCCTCCTCGGGTCCAACTCGCCCTGGAACACCCAGAGTTCCATGCAGCACCATACCCACAACCGGAGACACAACAGCAAGCAGACTAGTGTGGTGTCCCTGCCACAGCTTGCTGCTGCACTGGCTGTCACTCAGCGGTCAGACGGCTGCTCAACGATCCCCATGCACCGTAACGCTATCGGGGAATGCCAGAACTTCCGTGCCTTTTCCCGGCCGATTGCTTCGGCGCTCCAACACCACAGTGGCTCTGTTTTGCGCACGCGGCGTAATTGGGCAGGAAACGGTTAATCCCTTGTAAATATGCAGCGAATGATGCAGTGGTCTGCGTGCTGCCGTGTGTGTATAGCATTCGCAGAAACTCGCATTGCCTGTGCAGGTTGTTGGGTTGTTTACACGGTCTCGTTGTTTTACTGAGGCACAGTTCACGAGGTCTCTTCTGTACGATTGGGTGGTGACTGATTGATGTGCTACTCGAGTTGCTTATGGGTGGCGAAATGCTGCTACTCGAGGTGCTTACGGGTGGCCGAGATGTTAGTAGAGTTGTTTATTGGCTAGACATAATTTATTTCATGCAGGGTCTACAGAACGTACACACGCGCGCAGGCGGCACGCAGGCAAGCACGCATGCGCGCGCACACGCACGTACGCACGCAATCACGCACACACACACACACACACGTTACACACGCATGCACTCACACACGCACGCACAGATGAATACATTGTTCTATCTAGCAAGGTTGGGTTCCGGCATGTGTGCGTGCATGCGTGTGTGTACTGTGTGTGTGTGTGTGCGTGTGTGAACTATCTTCCGGTGAAACATTTTGCTGTCGCGAAGTACCCCACCACCTGGAGCAGCAAACCGAACTTCTACGTGCGTAGTCTCCCGCGTGGTTGCCACTGGCTTGGGAAACCGGTTCTGCCGGAGGGACAGAGAGAGAGAGAGAGAGAGAGAGAGAGAGAGAGAGAGAGAGAGAGCCCGAAAACGACAACTTTATTTTACAAGTATTGTAGTGTAGGTTCAGTCAAAAACCTAACTAGTCATTGCTAAACTACTGAGTAAAAAAAAAAAAAAATGCATCTCACACACGCACACTTACAGGAAACCTACAGAGAGAGAGAGAGGGGGGGGGGGGGGGTGCGGGGTAAGGGTAGAACTGCAAGCCATCAGGGCGGACTTCCCCGCCAATGAATCCGCGGGCAGTTGCGTCACCCGGAGTGTGTCCCAGAGTGAACTCGCCGTGTACTCAGCTCCTGACCCAGGTGCTCCCGGCAGGACACGCGCTGCCGTGTCTCGTTGCCATGGCCACGCGGCTGCCTGCTGCTATTAGCTAGACCAACGCTCCCCCTCCCCGACCTTCCTGCCTTCCTGCCGAGACTTCGCCGAGCGACAACTGCTGGCAGTGGCGGCGAGTGTTCGTTGTGTGTGTAGCCCAACCATCCGTCTCTGCTCTGCTCTTCTCCCTGTGTCGAAATTGCAGCTTACGTGTGATGCAATTACTGCAGTTGTAGGTTCGTGTGATTATTGATTCGTGTGCGGCTACAGAGCGTTGACCTTTGTTTTTCTTTTTTCTTCTTCTTCTT
>JABMCL010000485.1:77500-112500 GCA_018857735.1 Alviniconcha marisindica | reverse complement strand
CCCAATCGCGTGGCTGACGGGATCGAACCTGTCAGTGTCACCCTCCTATCGAGCAAGTCTTGCAATAGCTGTGCCAGAGACTTCGATCGTTTCGGTGTCCGTACTCTGACATAGCCTGCTCAGCAAGCAGAAGGAACAGAAGGCTTCAGACGGCCCTGGAGTCAGCGTGTCTCTGTGTCACGTTATTTGAGTTCGAGTTATTTGATTTCGTTCCCAACAGCCAGAGAGTGACGTTTAAGGTCATCGATTGGCGTTTTATTTTTTTAAATTTTTTTCTTCTTCTTTTTTCTTCCCAGTTCTTCGGACACGCGACTGGTTTTGTCTGGAGGTTATTGATTAAATGTCAGACTCTGTCCGTCTACCTGCCTGTTTTCTTGCCTGTCTGTCTCGGTGTCTATCCCCCAGTCTGTCTTTCTCTCCCTCGATGTCTGTCCCTCTGTATGACTTTCTCTCCCTCAACCCATCTTTCTGTGCGAATAAGACGACTGGCGTGAAGATAACTGACATGTATGCATCGACCAACACGGAGCCACTTTGTACCATTGAATTCCTCTGCCCCCCAAGTGGACTTGCTGGGACAGGGGCTGGAATGGGGCGCGGGGTGGGTGGGGGTTGGTGGGGGTGTACAAGCTCACAACTTTAGTCATTTCTTGGATGTAAACGTTCCGCCAATAGCACGGCGGGCGGTCATCTCAGGGCGAATTTCAAAAGTACAGAGTACAGCGTTCCAAAGTAGGCTTTTCCTTTGACTGCGTCTCTTACACTGTACTCGAATGTCTCTCTGTGGTATGTAACCTATCGAGCACGGAGTACGTGCACAATAAGGCACTGTGTGCTCGTGCACACAGCAGAGACTGCTAAGTACTATGTACGAGAAATTAAGCGTCAGTTTGTTTACTGTGGTTGAAGTGTTGCTTTACGTCCCCCCCCCCACACACATATATCACCCCACCATCCTCCGGCACAGTTCGACACAGCAGCCCTTCATCTGTGATTGAATGTTGGTCAGCTGCAGTATTGCTGCAAGGCAACGATCAGTTAGACAGAGACATTTCAACGTAGAGGGCAGAACTGCTCTGTGTGTGTGTTGGGGGTTGGGGGGGGGGGGGGGGGGTAAATTATTGGTATAATTTGTGGGGAAATTAGGGTGGGTGGGTGGGTGGTGTGGGGGGGGGGGGGGGGTGTGGTGGGGGGGGGGGGGGGGGGAGGGGGAGAGGGGGGGGGGGGGGTTATTACGTGTGTGTCCGCGAGATTTCAACTCAACCAATATGTCAGCAGTAGTTCTCATCAGCTTCGTTAAAAAGAAAAAGAAAGAAAAAAGGATAATATATTAATGATAATAATTATAATTATAATAATAGAAATTAAAGGAAACTGGATGAAATGAAGCCCCTCCCCCATCCCTACCCCACAACCCCCGTCCCCCTGCCTGCCTGCCATTTCAGTGGCTGTGACCGCACCGAGACGAACATTATAGGCCTAATGCTTTGTTCAACGCAACGAGCAGTGCAGCACGTGCCATAATATTATATGCTGTGGCGTGGGCCGGCGGGGCAAGTTGGCGGGCATCTCCAGACAGCGCGGGCCTTTGTGCCGCGTCCTCAGTGTATTGATCCCCCCGCCCGTTCTGTTTGCCCTGCCAGTCATCCAGACAGGCGGCCCCAGGAATCAAACTCCAATCGGCCGGCCCTTTTGGACGTCCTTCCTCCTCCTACCGCTGCCATCATTCCTTATCAGGCCATGGGTCTGCAGAAAACTGTCAGTTAACATAGTCACTGACAGGTTTTTGTTTTGTTTGTTTGTTTGTGTGTTTGTTTGTTTGTGTGTGTGTGTGTGTGTGTGTGTGTGTGTGTGTGTGTGTGTGACACTGTGTGTGACACTGTGTGTGTGTGTGTGTGTGACACTGTGTGTGGTGTGTGTGTGTGACTGTGTGTGTGTTGTGTGTGTGTGTGTGTGTGTGTGTGTGTGTGTGTGTGTGTGTGTGACACTATGTGTGTGTGTGTGTGTGTATGTGTGTGTGTGTGTGTGTGTGTGTGTTTTAAATGGCAGTAAGTTTGAAACCCCAGACACACTGAAATTGTATTGTCACTGATCACTGATATTATTGGGCATGTTTACACCTATAACACTGTGGAATATTCCTCACATATATAAATATATCTGGATATTAGTCTTATCATTATTATTATATATAACATAAATTAATACAGAGGTCTTCACACCATTACGAAGAAGAAGTCCTGACAATGCCTGTACATGCATGTTTTTAGACATTTTTGGTGGAGGGCGCTGACAGAGTGAGACTTTAGGGTTGGTTCCAGTGGACAGATGCACAGAGATAAGACTAAGTGCCCCTTCACAGGGGTAACCAATTACAGCAGAGTTTGGAGGATGGGTGCCGGAAAGAGGTGGGGTGTTTGCACAGGAATATCCCACAGCACCACCTGACCTTCCCCTCCTCACCACCCATGCAACAGACACTTGAGAGATCCCAACACACTCCAAGCAGCCACTACTCAGTCTGCCCCTACCCTTGATGACCTCGCTGTAGAGCGATAATCTATAATCACTGCAGGCTGTGTTAGACTGCTCTGCCCCTTACCCTTCTGACCTCCCTGTAGACCGATAATCTATAATTGCTGCATGTTGTGTAAGACCCGTTCTGCCCCCCCCCCCCCCCCCCCCCCGCCCTGTGTGTGTGTGTGGCTTCGTCTTCTGTTACGAGTAGCTACAGTCATTATTGTGATTATGCTGCTGCTATTAATGAAGTGTTATCTGCATTTCCATGCAGACCTTCTCTTATGACTAAATATCAAAAGTAAGGTGGATATATATATATATATATATATATATATATATATATATATATATATATATATATATATATTTGTAAAAGTGACAAAACTATTGTATTGTGCATATGAAGGCAAGACTGACACTGACAAGTCTGGACAAATGTTTACTGGGGGGAGGGGGGGGGGGGGGGGGGGGGGAAGAAAGACAACAACAACAACAAAAAAAGAAAGAAAGAAGAATAAACACCTTTCATCCAGTCTTGGCCAGGACTCAAATCCACAAATCCACGGTGGCTGCTTTTACTGGGTCACCACCACAGTGGGCAAACCACCGAGCTACAACCTCATCTTTTAATAGGATGGAATTCTTGCTCTGGCATGGCAATGTAGCTATCCTCTCCAACTGGATCCATATGTCCGTCCCACACACAATTCGTCCACGGCTGTGATTGTGGTGTTGCATGTTGCTAAGCCATCTGCAGTGGTAACATTCATATTGAAATGAATCAAAGACATTGTGCATGGTTCTAAAAAAGAGGTTCCACCCAAGAATTACTATAATACTAATAGTTATGTGCAGCCTGTGCTGGTTACTCGCTGTTGGGCCTGGGGTGGTTACTCCCTGATGGGCTGGTTACCCTGATGGGCCTGTGCTGGTTACTCTCTGATGGGCCTGGGTTGGTTACTCCCTGATAGGCTGGTTACTCTGATGGCCTGGGGTGGTTACTCTCTGATGGGTCTGGGCTGGTTAGTCTGATGGGCATGGGCTGGTTACTCTCTGATGGGCATGTGCTGGTTACTCTCTGATGGGCCTGTGCTGGTTACTCTCTGATGGGCCTGTGCTGGTTACTCTCTGATGGGCATGTGCTGGTTACTCTCTGATGGGCCTGTGCTGGTTACTCTCTGATGGGCATGGGCTGGTTACTGTCATGGGCCTGGGCTGGTTACTGTCATGGGCCTGGGCTGGTTACTCTGATGGGCATGGGCTGGTTACTCTGATGGGCCTGTGCTGGTTACTCTCTGATGGGCCTGTGCTGGTTACTCTCTGATGGGCATGGGCTGGTTACTGTCATGGGCCTGGGCTGGTTACTCTGATGGGCATGGGCTGGTTACTCTCATGAGTCTGAGTTGGTGTGTGTGGTCAGCTTAAGAGTGAAAAGTCACCATATGGAGTAATTGATTCTACTTCTAGCATGATGGCTGATTGATCATGGCCAGTGATGTATTGGATTGGCAGCAGTAACTGGGCACAACTGTTGGTGACCCTAGGTTGTAGTTTACACATCAGGGATAAGCTTATTCACTGGGGGTCGGATATATATCACTTGGTACAGTGTCAGGCCCAAAAGCCAGGCACAGTACTGGTGTGGGTTTGAGCCCCCACTGAGGCAAATGATTTTTCTCCCAGAGTCAACTTTCAGTGCAGACTCTCTTACAGTGTTCGTTCAGACCCTGTGTGTTATTGCATGCATCAACGTCTGTGTGATTGTTAAAAATCCCCAACACTGGCAACCATGCCATCGTTTGGACACACAAAAAACTACACTCGCTGGTAGGATTGGTGTTTCTCTTGCTGCTGATCTAGCCTTACCCAGGGTAATGCGACCTTAATTTCACACACCCACACACCCACACACACACACCACACACACACACACACACACACACACACACACACAGTTCCACACAAATAAACAAACATAAAAGTTCAGCAAAACATACACAAACATGAATGAGCAACACATCAAGTACCAGTGCACATAATAACAAAGTACATGGGCCAGGCGATCTTAAAAGGAACCAAAGTGTAAAACTGTCTTCCTCAGCATTCAAAGGATTGTCTTATGATATCTATTTAGCTTGATGGTATTGATGAAACTGGTTTTCTGTGCCGGTCCTGTATAGAGCTCCAGATCTTTTCTGCAAGCATGGCTCCTAGGGACCAGTGCTGTGCCCGTGAGAATCATTGGACTTAGAGGCTTTATCAATAGAAATGGAGTTGAAAATAGCCCTGCATCAGGTTTTCACTCAATTTCTGGGCCTTCCTGTTAAAAATCAATGTTTGGAAGTTGCAAAAACATCCAAATGATTGTGTGAGTGCTGTCATTTTGTGCCCAGCTGTCTGTATCATTGGCCCCATGCAGTGTGTGGGGAAAATATTCAATATGTTATGAATATGAGCCAACCTTTTTCTGCACTTTATTAATATTAGTATGAAGAGCTAACAAAGCGACATGACTGCACCTGGAAGATCTGGAATTGGAAGCATAAAAATACTTTTGTTGTTGTTGCTGTATTGATATTGATAAATGATAGACGATCCCGGTAAACCCATAGCAGAACAGAGCATGTGGAAATATTTGCACATTTTCTGAGTTTCCAATTTCCGACCAGCATGCGTCTTCACTTTGGTACCCCTTTAAATAAGGCAACCCTTTAAATAACAATAACCTGTTTTGTGTTTCAGTGGTTCTGGTCACTGGTGCCTCAGGGTACATCGCTACCCATGTCATCAAGCAGCTGCAAGAAGCTGGGTACAAAGTGCGTGGCACCGTCCGCAGCTTGTCAGATGAAGGCAAGGTCAAGCATCTCAATGACCTCTGCCCAGAGGCAGCCTACAAGCTGGAGCTGGTGGAAGCTGATCTCACCAAGCCAGAATCATGGGAGGCGTAAGTTGGAGTTGTCACTCGTTCAGCTAGTCATGTATAGAACAGGTTGATTTTCAGGCGCAAGGCCAGTTGGTTCATGGGAGATGCTGATCCAGTTTGCCATCAGATTTGTCATTCTCTTCAGAGCCATCTACTTCAACAAAAGAATTTGATTGCACAGGTTGTGATTCTTTAAATCTGTGGAGGCATTTAACTTTACCATTCAGTCACTCAACTGCAGTTAACTGTTAATGTTATCATTTAAGTCAGTCAGTTAATGATTACAGACAACTGACTGTTTCAAACAAGAGATACAGGATCCTGGTAAATTCCACTACCCCATTTACCAGGATCCTGTATCTGGAATGGGGTTCCTCCATTCTTTTAAGGGATTTGAAAGTTTGGGGCAAATTATGTGCCATTTTCAAGACCTTGGAAAACTTGTGAAAAACAAACGATTCAACTTAAGTCCCTAAAATAGGCCACAGCCCCAGCCATGTAACACCAAAGCATCAGCAGGGTGATGGGACAGGGCTGGGAAGATAAGTTTGAAGTTGTTGGTCAAGGCTCGTTTACGTCACAGAATGCATCGCTTGAGCACTGTGGCTCGTGTGTGTGTGTGTGAGGGAGCTGTGGTAAGCCTCGAGGCGCCTGTAGCGAGGCTTTTGGCGAGATACCAGTGTCTGCGCCAGCTAGAAGTAGAACTGCATGTGGTACTCCAACTTGGGGTTGAACCAAGGGAGAGGGTGGCAACTCATTGAAACTAGAATAAAATATTACGCCAGTTGATAGGAATCTCAATTTTGTTGTTGTTGTTCTTCCTTCCTTCTTTTTCTTCTGTTTTTTCTTCTTCTTCCTTCTTTCTTCTTCTGCTTCTTCTGATGCTTCTTCTTCTTCTTCTTCTTCTCATGATTATTATTAAGAAAACCCGTTTTATCTTTTGTGTTTTCAGTGCTGTTAAAGGTGTGACATACGTCATCCACGTGGCTAGCCCATTCCCATCCAGTCAGCCGAAAGATGAGAATGAGGTGATCCAGCCAGCAGTGGAGGGTACACAGAGCGTGCTGAAGGCCTGCGTGGCCACCAAGACAGTCAAACGCATTGTCCTCACGAGCTCCTGCGTGGCCGTGAACTGTAAGTATGCGTGATCTCCAGGAACAGTCAGGCATCAGTTCAGTTCAGTTCAGTTCAAGATGGTATCTGTGGACTCACAAAAGCCCATAATTTATGCACTCCACCCAGTCAGAAGTTTCCCCAGTGTTGGCTTTGAAATGGTTCCAATGTTCATCTGAATTACGATGGCCCTCTCTCATCCTTTCAAGGAAGGTCATCTAGGGGTGATGTCCTCATGAACTCTTTTTATCTCCTCTGTGGACTCAGAAAAGCCCATAATTTATGCACTCCACCCTGTCTGTCAGAAGTTTCCCCAATGTTGCCTTTCAAAACAGTTCCAGTGTTCGTCTGTTTAACGATGGCCCTCTCTCACTCTTTCAAGGAAGATTGTCTAGCACTGATGTCCTCTTGAACTCTTTCTATCTCCTCTCCTTGTTTTGATCTTAACTCTAGGCTGTGAGTGCTACAATATTAAAATAAATAAATATGGTGTCCCCATAACAACTTCTTTTAATAAATAAAGTATTTATAAAGTGCAAAATCCTGTCCATAGAGACTGTTCTAAGTGCACGCACACACACACACACACACACACACACATACACACACACACACACACACACACACACACACATGCGCACGCCCACACACGCACATGCAGGCATGCATGCAATCACATACACACGCTCACACACACACACACACACTCAAACACACACACACTCACACACACACACACACACACACACACACACACACACACCACACACACACACCACATGAGTCATGATAAAAACCCTTTTCACTCCTGTGAAGTCTCAGGTGCATGTGTGGTATTGATCATGGGCACTGGAAATTGACAATGTTTTTACCTCCAATGCTTTTGCCACTCGCTTGTCAGTTTGGATGGATTGCCTGAGAGGTTCTGCATGTGGTGGGAAAGACCTTTTCTGCATAATTAGCTAGATGTGCCAGATGTTCTTTGGCTTGCATTGGAAGTCCCTGGAATCAGTTCTTGTGACACTTTGAGTCAGTTTGTCACTGTAGAGCTGGATTTTGATGATTGGATTAACAACATCATGATGAAGAAAGTCAGAAATAAATGATTAGTCACCCCCACATGTACAATAAATTTTGGACCATAAGGTAATAACCTTTTTTTCTTTTTTTTAAATTGACCCCCGCGTCATGCCTTACCTGTGAATAATACTGGCATGCATGCTTTCCTGATATGCTTGTGGATGTGCCATAGCATTAGTGCCCCCACCTCCATACCCCCTTACTCCCTTTCTGCTCGATAGTGAGGACTGAAATTCTGCCAATTTTTGTGTAATGGAGTGGAGTGGTAGAAGGACAGGCATGGAGTCAGTTAAAATTTGAGACCACAGCAGGCGGAGGCAGCAGTCAGGATTTATTCTCACAATTGTCAGCCATTTTGTGGTCCAGAGGGCTGATTTGGTTGTAGCGATAACGTGTTTTCCTTGAGGCCCGCACCGTGGAGTCAGTCAAAATTTGAGACCACAGCAGATGGAGGCGGCCATCAGCATTTATTCTCACAGCAGCAGACAATTTTCAGCACCCCCCCAAAATCCTCACTTGCACATATAGATAAGAGAGCGGCACGGGCCACAAGTAAAACACGCTATCGCTACAATCAAATCAGCCCTCTGGACAACAAAATGGCTGACAATTGTGTTTCCTTGGCCCGCACAGATACAGTTCCCTCAACAATAACTGAACTAATTAAATCATGAAAAACATCAAATGAAAGCTAAAATCACAACCTTTTAAACCATGCAAACAAAATGTACTCACTTGACTGATTTAATTTACACTGAGCGTTGGAAGCGTGGCTTGCGCCTGTCTATAAACAGATTTGTACAACTAAATCACAGCTAACACCATGTACAAAATATAAATGTCAATAAAACGTACATCAGAATAAAGAGCATGCTCCCACGGTTAAAATGGCACATAACAATTACAATGCAACGTTCTGTGTGAGAAGCGAGACACACTCAAAGACTAGCATTAAAACAACTGGTGCAAACTTTCACCTGGGGCATGTTATATAGTTGCAGCATCACTGATAAAGTAATATCAAGTAGTCTATGAACACAACTTAGCTTCTACAGTACACAATACTTAGTAAGTTAATTTCAACCCAAAATAAACACTAAACATGAAGTTAGCTAAGCAAAATGCTATACGGCAAAGCATTGATTGACACAGAATTACTTTAATTGAGTCAAAACAACGGTTCACTACTATTCACTAAGTATTAAACAGAGAACGCGCCATGCAGACGACAGCTATAAAAAGAATAGACCTAGCAAGGCATCGGCTACTGATTAAGCTCAATCCTGCATCTAAATAAACGTGTACACATTTTAAGATGCCAAATTATATTACACATGGCTTGGTGCATAAAAAGGAATAGGTAAACAAACAAGCAGTTAAAATATTAAGGGAGAAAACAGCTTTGAAACTGGTGCGCACTGGTGGCTATCGCCAGTTGGCTGCGTGAAGGTCATGTGGTGTTACGCTACATGCAGTGCTTCAAAACCAAAGTGTCGTCTGCTCCGGTTCCCAGGTTACTAACAGTACAGTAATGAAATTGCATGGATCTGATAACCAGGGTGGGATTGCCATAAAAACGTGTACAAAGAGCACTTGCTCACATCTGGATTGAGCCTAACATTGTAAGAGGCAGTACAACCACATTTAGTGGCTTTTAGGTTTACATGGTAATGTTGAGACAATGTTTTTATTAATAATGAACCAAAAACAGAATAATGGCAATGAATGGGATTATATATGATTACACTTACTGACTGATGATGGTGATGGCGATAATGATGTTGATGGTGATAAGAAAATATCAAGGTCCAGGATAATAGGGAAAATGGTAATGATCTTGAGAAATATTATGGGATAGTTGAGAAATGGTAATATCTAAATATGAATTGCAAATGAAATAATCCAGTTATTAGTGATTCTTGATGACTGATTTGATTGGTTATTCACTTATTGCTGATGAAAATAACGTATGCTGAAGAAACCTGAAACAGAGCAAGGCCCAGAGCACTCATGTAGAATCAGCACACATGGGAGTTAATTAGCGCTCAAAAGATGTAACACAAGTACAGCAACAAAGACCTGAGGCACCTACGGTAACTCACCTGACATGCATGTAAATACAAGGTACATAAACTCCACCAGAGGTCCATCCTGTATTTTGTGAGCCAGTTTGGCAAAGCAGTAAGGCGTTAGGCTGATAAAGGGAGGGACCTCAGTTCGAATCCGCTTCAGCTCTCTTTTCTCTTCAAAAGTTGTGGTCGCTGCAGACACTGTCTTGTGACTTTGTCTCTCACAATAATGAAACATTAAAAAGGCTCTCACCACTGCCCACCTTAATGCAGGAGTCATTCTGGTGGTGACGCTGTTGCAATAGGTATATAATCTCCCTCTTCCTCCACCTCCATACCCCCTTCCCCCCATCCCTAATAAGCCTTATGGTTTCTGTGAATGTTAAGCACCATGTTTACTTACTTACTTACAGCCTCTATTTTGAAGAGTTTTGCTAAAGATGTTGCATGGTAGTAACACCCTTGTTGTCTTGCAGGGAGCAACACAGCCACAGACAAGGTACACACAGAGGAAGACTGGAGTGATGTGGAGACGCTTGATGCTTACGCCAAGAGCAAGACCCTGGCAGAGAAGGCCGCCTGGGATTTCATCAAGGAGCTGCCAGGTACAGGTGCAATGTTTTTCTCAACTCCTTTTTAATGTGTGTGTGAGTGTGTGTGTGTGTGTGTGTGTGTGTGTGTGTGTGTGTGTGTGTGTGTGTGTGTGAGAGAGAGAGAGAGAGAGAGAGAGAGAGAGAGCGAGCGAGCAAGTGAGCGTCTGTGAGAAAGACAGAGTAGGTGTGCGTGTGTGTGTGTGTGTGTGTGTGTGTGTGTGTGCATGCGTGCATGTGTGTGCACATGCACATGCATGTGTGCGTGCATATGTGCTTTGTGTTTGTGGGTAATTGAAACATAAAATCCTCAGTTTCAGTTTTCGATTGTCATCTGCTCTGCCAGTTGGGGAAAACATACTTTGACAAGAGCTGGTTTAAAGGCTAAATGCAGAGTTTGATGGAAAGTGTATAACACTTTTAACAGATTGTATTGTTTTGGTAGGGATATGGTTCACAGCATCAACTATAATGGTCAGTAATGCTCTTCTGTAGAGTACAAGTAATGCTCTTCTGTAAAGTACATGTAAATATAAGGTTGATGTCGATTGTGTGCCCAAATGAAGACAAAGTTGATGTTGATTGTGTGGCCAGATGAAGACAGTGTTGATGTTGATTGTGTGGCCAGATGTTGATTGTGTGGCCAGAAGAAGACAATGGTGATGTTGATTGTGTGCCCAAATGAAGACAAAGTTGATGCTGATTGTGTGGCCAGATGTTGATTGTTTGGCCAGATGAAGACAATGCTGATGTTGATTGTGTGCCCAAATGAAGACAAAGTTGATGTTGATTGTGTGGCCAGATGTTGATTGTGTGGCCAGATGAAGACAATGCTGATGTTGATTGTGTGGCCAGATGAAGACAAAGTTGATGTTAATTGTATGCTCAGATGAAGACAGTGTTGATGTTGATTGTGTGGCCTGATGTTGATTGTGTGGCCAGATATTGATTGTGTGGCCAGATGAAGACAGTGTTGATGTTGATTGTGTGGCCAGATGTTGATTGTGTGGCCAGATGAAGACAGTGTTGATGTTGATTGTGTGGCCAGATGAAGACAAGGTTGAGCTGGCAGTGATCAACCCTGCGTATGTGATGGGACCAGTGCTGCATGGATCACAGTGCACAAGTATCGAGGTGAGTTGATTGATTGTTTTTATATAGCGCTGTTCTATATTTCCAAGCAGACTCGCTGCAGCCCAATCATATGCAGCTCTGAATGAGTGACTGTAGGTTTATGCCATGCATTTTGAATATCCACCAAAGTGGAGTACTTAGAAAATTGTCTAGGTTGTTACATGGCTGCATGGTGCCATGTGAAGCTGCTGTCATATCCGTATACATTCCGTGCACACCATGCGACCATGCGCAAGTTTACAGAGTTAATCAAAGCCACATACATGGGGTGTATGGGTGTTTAGCTGTAACCTGGTACATGCTACTGCAGTAACATGGGGATGGAACAGATACGGAAATAAGAGTCAGCACAGAAAGTTCACACTGGAGAAACATTATTATGCTGTTTCTGTAAGGAATTGAACCTGCAATCATTTTGATCATGAGTCCAACACTCTGCAGCTGCTGCTGTTTTTTGGAGGAGGAGGAGGGGGGTGGGGGGGTGGGGGGTTTACCAAACTCTTCACCTTGCAATGACACCCCTTGTTTTTTTACCAGTCCTGTGTTTGATGGCTCTGCAGTACACGCCAGGTTCGAACTTGATATCGCAAGCTTGATTAGCTGTTAGGTGAAGATCTGTGAAAGTTTTTCCACTGCAACATGTGTGTGGTTGTGTGGTTGATGTGCTCACTGCTTTGACTGCTAATGCAAGAACAGCTTCTCATGATCTGCATGGCTGTTCAGCTGATGAGCTGCTTTCAGTAAAAATGATAAGTGTTTGAACCTGTAGGGGGGGGGAGGTGCAGTAAATATAAGTGTTTGAACCTGTAACAGGTGGGAAGGAGGGGATGTGTGGGGGCAAGGGTGGGATGAGATGGGGGCTGCAGTGCACCTAATTCTGCTGGGGGGTGGGGGGGGGGGGCTGCAGTGCACCCAATTTGGCGGGGGTGGGGGTGGGGGCTGCAGTGCACCAATTCTGCTGGGGGGGGGGGGGGGGGGGGCTGCAGTGCACCTAATTCTGCTGGGGGGGGGGGGGGGCTGCAGTGCACCCAATTCTGCTGGGGGGGGGGGGCTGCAGTGCACCTAATTCTGCTGGGGGGGGGGGGGGAGGGGGCTGCAGTGCCAATTCTGGGGGGGGGGGGGCTGCAGTGCACCTATTCTGCTTGGGGGGGGGGGGGGGGGCTGCAGTGCACCCAATTCTGCTGGGGGGGGGGGGGGGCGGGCTGCAGTGCACCCAATTCTGCTGGGGGGGGGGCTGCAGTGCACCTAATTCTGCTGGGGGGGGGGCTGCAGTGCACCTAATTCTGCTGGGGGGGGGCTGCAGTGCACCAATTCTGCTGGGGGGGGGGGGGCTGCAGTGCACCTAATTCTGCTGGGGGGGGGGGCTGCAGTGCACCTAATTCTGCTGGGGTGGGGGTGGGGGGGGCTGCAGTGCACCCAATTCTGCTGGGGTGGGGGTGGGGGGGGCTGCAGTGCACCAATTCTGCTGGGGTGGGGGGGGGGGGGGGGGCGACTGCGTGCACCAATTCTGCTGGGGGGGGGGGGGGGGGGCTGCAGTGCACCTAATTCTGCTTGGGGGGGGGGGGGGGCTGCAGTGCACCAATTCTGCTGGGGGGGGGGGGGGGGCTGCAGTGCACCTATTCGGCTGGGGGGGGGGGGGGGCTGCAGTGCACCTATTCGGCTGGGGTGGGGGGGGGGGGACTGCAGTGCACCTAATTCTGCTGGGGGGGGGGGGGGGCTGCAGTGCACCCAATTTGCTGGGGTGGGGTGGGGTGGGGGGGCTGCAGTGCACCCAATTCTGCTGGGGGGGGGGGGGCTGCAGTGCACCTAATTCTGCTGGGGGTGGGGGCTGCAGTGCACTAATTCGGCTGGGGGGGGGGGGGCTGCAGTGCACCTGATCGGGCTGGGGGGGGGGGGGGGGGGGGACTGCAGTGCACTATTCTGCTGGGGGGTGGGTTGGGGGGGGGGGGGAGCTGCAGTGCACCTAATTCTGCCAACAGTCAGGGTTGGCCACACTTTTCTCAGACACACCAGTGGGTGGACAAAATATTGATGAATAACTTGCCCTCTGCATGTCAGGTGATCAAGAGACAGCACTGTTGGTGAGATCTGTTTGTGTGTGTGTTTTTTACCTTAGATCAGTGGGTGTATGGATGATGAATATATGGCCTTAATTCTGTTTCAGGTGATCAAGAGACTGTTGGAGAGGTCTAATTGTTTCCGACCTTACATCAGTGGGTGTATGGATGATGAATAACTGGCCCTTTGTGTTTCAGGTGATCAAGAGACTGTTGGAAATGTTTAATTGTTTCAGACCTTACATCAGTAGGTGGATGGATGATGAATATATGGCCTTAATTTGTGTTTCAGGTGATCAAGAGACTGTTGGAGAGGTCTCTGCCAGCTTGCCCCAAACTGAATTTCGCCATTGTTGATGTGCGTGATGTGGCAGCTGCTCACATTAAGGCCATGACTGTGCCAGAAGCTGCAGGTATATCTGTCTGCCTCTCCATTTTCTGTCTTTAGTGAGCCGGTTTGGCTTAGCAGTAAGACATTAGGCTGGTAAGCAGAGGGACCTCAGTTCAAATCCGCTTCAGCTCTCCTTTCTCTTCAAATGTTGTGGTCTGTGGACACTGTCTTGTGACTTTGTCTTTCACAATTAATGAAACATTAAAATGGCTCTCATCACTGCCCATCTTAATGCAGGAGTCACTGTGGTGACTGTGTAGCGATAGGTGTAATTATAATCTCCCTCCCCTCACCCCTCTCCGTATCCCAACTAAGCCATATTGTTTCTGTGGATGTTAAACACCATGTTTACTGTCTGTCTGTCTGTGTGTTTGTTTGTCTTGTGTGTGTGTGTGTGTGTGTGTGTGTGTGTGTATTGGGGATGCATCAAAATTCAACACTGAAAGATAAAGGGGCAAAAAAGGAGTATATTTTAAAACCTCAAAATAAAAATAATCAGAATCTTTTTTTTCTTTTTTCTTTTTCCTTCTTGGAGTCACTTTGTGTTAAAAGAACCACTCTAGTCTCTACAGACTTTACAGATCTATACAGTGCGGTAGGGGCATCTATCTAAATCACTGTCTTAAAAGCCTGATGTCATCAGTTGTCACATTCCCAAGCTGAACACTGGGGTTCAGCTGGTATATATATATATATGCATGCAATGGTGTATTGACAACTACACTCCATAGGGTGAGAGGATTGCATGTGTAACTGTTTTTGTATTGCCCCACCACATGGGCAGCCACACACCATCTTCAGAGGGTTTATCTCCATTTTTAGAGGGTGGATGATGTTATGCAAGGAGCTAATTATCATGGCTGAAGATAGTCCTCACATAACTGCACTGCATAACAGTATTTTAATGTAGGTTTTATGTTCTTGCTGGTGTCAGTGTGTTGTGACACAGCCCAAGCCTTGGTGTTCTTGCTGGTGTCAGTATGATGTGACACAGCCCAGTCCTTGATTTTCTAGCTGGTGTCAGTGTGTTGTGACACAGCCCAAGCCAAGTTGTAATTTTTTTCAGTGTTCAAGGCACTTGTCCTCAGGGGTTTCATTGTAGTACTCTTTGCTTTAAAGAACAGACAGGACATGAAAGCAACGTAGCTTAACCAAAAGTAAATAAGTGTCTTTGTTCTACATCTCACTTTTTGGCGTTTAACTTTTGTTTAAGTGTTGTTTTGTAGTTTCACGAAAACAACATAGCTCAACCAAAAGCATATACGTGTCTTAGTTCTACATCTCATTTTTCACTGTTTAACTGTTGTTTAAATGTCATTTTGTAGCTTGATAAAGGGGATTACCCTGGAAATTGGCATGTTGTGTTTTGCCCTAATAAATTGTGTTCTTGTGAACCTTTTATGTGTTTGGATCCAAAGAGCAATGATGATGCTGGAGTTGATCTGTTTCAGGGCACCGACATCTCATCGTCAACACCAACATCTGGATGAAGGAGATAGCTCAGCAGCTGGCCAAGGAGTTCAAACCTCAAGGTGTGTAATGCTTGTCGACCATTTGTTGTTGTTGTTGTTGATCACTTTTATATAGTGCTATTCTCCACCCTCAAGCAGACTCACTGCACGTGCATGTGATTCTACGTGAGTGAATAGCTTTTTACAGCGCGTTTTTGACTTTCCACCAAAGTGGTGTACTTACAGTGCTGGCATGGCTGGTGCCACATAAAACTGCTGCCATCTTGGTGCATTCTGCGTACACCATACAGTCATACGCCATGTCACTTCATTCTCGAGTGTTCCAATTTTAAAGGCTACAAGCATGTTTTGTTATCACTGGTTTTGTTCTGTGAGGTTGCCTACAGCTGTTTATGACCTGTACTTACATATTGATGACTAGTAAGTAATTTGGTATTTTACTCCCAGTCATGTTGGTGACTAGTTAATCATAACAATAACAAATGTTTTATGGAGCTTTACCTCATGAACCAAGTGTGAGCTCATAGCACTATGTACAGTTTCACGAGTACAAAGAATTCACAGTTTTTTTATATATAGATTTTTTTACCCTTCAGTGGTGTAACCAGTTCTGGCAGAGTTTGGAGGAAGGTGCCAGAAAGCGATGCTAGGAGTGTGTGTGTGTGTGTGTGCGTGCGTGTGTGTGTGTGTGTTTGTGCGTGCGCACGTGTGTGTGTGTGTGTGTCTCACTGTGGCACTGTATTGTTCTACTTCCAGGCTACAGCGTGCCCACTGTCAACTGCCCCTACTTTGCACTGTGGATGTCGGCTCTGTTTGACAAAACCATCAAGATGATCCTGCCCCAGGTCAACAAGGTGCACAGATTCGACAACAAGAGGGTGAGCATGACACGAACTCCTTGCTTGCATTTGATATTGGTTAGCCTCATAATTGATCCATTAAAAAAAAAAAAAAAAGTCTATGTAGTGACGTAAGTGTGAATAATGAACCAGCCCCAAAAGCTTGAAAAAGAAGAAGCTGTAGCTTGTGTAGTTGGTTGAAGTGTTGCTTTTCATCCACAGAAACCGTAGGTTTATTAGGGACGGGAGCCCAGGACGTCCACCTCAACTTTTACACAGCTCCTGAGCTCTGAGCGGCAGTCCCGTTGTTGAGGTGTTGCTTTATGTCCACGGAAACTGTAGGCTTATTAGGGACGGGAGCCCAGGATGTCCACCTTGACTTTCACACAGCTCCTGAGCTGTGATAGCAGCTTGTGTACAGAATCTTTATTTATTTATATGAACACTTGTTGAGTGCCTCATTTTGAGGTGAGCCCTAAGTGCTTCACAGTGGCAGCTATAGTGCTACTAAGTATCATCTCTGCGTCAACACTGTAGTTGTATGCGGTTTTGAATGAGAGACTGTAGCTTTACAAAGTGCAGTTTTGAATATCCACTGAAGTGGTTACAGCTCTGTTTGGTAACTGCTGCCATCTCAGTGCAAGTTCTGTGCACACTGTACAACCATGCGCCAGTTTACAGTGTCACTTTATTCAAAGCCACATACATAGGGTGCATGTATGTTTAGCTGTAACCTGCCACCTGCACTTTTGGCAGAATGACCAGAATTGTTTACATGCTACTGCAGTAACACAGGGGTGGAATGAATACTGAAATAAGAGTCAGCACAGAAAGTTGACCCTGGAGAAGAAAATTCTCCTGCCTCTCCTACCAGGACTCAAACGCAAGACCATTCGATCATGAGTCCATCGCTCTGCCACTGAGCCATCCCTGCTTCCTCAGCGGACTCATTGGACCCCTAGCTGAGAAACCTGTTCCAAAAAGTCAGCGCTGGTGATGGCAATGTGTTGTTTTCAGATGAAGGAGATCTTGGGCATTGAGCCCATGGACACCAAGGAGACAGTGATTGACATGGCTTACAGCCTGATAGAGACCGGCTTCATCAAGAAAACCAAGAAGTACAAGGGACCAGGAGGCATTGAGGTCAGTGTTTATGTTGTACGAATCATTTTAGAGCTAAGAGGCAGGCATCTAGGCATCTCTACTGCATCAGAACATGGCAGGTGGAGATGGCAAATGCAAAAAAAAACTCCCCCCCCCCCCCCCCTCCCCCAGCTCCATTCCCCCCTTCACACACCCCTCCCCTCACCCACCCCCCACTGTCCTTGTGTGTCCCTTGCAGTGCAGGAAAGTGTGTTTGCTGTTCACTGTAATCATGACTGGCATCACTCTGAAACTCCTCCATTTGGCAAAGAGGAAGCAGTTCATTATAATGTGGGCAGGTGGATGTGTGTGTGTGTGTGTGTGTGCACGTGCATGTGCGCTCAAATGTGTGTGTGTGTGTGTGCGTGCATGCGTGTGTGTGTGCGTTCATGCTTGCATAGGTGCATGTGTGCATGCATGCTCAAATGCTCAAGTGTGTGTGTGAGTGTGTGTGTGTGTGTGTGTGTGTGTGTGTGTATGTGCATGCATGTTTGCACACTGTGTGTAAGTTAATGTATGACTGTGTGCTTGTTTCCGCATTATAGCACCTCTGTTTTACTGCATGGAAGTTGAATTGGATCTGCAGTAAACCTGGCCACAAGTCCAGTGCCATACACAGTTGTTCAGACAGCCACCAAGAATCAGAATCGCCACAGTTGTTTCATGTACATAGTTTTATCTGGCCGAAAAACTGACACTTTTTAGACACAAGTTCTTTGACAGGGAGAGTTTGAGTAAAAATCAGTGAGTGAGAATAACCCTGTGTCCATCATTTCATGAAAAAATCAGTGAGAGAGAATAACCCTGTGTCTCCATCATTTCATGAAAAAATCAGTGAGAGTAACCCTGTGTCTCCATCATTTCATGAAAAAATCAGTGAGAGTAACCCTGTGTCTCCATCATTTCAGGAAAAAATCAGTGAGAGTAACCCTGTGTCTCCATCATTTCAGGAAAAAAATCAGCGAGAGTAACCCTGTGTCTCCATCGTTTCATGAAAAAATCAGTGAGAGTAACCCTGTGTCTCCATCATTTCAGGAAAAAATCAGTGAGAGTAACCCTGTGTCTCCATCATTTCAGCAAAAAAACAGTGAGAGTAACCCTGTGCCTCCATCATTTCATGAAAAAATCAGTGAGAGTAACCCTGTGTCTCCATCATTTCATGAAAAAATCAGTGAGTGAGAGTAACCCTGTGTCTCCATCATTTTATGAAAAAATCAGTGAGTGAGAATAACCCTGTGTCTCCATCATTTCATGAAAAAATCAGTGAGAGTAACCCTGTGTCTCCATCATTTCAGGAAAAAAATCAGTGAGAGTAACCCTGTGTCTCCATCATTTCAGGAAAAAATCAGTGAGTGAGAGTAACCCTGTGTCTCCATCATTTCATGAAAAAATCAGTGAGTGAGAGTAACCCTGTGTCTCCACCATTTCATGAAAAAAATCAGTGAGTGAGAGTAACCCTGTGTCTCCATCATTTCAGGAGACTAAAGCAGAGGAAGAAAAGGCGGAAGAAAAAGCAGAAGAGAAGAAGGAGGAAGGGAAAGATGAAGAAAAGCCCAAGGAGAACGGAGATGTGAAGGAAGACGCACCAGCGGAAGAGAAGAAGGAGGAAGAGAAAGCGGAGCCAGCAAAGAATGAAACGCAGGCAGAAGTGGAGGAGAAAAAGGAAGAGACCAAGGCCGAAGATACCAAGACCGAAGAAGCCAAGCCGGAAGAGAGCAAGCCAGAGGAAAAAACAGAGGAGGCAACTGAGGAGAAGGCTGAGAATTAAACATGACTGGCTTACTTCCCTTCTGTTGGCATCGTGGACAGCGTTGAACAACTCTGTGGTTTCTTATTATTATGTAACTATGACAGCAATGGTTATTACGATTATTGACTTGCCAGTTGTGAAATATCCCATGATTCTTTGGCTGCCTTGTTATGTTGACATACTGTGCCACAAACGTTTATCGTTTTGGATTGCGTTTCCTATATAATGTTCAGTAAGTACCCCTTAAACCCATGTTTTGTTTCGAGGACTGGCTGGTTCTTCAGTTTCATGGTGGTCCTCACTCCAAAGTGGTTTGGCCATCCTCACCCCAAAGTGGGTTGGCCAGAGCGGAGGTGCGTGGACATGTTATTTAAAATGTTCAATGATACACATGCATGCTTCACTTGCTTTACCATTAGTTTCTGGAGGGAGCTGCTTCCTGTTTTCTCTGTGTGTATGTGTTGGTTGTGGAGGGGGGGGGGGGGAGAAGGGGGGGTGGGGGTACAGGTGCTTTAGGAGAAATGAGAGGGTAAGTGCAATGGTCCTTCAAGTGGACATACGCTACGCTACTAGAATATGATAGAACCTTTTTTTCTTTTTCTTTTTCTTGTAAGCAAACCAGAAAGGACACACACATTCCTGTCTTCTGATAGCGTTCAGCTGATGGGGTTCCTGTGGTGTTAGTGTGGGAGACTAGTGAACAGAGAACGCAGGACTGAAGACAGCGTGCATGGCGTTAACCCTTCACTGGCACGTTTTTCATCTCCTTTTGTGCTAGATTTTTGCTCCAGGGTGAACAAGGAGTCCTGCTAGCAATATTGCATTTCAAGTGATATACCAGAAAGAACTGTTGCATGTTTTGTTATTACAGGTGCAATGACAGTTGATTGTAAGATAATTATACAGTTTGAAAGACATTTTTTTTCCCTTTCTCTTAATGATCAGTGATAATGTCTGTATGTGTATGTGTTTATACGCGTGTGTGTTTAAACTTGAACAAATTTTTGTTAAACTTGGAGCTAGAATTACATGAAAAGCATGTGATGCGCATATGAGGTTCAGTCTTTATCTCCATCTCTCAGATCTCTCTATCTCTTCGTCATTCTGCCTGTCGTTTGTCCCTTCAGTCTCTTCCTGAGGCATTTTGTTGAGTTACAGAAATGATTCTGCCATCTTTATACAGCAAGGTTAATTTTCTTTTAAACTTTTTTGTGGGAAAACATTGTACATAGTACTTATTTTTGTTGTTGTACTCACAGTATTTCATGTAAACTGATTAGCGTGTATTTGTGACTTCAGCCACCCCTGAAAGGAACAAAGGAAAAGAGAGAGATAAAAACGTCACAGGATATTCGTTGTTTTAGCAATAGTTTTGTTTTTAATAGCACAGAGGCGGCGCAAATGTTACCCCCTCCCTCTTTTCTTTTTGGCACCTTTGTTTTTGTTTGTATCCCACCACTCTTGTTAGTTCGTTGTAGGTGTGCTATCCATTTGTTTTTTGTGAGCCATCACATTTAGGTCCACTATGAAGATATTAATGTAAAAAAGGGGTGAATCTCGGTACAGAATGTGGTTTTAAGGCCATTTGTAATATGGCTTTGCAAGATTGGTGAAAGACTATGTGGCAAAAGTGTCATCACTCGCTGGTTCTCACCAGAGAGGACCACCAAAGAGTGGTCATGAAGATATTGACATCGACAAAAAAAAAAGTGGGGGGGGGGGGGCGAATCTCAGTAAAGCATGTGGTATTACGGCCATTTGTAATATAGCTTTGTAACGTTGGCGAAGGACTGTGGCAAAGGTGTCATCAGTCCCTGGTTCTCAGTATGAAAACAGCGGGCTATCTGCACCCAAATTGTTGGTGATTTGCCGCAGAAGCACATCCCTTTTGTTCGTATTCTTGCAACTGTGGTCAGATGGGTTGCACAACATCTGCTGATGCTTCAACTGGGCAGTCTGTTTATCATTTGTGGTGGCACAGTTTCTTCATCCATTGCCCGCAAGGTCAAGACACCCTTGCAGAAAACAATGGCTGACAACCCAGTCACACAGCTGATAAACTGACCAGCCAATCAGTGGTCAGCTTCAGCTGAATTGCCAAGATTTCGAACAACATCAACTTGCAAAGAACTTTTGACGAAGAAAAGACTTGGCGATATTTTACCGAAATGGTGGAAGCTACTTTGGCGAGCAGCTTCCCATTATTAGAACAGACTTTAACAACTTCCGCTGCATTTTGTGTTTGCAAGGGGAAGTACTTGTGAAAAGGTAAAAAATGGGGAAAAAAGGAAAAAAAAAAAAAAGGTTTTAGTTTTTGTTGTTGCTTCCATGTTGGGGAAAACTGTATTTTGTTAAAATTGGCTTCCTGTATACAATGTGACATGGACCAGTGGATGTTCTGTTGTACAAAGACAATGTTTACACACAATATTTGTGCTTTTTTTTTTTCTTTCTTCTTTTTTGTTTTATATTTTTTTACACCATGTATATTTTTTACACTGTGTTTCCCTGCATTTACTCTGATTTTCATTGTTTGTAATCAGAAGGAAAAAAAAAAATCATGATGCCAGCTGGATTGATATGACTTGAGCTTTTTGCTTGCATGTGTATAGTGCTTTTGTTAGCACAGCAGCTTAAACTTGCCGGGTTTGCTTAAATTGTTTAACAGTTAATCCATTGTACATCACTGTGCTGGCCTGGCCTTGTGTTTTTATGCATACCACATTTGTAATCTACTTACCAAAAGTTATTTTTTGGGAGGGGGGTAAAAACTGCATTCTTGCCTCCTTTCATTGCATCTTTTGGCTCTGATGGCCAGCCGTATTCAACTGTGTAGCATGTAAATTTAACTCTGCTTCAGTGTGTACTGCCAAAGGTCAAGGGTCTAGCAGTCACTGGAATGCCATGACGGTAGGTCTGATGGTGCATTTTATGTCTTGCCCATGT
Source organism: Alviniconcha marisindica (assembly GCA_018857735.1). NCBI lineage: Eukaryota > Metazoa > Mollusca > Gastropoda > Provannidae > Alviniconcha > Alviniconcha marisindica. The sequence continues at coordinate 90,473 of JABMCL010000485.1, read as the reverse complement.
TTTGCTCTGGTGAAGTGTCAGATGGCTTTTCTGTTCTTTTTGTATGATTTGCTAACTGTGGAAATGTCTGTTATAAAGATTGCAGATGACTTCTAATGTGTACACTGAAACTGCTTGCACTAACATCACTGGCGTGCGTATGTCACCCTGACCCACAGCGTTTTTATTCTGATGAGAAATGATTGGAAGCTTACAAATATGCTAAAGCACTTCTGCTTATATATAAAAAACAAAAAACAAAAAAACATTTAGAGTAAGAGCACACTTTAGACTGTAGCTTTAACTTTCTGTGGGAGCACATTCTTGATCTGGGTATGAAAGGAAGTAACTGTGTGCTTACTGCACATCAGAGAAACGGCATGCTTAACCCTTTCCCTGCCAGAGAAATTGTTCTGCTCATGCAGTTCCTTGGAGAAAAAAAATAAAAAAAATGTCCTGCAAAGGGATTCAGTCGACCAGAACCCTTCATTGCTTTTCTTCTTTTTCTTTTCTTTTTCCACTTTGTTCCTCCAGAGTTGACACAAGCAGTCAGACTCTGAGCAGGACGTCCCATGACGTCTTGCAGTCAGATGGAAAACACTTCATCAAGGATGGCATGTGCAGGGAAAAGGTTAAATAACTGGGGCAGAAAACAGCTCGATGTACAGCACATGGATGGATGTACAGCACACATGAATGGATGTACCGCACATGAATGGATGCACAGCACATGACTGTAACATTTCATTGTCAGCACATCACTAGTGATTGGACAGCACATAGCTGTTACATCACCATGTGAGCACGTTTGTACTACTAATGTAGTACTACTAATGGCGATGCTACAGAAATACACTGTTGATTGATATGTGTAGTAGTAAGTGATAGTACACTACTATCAACCGTAGTAATTGACAGTACGTTGCTGTAGTACTTCCATGTCAACTGTCATGCTCAAGTTCACCAGCCATGATTGACAGCACATGAATGTCATGTCACTGGCAGCACCCAGCAGCAGTGACTGTCAACCCAACTGTAACTGTCATAGCACTCACTGTGTCAACGTCATTTGCTTTCAAAGCTGAGATTGTTTGTGGTTTGTGTGGGTCTCTTGTGCTTTTGAAAGTGTGGCTGTGCCAAATTCAGCTGACTAATGCCTGCTTCGTAAGTTCAGTAGAAACACAAAAAACTCATCTGATTTCTGAGACGAGTTGGCTGCATCCTGGCGTGTATTCTTTTTGCTTTTGCTACTGCTGATTGAGTCGATATCACCAGAGCCAGACCTGCTCATAGCCTCCACTCCTGCAATAGTCTTTATTGTTGAGGATTGATTGCTTTCGTGACTGTTTCTTCCTTCCCTTTTTTCCTTCCTTATTTTTTGTCCCTGGCTTGGTGCCAGCTGCTGAAATTTGTTTTCCTTTTTTCTTTTTTTTCTTTTTTCTTTTCTTTTTTTGTACAGTGTTTGTTGGGAGGTTCATTTGCTTTCAGTCAGAAGTGACCTTGATGGTGACAACTACAGCAACTTGTCTGCTTTGTTGTGTTCTTGTTTCTTGGCTCCCCCTCCCCTTCCCTCCCTCGCCCCCTCACCACCCCCTTGCTCCCCATAAAAAATCAAACAAGGACCAGTCTTAACTTTTTGGTAATAATATCAAGTTTAGGAAAGAATAGTTACGTATGTGACTGTAATGTTAAGCAATTTAGTTTCTGCTTTGCAAGCCTTTGTCTTGCTCTTGAACTGTTGTTAGCTCGATCGCTGTCAGACAACTTATTTGGAAAGTAGTGTGATGGTAGGTTTGTACTTTTGTGTGTGAAATCCTTTGTTTTTTCGTGCATTGGGTTCTATGGCTTTTCTGTGCGCTCAGCATGGTTTCTTCGTCATATATGATTTTGAGACCATGAATTTTTGTCTTTTTGTGTACTAGTCATTTTTGGGTAACTGCATGTGACAACAGTTTTGTGTACTTTGTTGTTCTTTTAAAACCCTTTTTTTTACAGTTCTTTTAGAAACTTTTACTGATTGTTCAGAAACTTTTACTGCATGTGCAAAGCTATGGGTGTGGCTATTTTTGTATCTTTCTTTGCTCAAAATCGCCTTCATCATGTTTTTGTATTGAAATGCATGTATTTTATCCGTTGGCATTTACTTACACACTGCTTGTTCAATATTTCTTTTAAAGGAGCTAGCCTTTTCAGAATGCGTTTTGTCCAAGGACCAGAAGAGATCGAAATGAACATTCATAAATATGGGATTCATTTTGAGCATCCCCATTGATTTCATATCCAAGTTTATAAAAAGAACAAATCCCAAGGTACTGAATGGCTTGGCGTATCATGGTATATGATGGTGAACTGTGATGGATTCACGCAGGTCCTTTTTCACTCATCGACTTGGAATAACAGGACCTAACGTTAGTGTTGAAGTATGACCTGTTTCTTTACCACCCTCCTTTGGCTTTTAATTTTAATTTTTAGGTCGTTTGTGAAGTTAATCGAACAGTTGATAGAACGTTGTGTTTCTTGGAGGGATGTCATAAAATAATTTACTTTAAGAGGTGAAAAAAATCAAACAAAACCGTCATAATTAGATATTAATGCTAATTGGTATATGATGCCCAACAAACTGGATATAAAATCAATAGGGCGCCTTAGAATCCTTGATTCTGGATGTATATTTTGATGTCTGCATGCCACCTGTTGCAAAAACAAAACAAAAAACAAACAAACGCAATTTGAGAAGGCTGGTTTCTTCGACAGTCTATACAATGGTGCAATGGATGCTAAGACTTTGATGTATTATTTTACATTTAATTCTAATCATCTGGAGAACTCAGCTGAGGTAGGTGTGGGATTTGACTCATCGCTATAGTTGTGCGAGTCTTGCCCTTTTATATGCAGCAGTATCATGTCTGATGCTATTTTTTAATTATATTTTTGGCTTTTTTCTTTGCTTTTTTCATTCTTTTTGGTAGATTTATTTCTTCAATTTGCTGATCTAGTATGAAGAATCTCACCTGTACGAAGAAAATGTGCTTTATTATCTTCTTTTTCTGAGCTGTGGATCCGGCTGAGGAAACAAATGGGAGTTTGAATCGACTGACAGGAAGAAGAGAAAGTTATGGACAGATAGTTGATAACGACGGGGCCCAGGGTCGTGTTAACAGAACATAACACGCTAATTTTTGGCGGGATGGTTCATGCATGGTGTTCCCAATAACTGTTACCTCTCTGTCAGAGTTTGATCACTGACTTTTGCTGTTGATGAGACCAGTAAGTGTTGTTGCGACACCATGTTAAGCTGAACACCCTGCTTTTGTCTGGTCACTGGAGCGAGAAACATTGCTCAAGTGAAACTACAACGGAGGAGGGTTGAGGTGGGGGGGGGGGGGGGGGGGGGGGGGGGAGTACATTCAAGATTTAAATCCTAAATATTTGTCGGTTGCTAGCTTTTGTTACGTTTTATTTTGAAATGTGCTATACATCTATCATTTGCAAGCTTTTGTTACGTTTTATATTGAAATGCGCTATACGTCTATTATTTTGATGCAGTTTTATTTCCTTTAATTGTTTTAGATTTTTAAAATAAGTTTTATAGTGGTGCTCAGTTTTTGTTTGTTTGTAGTGTACACGTGCTAAAGCCGGCTGCAGGTGATTGTGGAGGTGGTACAGAGAGTGATGAGGTGTCTGTAATGTGTTAGTGAAACGGAGCTTCTCAACAGCCAAATGTGTTAGTGAAACGGAGCTTCTCAACAGCCAAATGTGTTAGTGAAACGGAGCTTCTCAACAGCCGTGGCAGCCAGTCTGTCCGCTTCCTCATCTCCGATGATGATGATGATGTAGAGCTTTATGTCCTCGGATGACGGTTGACGTGTTAGGGACAAACTGTGACCAATGCCTAAGCATGGTTCAGTGTTGCCTTACATCCACAGAAACCGTAAGGCTCGTTAGGACGGAAAGCCCAGGACGGCCACCTCGACTTTCACACAGCTCCTGAACTCTGTGCTCGTCTCCAATGCCATTCCCCGTTTTAAGTGCCTGATTTGCTTGTTTGTGTCAATTTCTTTTGGTTCTGGTTTTGTATGCAGATAATTTTTGGTGGTATTTTTATATATATATATTGATTCTGCTGCTTCAGTTAGATATCTGGCTGCTTTTGTCGGTGAAGTTCCAGTTGAAGAAGCTACTTAGCCAAGCCCCGCTTCTTCTTTTTTTCTCCCCCCCTTTTTTTTCTTCTCTCACTGTGAAACGATCTACCTAGCCAATCACTGTAAAGACAGGCATATATTATGCTTGCGTCTCGGTCGTTATAGATATGAACTTTTTTGACGCACAAGTGACCATTGTTTAGTGATCGCTACGAAACCACAGCTCTTGCTCGCATTCTTAAGCCGAAACAAACAAGTCAAGCGCAAATGGAGTGTGGGAGTGGTCATTATTCATTCCCGTTCATGCGTGAAGTGGTTGGACCATCCATTGCTTCAGGTTTCCTACAAACTTTCCAATCCAAAGTTTACATGCTTTTAGGGTGACTTTTTTTTTCTTCCCTTCCAAATTCAAAGACGACTTCCAATCCAACTTTTACGTGCTTTTAGGGTCATTTTTGTTGTTTTTCCTCCAAATTCAAAGACGACTTCCAATCCAAATTTTACATGCTTTTAGGGTCAGTTTTTTTCTTCTTCTCTCTATTCAAAGACGAAAATTTAATCGAGTATTCGCCTGCTCATCGTATGACTCGTTACGTGTGATGCATGTATACCATCACTTCACAGTTCAAATGGCAAAGTACTGCCATTTCATGAATGCAGTTTATATGTATATGCATAACAGCAAACAGCCATATGGATGAAGCTGTGTCTCCATGTTATTCAGGGAATCTCTTGCCAGGTATTCTCAGTGTTAGGGAATCTCTGACCAGGTACTGTCCATGTTAATCGGGGAATCTCTTGCCAGGTATTGCCCATGTTAATCAGGGAATCTCTGGCCAGGTATTCTCCATGTTAGTCATGGAATCTAACCAGGTATTCTCCATGTTAGGGAGTCTCTGGCCAGGTACTGTCCATGTTAATCAGGGAATCTCTGGCCAGGTATTCTCCGTGTTAGTCATGGAATCTGGCAAGGTATTGTCCATGTTAGTCAGGAATTATTGGCTTGTGTGTCTGACAGAAGGAGTAAAAATTCACAAACTTTCAAACACCTTGGCTGAGCTGTTCATCTTTTTACCAGACTCTCAAGACCTTGAGGATTCGCTCGCTTCCGCCTTCTTGCAAAGGCTGCAGGAAACCTAGCTGTAGACTCCTTATGTGGCCATCGTTTCATCGGTCAACCTGGATTGCGTTGCGTGTTCAGCAAGAGGTGCTAGTGGTCATCATCATGTGAGGTCTCAACACTGTGTCAGGTATCCGAAGGAGTAGGAGCATGGCCCACATAAGCAATTTTACAGAGACAATAAGGCCATTCAGTAAGGCCATAGCCCCATTTGAAGGGGTGTAAGCACAGTAACCTTTATAAGACAGTACACACACAGTAATCAGTTTACTGACGTTGAAACGTTGCAATGTTACAGTGAACAAGTAAATGGTAAATATTTCAATAACCCAGTTTTACAGAAAACCGCTGAGTGAAGGTGAGCAGATTTTGCTCCCGTTTTTGTTTTTTTCTTGTTTTTTTCTTTCCCTCCACCGCGCAAGCGAAATGCAGTTACTGATGATGAAGTGATGCTTTATGTCCTCAGATGTCAGTTGACATATTAGGGACAAGTTGTGACCAATGCCGAAGCACGGTGCAATAAATCTTTACGTCCACGGAAACCAGAAGGCTCGTTAGGACGGACAGTCCAGGACGTCCACCTCGACTCTCACACAGCTCCTGAACCATGCAGTTACTGAGGCCAACTCGGGTATTTGAAGGTCAACAATGCTTCGAAGATTCGCTGAAGCTGTGTAATTAAGTCTGTCGGAAGTTCTGTAACTGGCACGGTTTGATGGTAACAGAGTAGCGTTTGAGATTGCCCTGTTTTTGCCTTCACTGAAGAAAAACCATACAGCTGCATTGTACTTAAATCTCGAAGTATTACAAGGTCATGTCAACCTGTGGCATATTTACCTGTGCCAGTGCATAGTATTATACATCGTAACACTTGATTTGCATTTACTGATTATTTGATATATACATTGTGTGCTAAGCGTTGCGGTTTTTCTTTTCATATTGTTGATAGCTTTGTAACCTGTCGCTGAATATGCGAAAAGCTCAATATTCAACCTCCTTTTTGTAAGTGCTTTATACTTTTGTGTACCACGTGCGACGATTACTACACGTTGTCCTTCCAATTCTGAATTCCTTATTTCTACATCAGATGGGTATTTTGCGACCTTGTATTTGCATCTTTTCAATGTGTGATGCTGATGCTGAGGCTGAATTTTTAAGAAACTTTAATTTTCTACGCATGGAATTTATTTTTCAGCTGGGAATCTCATTTATGAGTCTGTGTTTGAATAAATGCTGCACTGTCGGTACTTCTACTGTGTATTTTTACATTCCATACACACGGTATTCGACTCAACGTCCGTCTATGATCACCTGCTGTAATTGGCTTTTCATTTCTTCTGATGAAAATGCTCGCTCTCTCGCTCTCTTTTATTTATTTTTCTCTTTCATTTTAACAGAAATATTTATGCTTCCATTTTGTATTTTTATTTTATTTTTTAACACTGCTTTGTAAAATTGGTGACACTGAACGGATTAATTGACAACAATGTGGGTAGGGAACCAAGGCAACAAAATGATCTGCTTGTAAAACGTGTTGTCGGACACTGGTAACAAACATTACTGGATCATCGTCAACATCATCATCGCAATAACGCTAACAATAAAGATATTTCTGGAGCGCCCTGGGAGGATAACACAAAGATCAATTTCCAGTTCCGGGGATACTTTTTCCTCTCCCTTTTTGCTTTGCCTTTAGTCTTCTTCAAATGTTACTTTACGACCACAGTGATAAGCACTATTAGGGACGTCCACCTCGATTTTCACACAGCTGCATTTTTATATTTTTTATATGCCGGTCAATACAAGATAGCATGCTACTACAGTGGAGTGCAGTTGGAAAAAGAAAAAAAAAAGAGGAAGGGGGTGGTGGGGTGGGCTGGCTCCATAGATTGCCCCAGTTGTTCCGACATTGGTTAACACGAGATACTACTAATATAAAAGTTTTTGTCGTTTCACTTTGGTGTTAACATTAGTGTGCAATGCATTGCCGTACTGTTCGGTATAACTGCTTTGCATGTTTATTGCATACCAGAAGGATTAAAAGAAAAACAAAAGTGGGCGTAGGAATCTGTATTCTGAAGTTTGCAAAGAGCGTGCAGATGTTTATATTTGTTGCATGCCAGAAGGATTAAAAGAAAAACTAAAATGGGTGTAGGAATCTGTATTCTGAAGTTTGCAAAGAGCATGCACGTGTTTGTATTTGTTTATAACAAAGTAGGTAAGTAAGTAACTTGGTGCTTTACGCCCAGTCAACCATTACGGCTATATCAGGGCGAACTGTATAACAAAAGCATTTAATTTTATATATATATATATATATATATATATATATATATATATATAAAGTGAGGAGAGGAATCTGTATTCTCACGCCGGACTAACAACACTGGTATCATTCCATCTCTCGGAATTGACAGGGGGAAAAAAGAAGTCTTTACAACTTTTGCCTTTAACATTTTTTTCTTCTCCGCCTTGCAAGACTTTAACGGTCACAACATGTGTCATAATTATGCGCGTCACGTTTAGTGACAGTGCGGCTTTGCACGTGAGCTGTGTGGCAGTCTGTGTCGCCTTCTCTTCCTTCACTCAATGTGATGATACTTTGACATTCACGTCGTCACCTGAATAAAGCTGCGTACTTTCTCACTTCTGTTTTGCGCGGGTTTCCGTGAACTGAACACGACCCCGCTACCGGAGCGGAACCAATTTTGCTGTTAGCGGCACGGAAAACCTGCGTTTGCTTTTGTGTATTAATTCTGTGTTCATAAGGTGTGCAATATCGGTGTGACGATTTCAATGAAAGTGAAACACAAATGTCTTTGACAATCTCTTTGTGAACCTGAACAAGTTTGTTTGTAAAGCTTTTGATGTGGTGACGTGAATCCTTTTTTTCTCCCCCCCCCCCCCCCCCCCCCCCCCCACCTCTCTCTTTCGCTGAGCTTATTTTTCACGACTGATGATTTTTATAACTGCGCGACAACACCTTTTATGAAAAGGACTGATTTACGGGCCTTATTTAAACGATAGATAACATTTTCAAGCGTAGACAAAAAAGAAAAGACTGCTTTTTCTAGCCTATTTAAACGATTGAGGCCAATTGTGTAAAGAAAGGACTTCATTTCTACCAGTCAGTTACAGCGTACTAATGACATAACACTAAAAACAAACAAAACAAAACTACACAGCATTTCCTTACCGGTAGCGATTTTGAATATATGCATTACTACCTGATGTAACGGTGACTGTAAGAAGCGCATTAGGTTTGACAAGTGGGAAATATTTTGACTTGACCTGGTGTCTGAATAATGTCAAATTCACACTGCTGTACACTCATTCGGAAAAGTTTCCGTAACCCATCCTTTCGGACTGATTCGGTAGATTTGACTTCGGGAAGGGAATTACATGAAGAGAAGTGTTTCAGATGTGAAGAATTTCAGTTGCTTATGTCTGATCGTCCTGAGGTGACCCTGTGAGGTTGACAGGACGTTAAAATCCAATGACTAACCAACTAAACGTGTTTTAAGTACCTCCCAGACAGTCCTTGTGAAGTAGCACGATGTATGATGTTCACGCAATGACGGTGTTATCTGCGTAAGACACTATAATCACTTAACCAAACGCTGCACTATTTAGAACGGAAATAAAAACCTGTAGGGTGTGCCTGTAATGGTGTAGACTGATACGGACATAAAAGTAATGACAGTGATAGTGTAAACTCCGTAAGATACGGACATAAAATTAATGACAATGAATTTTTTTAATAATGTTTTTAACTCTGCCACTACTTAACAAATAGCTGAACAGTGATATTTTATTTTTATTTTTAAGAGTACGTTTAATTTAGAAAACATGATTTTTTTTTTTTCTTTTTCTTTTTCTTTTTTTTTACATTTTCCGTACATAAGCTATGGTACCGCTTCCCATAAGAGCTACAACCCTTCCAACTTCATTGCTGACTTTGCTGGGAACCCCAGTGACCTCCCTTTTTCTCCATTTCTGAGCTGTCACGTGACCGAGTGTACTTCGTGACGTCAAAGAGCATGCTGTACTTTTGTGTATATTATGAGCTGTTGCTTTAAAACCGACAATGTATTCCATGATTGTGACGTACGCTTCCGCCTTTATCGTCTCCGTGTACCGATCTTTATTGTGTATACTGTACTTCTCGTCTGCTCAAAACATTGTGCATTACGTCAATAAACTTTTGTTAGAAAACTCATGTCAGAACACTGGTTTATGAATTTGTTGTACGCTTGTTGAATTCACTCTCACCGCACGGCTCAAACACACGAGCACAGGAGCGCGCGCGCACACACACACGCACGCACGCACGCACGCACACACTCACTCACTCACGCACGCACGCACGCACGCAGAAGCAAACACCTTTGAACAACTGATGCACAGAACTATCACTTTTTAGCTATAACACATAGTCTTACTATATAATATATATCGATGGTATCATCTGAATTGAAGGGATTACCAGTTATATAATAAGCTAGTATCTTACATAAACTGCAGTGTTCTCCATTAGTTTTTTAATGCCTTCTGAAACGAAGCTCAATTTAAAAGCCGGTCCAAAATATTTTGGGAGTACTACATACTTGGAAACATCACATATGCGTTAAGCAACGTGAGGACATGGTAACTGCACAGAGAAGGTTTAGAAAAAACGCATTTGTTAGTAACGCGCGCCTGCGTTCGTTCGTGTGTGTGTGTGTGTGTGTGTGTGTGTGTGTGTGTGTGTGTGTGTGAATCTTTGTGGATGTGTGTGTGTGTCTGTGTCTTTGTGTATGTGTGTGTGTGTGTGTGTGTGTGTGTGTGTGTGTGTGTGTGTGTGTGTGTGTGTGTGAATCTTTGTGTGTGTGTTCTGTGTATGTGTGTGTGTTGTGTGTGTGTGTGTGTGTGTGTGTGTGTGTGTGTGTGTGTGTGTGTGTGTGTGTGTGTGTGAATCTTTGTGAATGTGTCTGTGTCTTTGTGTATGTATGTGTGTGTGTGTGTGTGTGTGTGTGTGTGTGTGTGTGTGTGTGTGTGTGTGTGTGTGTGTGTGTGTGTGTGTGTGTGTGTGTGTCTTTGTGAATGTGTGTGTGTATGTGTGTGTGTGTGTCTGTGTGTTTGTGAATGTGTGTGAGTGTATGTCTATCTTTCTATCTATCTGCCTATCTATCTATCTACCTACCTACCTACCTGTGTGTGTGTGTGTGTGTGTGTGTGTGTGTGTGTGTGTGTGTGTGTGTGTGTGTGTGTGTGAATGTGTGTGAGTGTATGTCTATGTGTGCGTGCGTGCGTGCGTGTGTCTGTGTGTGACTATCTGTCTGTCTCTGCGTGGTGTGTGTGACGTCAATAATCACGCTCGCTCCTACCCCTAGTGCACTCGCCAGCGACAGCGTCGTCATCTACGCTTAACGATCAACGCAGAATTAACGACCCATATGACACTTACACACGTCATAGTAAGTAAACACGATCCTTAACTCCCGTCATCCGCGAACTCGGAAAGTTCAAATCTCCCGCTTCCAGCTGGGGTGAATGCCGTCACGGAACTGACAGTGAATGAATTTTCTTTCCGCTCTCACCTCGCCCTCCATCTCCTGGCACTTCCGGATGTAGTCCGGGGTCCTCCTGTCTCGGTGCAGGTCGACGGCCAGACCTGAGTAATGGCGGGACGTGCAGCTGTGACATCCTCCGGCCAGCTCGTCGATCTGCGTGAGTGAGTGGTGGAATTTAACGTACCTCATTGTGGAGATGGCGGAGAGTAAGTAAGTAAGTAAGTAAGTAACTTAATGTTTTACGCCCAGTCAACCTTTACGGTTATATCAGGGCGAGATGGATAGATATATGGATGGATAGATAAATAAGGTCCAAGCGCATGAAAGGTCCGAAAGAACTCTATTTATCAGGACAAAAACACAATCTGCAAATTGTCGGGGTAGTTCCCTTTGTCGAGCTACAAAACGACAATGAAACTACAATTAAATGGTGAAAAATCGTGAAAAATGGGATGAAAAGCTAAATCACTTATCTATTTTTGGTTGAGCTATATTGTTTAGGCAAACAGTGCTTGGAATAATCTTTTGGATAGATAAATAGATAGATCGGTAGATAAAGAGGTAGATAGACAGATAGGCAGGTATATAGGTAGATACAGATAGACGGACAGAAAGATAGGAAGACGGACAAATATAGAAGACAGATACACACACACACACACACACACACACACACACACACACACACACACCACACACACACACACACACATATATATATATATATATATAATTGTATAGACAGACTCACAGACAGATAGATAGATAGATAGATAAATAGATCAGGGCTAAATAAAGAGAAGAAAGCAAAGAAAATCAACGCCACATGTATTCGATTTTAAACATTAAACGACTTTGTCTTTGTCCCTAATTAAACATTGAAACTTCTCTCATCGCTGCCCATCTGAATGCAGAATCATTCTGGCGGTGGCAGTGCAGTGTTTAGTATAGTCTCCCTCTTCCCCCACCTCCTAGCATCTCTGTCCCCGCCACGGTAACCTGCCACTCCACCGGTGCCGACAAGTCAGCGTGAAATAAAACTATCGAACACAATAATCAACAGAATCATCACACAAGGGAGTGATCAGATCTCGAAGGACGTCACACAACTACAACAACAAAGACCTGAGTCGCCTACGGTAACTCTCACCTGGCATGCGTGTAAATACAAGGTACATAAACTCTACCAGAGGTACATGGGACAATTAGTGAGCCGGTTTGGCCTAGCGGTAAGACGTTAGGCTGGTAAGCGGAAGGACCTCGGTTTGATACCGCTTCGGCTCTCCTTTCTCTTCAAAAAGGTTGTGGTTTGTGGACACTGTCGTGTGACTTTGTCCATCACTTCCTACTGAAACATTAAAATGGCTCTCATCGCTGCCCACCTTAATGCAGAAGTCATTCTGGTGGTGTCAGTGTAGCGATAGGTATATAATCTCCCTCTCCCCCCACCTCCATACTCCCTTCCCCCCACTTCTCCCCGTCCCTAATAAGCCGTACGGTTTCTGTGGACGTTAAGCATCATGTTTACTTTACATGGGACAAAATGATACTTAATGTATTCGTAAAATCCTACTTACGTTGACAATTCCGCCGTTTTTGAGCCTCACTAGGTACCTGAGGAGGTTTACACTCAAACACGTCGATCCACCAGGCGCATAGCAACTGCAAGTGCTTTTGTAGCTGTTGTCATGAAAACACAAGCAAAAAGCAGGAAAACAGTGGATTTGATCAGATGCCTCATTAATTCATTCCGAGTGACATGTATACATATAATACACACACACACACACACACACACACACACACACACACACACACACACACACACACACACACACACACACACACACACACACACACACACACACACACACACACACACACACACACACACACACACACACACACACACAAGAAAAGGGAAGAATTAGATTTGGCTGCACAAGAGAGTAAGGCACTCTTTTTTTATGAACTTTTTATATGTATGAGAGAGAGAGAGAGAGAGAGAGAGAGAGAGAGAGAGAGAGAGAGAGAGAGAGAGAGAGAGAGAGAGAGAGAGAGAGAGAGAGAGAGAGAGAGAGAGACACAACACACACACACACACACACACACACACACACACACACACACACACACACACACACACACACACACACACACACACACACAGATAGAGACAG
>JABMCL010000485.1:27500-55000 GCA_018857735.1 Alviniconcha marisindica | reverse complement strand
GTGCGTATTTTATATTGTGTTATGGGCATGTATGTGTTTTTGTCTTAGTCTTATATTGTTTAATAATAGTATTGCATAATCATTATAACACTGTATTATGCGCGGTGGTCACAATTTATATGGATTTGCGTTATGCAAATACCATTTTGATTGATTGATAGACCGTTTCGGAATAGACAGTTCCAGGATAAAGACTTTGCGAGCCAAAAACCATGAATAAATCTGCACACACACACACACAAACACACACACACACACACACACACACACACACACACACACGCACAAACACACACACGCACACACACGCACAAACACACACAAACACACAAACGCACACACACAAACACACACACACACACACACACACACACCACACACACACACACACACACACACACACACACACACACAGTCATAACAGACTATCCAGTTGTCGTTGGTTGTGAGCCGGATGTAGTTTCCTCCGATGTAGTTTGCCGTGGAGTTGAAACAACGCCAGACGTCACAGACGCCTGTGTGGAGTTACGAATAGCGCAGTAGGTCGTCGGCGAGTCCTCGTGATCACAAGGAGGGTTGGTCTCCGAGAAGAGAGTCCCACTACCACAGGAAAGGGCGATGCCAGCGCCGTTAACACATCGTTGGTATCCGTCGCAGTGGTTCGGGAAGGTGTCGAGCTGAGGGATGTACTCAGGATTGTTGTCCGTCGTGCACACGAACGGATTCCGGGTGGTGGTTATGATGGGGCCTGCAACAATACAAAAATACGCAACACAAAAAGAATTGTATTATTCAGAATAAATGCATACAATGAGTCAAATCTGATACAGAACGAGGCCCAACACCTCGGTTGTTACCTCAGTAGGCGACACAGGTCTTGGTTGTTGTACCTGTGTTACGTATTTCGAGTGCTAATTAACTCCCCTGTGCGTTGATTCTGCATAAAATGAAAATATGTCTTTTGGGTCACTCGAATTCTACAAAATAAAGGACAAGTAGGCTATTGAACTCAACAAAGGTAAGAGTATAAAATAAAACAGAGTAAAACGTAGTCAAACAACACAAAACATCGCTTCTGAGATCGATTAAGTGCACAGACAGTACCCGTATTTCTACCCTCCACCGCCTCTACATTCACAGCTAAAACAACGCCCACACACCCACAAACACCACGTACACCGCCAATGAAGTCTATGTGGTCGGGATCAGCTTTTGATTGGATGGAACAATTTGTCAATCAAAAAGCGGTGGGAATCGACACATCCTGGCCAATCAGCGGCTGTGTATTGACCCCTTCACTGCCTCAGCCTGTAAAATTCCGGGCTGAGTGATACAGGACGCGCCTGCAAACAGTATTTTTTTTTAACCTATAACACATCTACTTTCAATGCTATACGTTTTGCTGAAAATCCTTTCACACGTCAGTGCAAAATGAAGACAAAAAGGCTTAAGAGTTTCAAATTTTGCACTTTTATAAGTGCTTTTCAAATGACATCATGGCAGTGAAGGGGTTAATGTGACTAGGTCTGGCAAACCGAACCAACCAACCAACAAGATCCAAACACATAACAGGTTCAAAAGAACGCTATCTATTCTGACAAAACACAAATCAGCTTTGTCCTAATAAATAGCGTTCATTTGAATCTTTTATGTGTTTGGATCTTGTTTCAGAACGCTATAGCAGTCATTAATTTTTTGTTTCAGATTTCTTTTCAACCAACTAAACAACCAACAAAAAATTCCATTTCTTTGCCAGACGAGGGAGTTTACGGTCGGAGTCGACTGGTCCATATAAAAGATTATAATATTCGCTTTCGGTCACCATAGAGCTTAGGACCTGTGTGAAAGTCGAGGTGGCCGTCCTGGGCTCCCGTCCCTAATAAGCCTACGGTTTCTGTGGACGTAAAGCAACACTTCGACCTTCAGGTCATGACTCACATTCTGCAGCCTGTCTTTACCAGCTGATGTCTCATTCGCTATACATTTGGAATCTCTTTCAAGGTCTCTGTAACTCTCTGTCTCAAAGCTCAGAAGCTGTGTTAAAGAAGGTGTGGGCTGGGTGGACATTCTGGGCTCCCCGTCCCTTACAGTCTATACAGTCTCTGTGGACGTAAAGCAACTCTTAACGAACGAACGGAGGATCTCTCTCTCTCTCTCTCTCTCTCTCTCTCTCTCTCTCTCTCTCTCTCTCTCTCTCTCTCTTCTCTCAGGATCTGTGCGAAAGAAGGGTTGGGTTGGGTGGACATTCTGAACTCCCCGTCCCTAATAATCCATACAGTCTCTGTGGACGGAAAGCAACACTGAACGAAAGAACGAACGAGCTCTCTCTCTGTTCCTCTCTCTCTCTCTCTCTCTCTCTTTCTCTCTCTCTCTCCACACACACACACACACACACACACACACACACACACACACACACACACACACACACACACACACACATTCACACACTAACACAAGACAAACACAGCCCACCTGTAGCTGTCGAAGTCCCTCCCGGAGACGCAGTGGTTGACAGCGACCTCCGCTGCCCACAGTACGTGGAGTTGGAAGGCGTGTCGCACGGGTTGTCGACACTGGTCTGAGTGAACTCCGTGTCACCGGGGCACGTGCGAGCGGTCACAGCTCCATTGACGCACCACTGGTACTCTGCACATCTCGCAGGGAACGTGTCTTCGTAGGGAAGGTAGTACGGCGAGTTCAGTGTGCACTCCCATTCAGGGATGCTGGGATCTTCAGTGTTTCCTGAACAGAATTAAAAGGCTGAAGGTCACGGAAAATCATTGCAGACTTACAGCACCGAACACTGAAATGGGGACTTCACTGTATGCGCACTCCCGTTCAGGGAAATAGGATCCTCTGTTTTCTGAACAGAATCAACAGCTAATGGGAATTCGTGTTTTCTGAACAGAACTGATAGGAAAATCATTTTAGAATTACAGCAAGGAACTTTGGAACTGAGCTCTCATCACAGAGGTAGGACTTCCTCGGCAGCCTCACTAGTGACTACAGCCAACAAGTATATCTCTCTTCTTCCCACATGGTCCAGCGAGTGTCCGTTCTACCAATCCTGTTGCATTTCGGAAGTTGGACGCACACATGGACGCACACAAAATGCACGCATAGTCTGTCTGTCTGTCTGTCTGTCTCTGTCTCTGTCTGTCTGTCTGTCTGTTCTTCTGTCTGTCTTCTCTCTGTCTCTCTCTCTTCTCTCTCTCTCTCTCTCTCTCTCTCTCTCTCCTTACCCGTCCACCTCTCTCTCTCTCTCTCTCTCTCTCTCTCTCTCTCTCTCTCTCTCTCGCTCGCTATTATAGCATTGCCATCACCGTCATTACCACTATCAACAACACAGCTGATACACACAGAATCATTCTTTATACTGCATCATGGACTTTGAACATCGGAGAGCTATTTTATACCAGTGTCTTTCAGCGTCCTTTTCTAACACATACGGACCCATATGCAAGAAGCGCAAATAGCCCCTTTAATCATCATTCTACCTTCTACACGGTGACGTCCCTCCCCTCCTCCGGCCACCCTACGCCAGAAAAAGAAAAGAAAAAAAAAAAGAGAGAGAGAGAGAGAGAGAGAGAGAGAGAGAGAGAGAGAGAGAGAGAGAGAGAGAGAGAGAGAAGAAAAAAAAGAAAAGAAAAAAGAAAATTGGTATAGTGCAAAATTAATAGGACGTAAATTTGGGCAACATAAACGAGTTTAATGTTAATAGTCTCATAAATTTTTCTACCTGCAACAAGAACCAGACTTATGGACTCTAGGACCAGTCTGAATTAGAAGCTATCCGCTTTTACCTTTGGGCTCTTTAACAAATCTGAATTGGAGGCTATCCGCTTTTAACTTTGGACTCTGACAAATCTGAATTAGAGGCTATCCACTTTTAACTTTGGACTTTTTGACAAATCTAAATCAGAGGCTATCCGCTTTGAACTTTGGACTCCTTGACAAATCTGAATTAGGGGCTATCCGCTTTGAACTTTGGACTTTTTGACAAATCTAAATTAGAGGCTATCCGCTTTGAACTTTGGACTCCTTGACAAATCTGAATTAGAGGCTATCCGCTTTGAACTTTGGACTCTTTGACAAATCTGAATCTCAATTACAAGCTATTGCTTTTAACTTCGGACTCTTTGACAAATCTAAATTAGAGGTTATATACCCGCCTTTAACTTTGGACGCTTTGACAAATGTGAATTAGAGGCTATCCGCTTTTATCTTCGTTGGGCTGCGATTTCTCTTTATAACTGTGTAAACGGTCGATGGAAATAGCAGGTTGGAAGTAGGGAACTAAAACCGAGCCACAGCCAGAGGTTCCTGATTTTATTTCTTCTTTTCTTTTTGATGGTACCTGAGAGAGGCCGTCGTTATTCCCTATCGCTTTCTCTCGCGCTCTCTCAGTGACATCCAAAATAATAATACATAAAACATACGTAAAAGAACTATTACAAATACATGACGTCATAATCCGCCCCCACACCCAACTGAAGAAAAAAACTAGAGACACTGACATAGAGAGAGAGAGAGAGAGAGAGAGAGAGAGAGAGAGAGAGAGAGAGAGAGAGAGAGAGAGAGAGAGAGAGAGAGAGAGAGAGAGAGAGAGAGAGAGACTGATTGATTGAATGATTGATTGATTGATTGATTGATTGATTAAACTTTATTTCTCAACGGTGAAGATATTAGCACAAAGGCCGACTCACATATTTGCCGTTGCTACAGTACTACTAATGACCAAGACATTCACAGTGTGAGAAAGAGAGAGAGAGAGAGAGAGAGAGAGAGAGAGAGAGAGAGAGAGAGAGAGAGAGAGAGAGAGAGAGAGAGAGAGAGAGAGAGAGAGAGAGAGAGAACTCGAACTCGAAAACTTTATTTTACAAGGACTGTAGTTTAGGTTCAGTAAATAACCTGTCTAACAACTAGTCCTTGCTAAGTTACTGATGAATTGATATCAAATTACAGGCATTGTTTATATACATATAGGCATGAATGAGTGAGTGAAACGTTATACATGAGAATTTCCACACAAAACATAGCGTGCTCACAGCGCCAGATAAACACTTGCCATACATCATTCAGTTGCATATTATGAGCATACGATGAGCATATTATGAGCAAATGAAGCAGCAGAACATCTGATCAGTTCATATTACTAGTATCGGAAAAGAAACCAGAAGCAGTCAATGCTTAGCTTATAAAGAACAGTAAGGGAGAAGGAGAGGGTTTTTTGGGGGTGGGGGGTGGGGTGGGGGGGGGGGGGGGGGGAACAAAACCAAACCAAAAAACAACAACAAAAAACGGAGGGAGGGGGTGGGTCGGAGGGCAGTCGAAGAGCAATGGCAATAATTCGAAAACCTCAGTCTCTCTCTCTCTGTCTGAAAGAGACAGAGAACTGGTCCTCGAGCTCTAAAACTTTATTTTACAAGGATTGTAGTTTAGGTTCAGTCAAAAACACGTCTAACAACTAGTCCTTGCGAAGCTACCGATGAGTCAATATAAAATTAAAGGCATAATTTATAATACAGGCATGACTGAGTGAGTGAAATTTGATACATGAGAATTTCCACACAAAACATAGCGTGTTCACAGCGCCAGATGTACACATGCATACATCACTCAGTTACATATTATGAGCATACAACCTGTAAATAAGGCAGCAGAACATCTGATCAATTCAACACCAGTATTGGAGAGAGAGAGAAAAAGAAGAAGAAGAAGAAAAAAAAATCCGTCAATGCTTATCTTATAAGGGAGCGGGGGGTTACTATGACAAGCAGTTGGACGGATTGGGCGGAGTATTATGTCAATGTCCATCCTATGTAAGTACTTCAAGGTGTGCACGAAGTTTCTGAGTTGGCGTTCAAACAGTGCGGACGTGCTTCGTTTTTCTTCGTTGTGGACGTTTATTGTGAATGTTTTCGACGTTCAGGACGTGGTTTGAGTGGTTAGTAGATCAGTGGTGCAGTGGATATACTTTTTTGACTTGTTCAGTTACGGTGAGACCAGTAACTAATTAATTAATCTTCCAAATCGATTTTTTGTTTATTCATAGTGTTTGTGTTGGTGACAGTGTTGATTGGTCTTGGACTTGGCTTGGCTTGACTGAGCGTGTATTCAGAGTGTGCTTCACTTGGACTTGCAGTATCACAGTGCTTTACGAGTTCAGAGGGTGTTGGTTCAGCGTGTATAGCGTTGGTTCAGCGTGTATATGGAGTGTATATAGATTGTGCCTCTTTTGTTGAGCACTTTGAGAAGCTGAGAAACATCCCCGACGAAGAACTTCTTCATACATTTGATAACGAAACTGATATATTTGTACACGATGATTTAGAAAACGATATCTCAGCGGACGAAGTTTTGAAATGTATCAAGAAGCTTAAAAATAATAAATCCTGTGGGTATGATGATATACTTAATGAATTTATAAAGGAAAAGGTAAAGTGAATGACCCAGATAACTATAGGGGTGAGTTGTGCTGAGTTGTTTTGGAAAACTTTTTACTAGTGTGATAAACGATCGAATTCATTCCTTTTTAGAAACCAATGACATTCTTGGTACTGAACAATCAGGTTTTAGGAGAGGGCATTCGACGATGGATCATGTTTTTGCTTTACAATTGTCTCATTGATGTATATTTGCAGCGGATTTTATTTTTATTTTGTGCGTTTATTGACTATAAAAAGGCCTTTGACAGTGTGCAGCGCGGATTGTTGTGGGGGAAACTGTTAAATTCTGGTGTGAATGGGAAGGTTCTACGTGTGATACGAGATATGTATGCTAAAGCAAAATCATGTTCACACGTCAGTGCAAAATGAAGACAAAAAGGCTTAAGAGTTTCAAATTTTGCACTTTTATAAGTGCTTTTCAAATGACATCATGGCAGTGAAGGGTTAATGTGACTAGGTCTGGCAAACCGAACCAACCAACCAACAAGATCCAAACACATAACAGGTTCAAAAGAACGCTATCTATTCTGACAAAACACAAATCAGCTTTGTCCTAATAAATAGCGTTCATTTGAATCTTTTATGTGTTTGGATCTTGTTTCAGAACGCTATAGCAGTCATTAATTTTTTGTTTCAGATTTCTTTTCAACCAACTAAACAACCAACAAAAAATTCCATTTCTTTGCCAGACGAGGGAGTTTACGGTCGGAGTCGACTGGTCCATATAAAAGATTATAATATTCGCTTTCGGTCACCATAGAGCTTAGGACCTGTGTGAAAGTCGAGGTGGCCGTCCTGGGCTCCCGTCCCTAATAAGCCTACGGTTTCTGTGGACGTAAAGCAACACTTCGACCTTCAGGTCATGACTCACATTCTGCAGCCTGTCTTTACCAGCTGATGTCTCATTCACTATAGATTTGGAATCTCTTTCAAGGTCTCTGTAACTGTCTGTCTCAAAGCTCAGAAGCTGTGTTAAAGAAGGTGTGGGCTGGGTGGACATTCTGGGCTCCCCGTCCCTTACAGTCTATACAGTCTCTGTG
Source organism: Alviniconcha marisindica (assembly GCA_018857735.1). Taxonomy (NCBI): domain Eukaryota; kingdom Metazoa; phylum Mollusca; class Gastropoda; family Provannidae; genus Alviniconcha; species Alviniconcha marisindica. The sequence continues at coordinate 47,508 of JABMCL010000485.1, read as the reverse complement.
GACGTAAAGCAACTCTTAACGAACGAACGGAGGATCTCTCTCTCTCTCTCTCTCTCTCTCTCTCTCTCTCTCAGGAGCTGTGCGAAAGAAGGGTTGGGTTGGGTGGACATTCTGAACTCCCCGTCCCTAATAATCCATACAGTCTTTGTGGACGGAAAGCAACACTGAACGAAAGAACGAACGAGCTCTCTCTCTGTTCCTCTCTCTCTCTCTCTTTCTCTCTCTCTCTCACACACACACACACACACACACACACACACACACACACACACACACACACACACACACACACACATACACACACAACACAAGACAAACACAGCCCACCTGTAGCTGCCGAAGTCCCTCCGGGAGACGCAGTGGTTGACAGCGACCTCCGCTGCCCACAGTACGTGGAGTTGGAAGGCGTGTCGCACGGGTTGTCGACACTGGTCTGAGTGAACTCCGTGTCACCGGGGCACGTGCGAGCGGTCACAGCTCCATTGACGCACCACTGGTACTCTGCACATCTCGCAGGGAACGTGTCTTCGTAGGGAAGGTAGTACGGCGAGTTCAGTGTGCACTCCCATTCAGGGATGCTGGGATCTTCAGTGTTTCCTGAACAGAATTAAAAGGCTGAAGGTCACGGAAAATCATTGCAGACTTACAGCACCGAACACTGAAATGGGGACTTCACTGTATGCGCACTCCCGTTCAGGGAAATAGGATCCTCTGTTTTCTGAACAGAATCAACAGCTAATGGGAATTCGTGTTTTCTGAACAGAACTGATAGGAAAATCATTTTAGAATTACAGCAAGGAACTTTGGAACTGAGCTCTCATCACAGAGGTAGGACTTCCTCGGCAGCCTCACTAGTGACTACAGCCAACAAGTATATCTCTCTTCTTCCCACATGGTCCAGCGAGTGTCCGTTCTACCAATCCTGTTGCATTTCGGAAGTTGGACGCACACATGGACGCACACAAAATGCACGCATAGTCTGTCTGTCTGTCTGTCTGTCTCTGTCTCGTCTGTCTGTCTGTCTGTCTGTCTGTCTGTCTGTCTGTCTGTCTGTCTGTCTCTCTCTCTCTCTCTCTCTCTCTCTCTCTCTCTCTCTCTCTCTCTCTCTCTCTCTCTTCTCTCTTCCTCACCGTCCCCTCTCTCTCTCTCTCTCCTCTCTCTCTCCTCTCTCTCTCTCTCGCTATTATAGCATTGCCATCACCGTCATTACCACTATCAACAACACAGCTGATACACACAGAATCATTCTTTATACTGCATCATGGACTTTGAACATCGGAGAGCTATTTTATACCAGTGTCTTTCAGCGTCCTTTTCTAACACATACGGACCCATATGCAAGAAGCGCAAATAGCCCCTTTAATCATCATTCTACCTTCTACACGGTGACGTCCCTCCCCTCCTCCGGCCACCCTACGCCAGAAAAGAAAAAGAAAAAGAAAGAGAGAGAGAGAGAGAGAGAGAGAGAGAGAGAGAGAGAGAGAGAGAGAGAGAGAGAGAGAGAAGAAAAAAAAGAAAAGAAAAAAGAAAATTGGTATAGTGCAAAATTAATAGGACGTAAATTTGGGCAACATAAACGAGTTTAATGTTAATAGTCTCATAAATTTTTCTACCTGCAACAAGAACCAGACTTATGGACTCTAGGACCAGTCTGAATTAGAAGCTATCCGCTTTTACCTTTGGGCTCTTTAACAAATCTGAATTGGAGGCTATCCGCTTTTAACTTTGGACTCTGACAAATCTGAATTAGAGGCTATCCACTTTTAACTTTGGACTTTTTGACAAATCTAAATCAGAGGCTATCCGCTTTGAACTTTGGACTCCTTGACAAATCTGAATTAGGGGCTATCCGCTTTGAACTTTGGACTTTTTGACAAATCTAAATTAGAGGCTATCCGCTTTGAACTTTGGACTCCTTGACAAATCTGAATTAGAGGCTATCCGCTTTGAACTTTGGACTCTTTGACAAATCTGAATCTCAATTACAAGCTATTGCTTTTAACTTCGGACTCTTTGACAAATCTAAATTAGAGGTTATATACCCGCCTTTAACTTTGGACGCTTTGACAAATGTGAATTAGAGGCTATCCGCTTTTATCTTCGTTGGGCTGCGATTTCTCTTTATAACTGTGTAAACGGTCGATGGAAATAGCAGGTTGGAAGTAGGGAACTAAAACCGAGCCACAGCCAGAGGTTCCTGATTTTATTTCTTCTTTTCTTTTTGATGGTACCTGAGAGAGGCCGTCGTTATTCCCTATCGCTTTCTCTCGCGCTCTCTCAGTGACATCCAAAATAATAATACATAAAACATACGTAGAAGAACTATTACAAATACATGACGTCATAATCCGCCCCCACACCCAACTGAAGAAAAAAAACTAGAGACACTGACATAGAGAGAAGAGAGAGAGAGAGAGAGAGAGAGAGAGAAAAGAAAAAGGGAGAGAAAAGGGAAGAAAAAACTGATTGATTGATTGAGTTGATTGATTGATTGATTAAACTTTATTTCTCAACGGTAAAGATATTAGCACAAAGGCCGACTCACATATTTGCCGTTGCTACAGTACTACTAATGACCAAAGGGAACACAGTGTGAAAAGAGAGAGAGAGAGAGAAAAGAGAGAGAGAGAGAGAGAGAGAGAGAGAGAGAGAGAGAGAGAGAGAGAGAGAGGAGAACTGAATGAAAAACTTATTTTACAAGGACTGTATTTTAAAGTTAGTAAAAACCTGTCTAACAACTAGTCCTTGCTGTTATGATGAATTGATATCAAATTACAGGCATTGTTTATATACATATAGGCATGAATGAGTGAGTGAATCGTTATACATGAGAATTTCCACACAAAACATAGCGTGTCACAGCGCCAGATAAACACTTGCCATACATCATTCAGTTGCATATTATGAGCATACGATGAGCATATTAGAGCAAATGAAGCAGCAGAACATCTGATCAGTTCATATTACTAGTATCGGAAAAGAAACCAGAAGCAGTCAATGCTTAGCTTATAAAGAACAGTAAGGGAGAAAGGGGTTTTGGGGGGGGGGGTGGGGTGGGGGTGGGGGGGACAAACCAAACCAAAAAACAACAACAAAAACGAGGGAGGGGTGGGTCGGAGGCAGTCGAAGGCAATGGCAATAATTAAAAACCCTCAGTCTCTCTCTCTGTCTGAAAAGACAGAGAACTGGCCCTCGAGCTCTAAAACTTATTTTACAAGGATTGTAGTTTAGGTTCAGTCAAAAACACGTCTAACAACTAGTCCTTGCGAAGCTACCGATGAGTCAATATAAAATTAAAGGCATAATTTATAATACAGGCATGACTGAGTGAGTGAAATTTGATACATGAGAATTTCCACACAAAACATAGCGTGTTCACAGATGTACACATGCATACATCACTCAGTTACATATTATGAGCATACAACCTGTAAATAAGGCAGCAGAACATCTGATCAATTCAACACCAGTATTGGAGAGAGAGAGAAAAAGAAGAAGAAGAAAAAAAAAAAATCCGTCAATGCTTATCTTATAAGGGAGCGGGGGGTTACCATGACAAGCAGTTGGACGGATTGGGCGGAGTATTATGTCAATGTCCATCCTATGTAAGTACTTCAAGGTGTGCACGAAGTTTCTGAGTTGGCGTTCAAACAGTGCGGACGTGCTTCGTTTTTCTTCGTTGTGGACGTTTATTGTGAATGTTTTCGACGTTCAGGACGTGGTTTGAGTGGTTAGTAGATCAGTGGTGCAGTGGATATACTTTTTTGACTTGTTCAGTTACGGTGAGACCAGTAACTAATTAATTAATCTTCCAAATCGATTTTTTGTTTATTCATAGTGTTTGTGTTGGTGACAGTGTTGATTGGTCTTGGACTTGGCTTGGCTTGACTGAGCGTGTATTCAGAGTGTGCTTCACTTGGACTTGCAGTATCACAGTGCTTTACGAGTTCAGAGGGTGTTGGTTCAGCGTGTATAGCGTTGGTTCAGCGTGTATATGGAGTGTATATAGATTGTGCCTCTTTTGTTGAGCACTTTGAGAAGCTGGGAACATCCCCGAGGGAAAAACTTCTTCATACATTTGATAACGAAACTGATATATTTGTACACGATGATTTAGAAAACGATATCTCAGCGGACGAAGTTTTGAAATGTATCAAGAAGCTTAAAAATAATAAATCCTGTGGGTATGATGATATACTTAATGAATTTATAAAGGAAAAGGTAAAGTGAATGACCCAGATAACTATAGGGGTGAGTTGTGCTGAGTTGTTTTGGAAAACTCTTTACTAGTGTGATAAACGATCGAATTCATTCCTTTTTAGAAACCAATGACATTCTTGGTACTGAACAATCAGGTTTTAGGAGAGGGCATTCGACGATGGATCATGTTTTTGCTTTACAATTGTCTCATTGATGTATATTTGCAGCGGATTTTTTTTTATTTTGTGCGTTTATTGACTATAAAAAGGCCTTTGACAGTGTGCAGCGCGGATTGTTGTGGGGAAAACTGTTAAATTCTGGTGTGAATGGGAAGGTTCTACGTGTGATACGAGATATGTATGCTAAAGCAAAATCATGTGTGAAAACTAGGCATGGTCTATCGCAGTTTTGTTTGTCTCAAATGTTAGTCTGCGTCAGGGGGGAAATATGTCACCAGTTTTGTTTTCGCCATTTTTGAATGACTTGAAAGGTTTTCTTAAGAAATTTTGCTTTGAAGAATATCTAACCTATCTCCCATCTATCCTAAGACAAAGAGTATTGAAATTTAGACTTAGTAACCACAGACTGCCAATCCAGCAAAGACGATCGTTAGGTATTCCAAGGGATGAAAGAATATGTACTGTTTGTTACAGTGGTGAGGTAGGAGATGAATTTCACTATTTGCTTAACTGTTCCAACGAAAATGTCAAGAGAAACCGTATAAGTATGTTGATAAATATTATACACATCATCCCAACGTGCCCAAATTTTGTAGCCTCATGAATATGACGTCAAAATCTAAGAATGTTAAGCTCGCCAAATTTCGTAGTTGTATTTTTGAGTTATTTTGATTAAGACAATAATGAAACACAACAAAATAAGAAATATTAAATTTTTACGCCTTAGCCTTACATATTTATACCAACTTTGATTTGCGTTGGAGTATTGTTTCTTTCTTATATATAAAGTGTGGTAGTTATTTATTAGTAGAACTCGTACTTGTTCATAATGAATGTCGTGTGCGAATGTAACTTCGCTTTCTAGCCCCCAGGGGCAAAAAGCTCAATAAAACCTTGAAAACCTTGAAGGAGCTGAGTGACTGACAAGATCTGACTGTCAGACGTAGGTTGTTCCATAGATAAGCACCAGAGAAGGATATACTTGTTTTGAATATGTCTATCCTTGGCCTAGGCAAACTAAGGTGATAGTTCCTAGAATTCGAATAGCGTGAGGGAGTGTGTGTGTGTGTACAGGTTATATATGTACCCTGGGGCCTCATTGCTAAGGACCCTGTACATGAACAAACCTTTGTTATATTCAAGTTGTTTTTGTAGGCTCATTATTCTCATCTCCTTTAATATTCTGGTCAGTAGTTAGAGCTGTATCTGGAAGGATTAACTTTACAGATCTTAATTTCGACAGAAGGAAGACTCGTCTTCAATTGTTTTGCACACATTATTAATATGTGAGTCCCAGCGAAGTTTATTGTCTATGGTTATACCTAAAGGACGGTGTTCTGACACTTGATCAATTTTCGCCCAGTTTAGAACGAGATCGAGTGGTAAGGGTGACAGCTGGTGTTTCTGTCTGGTAGCGATTGTTATAGACTTGGTCTTGATCGGACTGATGACCATATGATTATTATCGTACCAATTGGATACCTGATCTAAGCTGTCTTGCATATTGCTTCTGATTTGCATAATATCTTTTCCATATGTGTGCAGTGTTGTGTCACCTGCCAGCATGTCACAATCAACAGATATATCTTTCACGTGTAACGGAAGGTCACTGACAAAAGGACTAAAAAGAATAGGTCCCAAAACAGAACCTTGTGGTACACCATACTTTACTGAGTGTTTGGAGGAGTAAGAGCCATGAAGTAATACGCATTGCGTTCTGTTATGAAGATATGATTGAAAAAATGGTAGAGAACTGGAGTTTTTAAGATAAATGGCGAGCTTCTTCAATAGAATATCGTGATCAACCAGGTCGAAAGCCTTCCCTAGGTCTAGGAGTACTACTCCAGACACCTCAGATTTATTCATGGCTGTTAGCCAAGAATTTGTGAGACGTGCTAATGCAGTGTTGCAGGAGTATTTACGTCTAAGTCCAGATTGAAAGGGCTGAAGGAGTTGCCGCTTTTCGAAGTAATCATTTAAATAAATGTGCACATGCTTTTCGAGAAGCTTTGACAAAACAGACAGAAGTGATATTGGTCTGTAATTGGTTGGATTTGTTTTATCCGTAGATTTTGGAAGCGGAACCACTTTAGCTTTTTTAAGCTCAGACGGAAAAACGTTTTTCTCAATGCATAAGTAAAAACATATGTAAGCGAGTCTATTATGTATGGCAATGACAATTTTAGTAGCTGGTTGCTTATACCATCCAGACCAGACGATTTTTTGTTTTCCAACCTCGATATGTATTTGCCTAGTTCCGAAAAGGAGAGATATGGGATAACAAATGGGTCTTGCCCGCTAGTTTTTTTTTGCAGAGATCATGTAGAGGATTTGAGCACTCATATACATTTGTTCTTGGTTCTATTAATGATTCTGACACAGACAGGAAATGATTATTGAAAACATTTGCAGTTAGATCCTTCGGGATGTCGGGAGAAGTAGAACGATGTCCTTTCGTAAACACATTTAGAGCACGCCACACAGATGCTATATTGTTATCACGCTCTATGAGCTTTTGGAAGTATTCTTTTTTGGCTTTTCTCACAAGATTTTTTACTTTATTTCTTAATTTCTTGTATTCAGGGAAACATTTTTCTCACTTTAGTTTGTTTCTCTTTGCCATTGTTTCCTTGGTGTCTTTGTTAAGCCATGGTGGTAACTTTGGATGTTTTACCCGCTTGCGCTTTAAAGGTGCATGTCTATTGACAATAGTGAGATAGACATTGTACCATGTCGCCAAGGCTTTATCGGGACCAGTACAATTCAGGACTTCAGTGAACGGGGCCCAGTGCATGTCACTTGAAAAAGGCAGCCTTATTAAAATGTTTGAAAGATCGAAATGATATATATGAATGGGTTTTGGGCTCACATTTTGGAAGCTTAATTGATCTTGAACAGGAGATGGGACAATGGTCACTTATGGTCAGGTCAGGTACATTGACCTCGGTGATTACATCTGGGTTGTTTGTATATATATATGGTCAATAAGAGTGGCAGACGTCTGTGTAATTCTAGTAGGTGATTTCACAAGTTGGGTTAAGCCTAGCAGTGTAATAGTAAGGTCCCAGGAAGAATGTGGCTTTAGTAAATCAATATTAAAATCTCCTAGTACAAGAATATCAGCATTGGGTTTAACAGTATGGATGTTATCTATCATTTGTACAAAGTTGTCAAACCATTCATAAGAAGCAGAAGGGTTTCTTTATAAAAAACACACAAAAATATTAGGAGCGTTCGTACTTGGTTTCAGTTCAAGCCAAATGCATTCAACAAGGTCACTTTCAAGGTCTTGACGCCTGTGTGTAATGTCAGCAATAGAGTTGTGTATGTATACTGCAATACCAGTCTGTCCAATAACAATTGAATCTTTTCTCGAAATACAATAATATGGAATGTTAATATCCTGGTCAGAAATTCTGGAGTCTAGTCGTGACTCTGTGATACCAAAAATGTTATAGTTAGGCGTTGACTGGCTAAGGAATACACACAGATCAGAAACCTTGTTATACAAATGGTACAAATTCTGATGACCAACGCGCAACATTGTAATAAACGATGGAAATTATGAAAAAAGAGCAAACCGGAAAAAGAAAGAAAACAATAACACTCGAAAAACGAACGTTTACACAAAGAAAGCGCAAAACCATTTTTTTTTAAATTAACGAAAACAAAGCACGCAAAGGGGCAGCAAAAAGACAACAGAACAAACACGTTCGTAAAATGAACTTCCACGATAATTTACACAAATAAAAAGGTCCAATTGACTAGATCCGTTATTATTATGCAGTAAACTATTATTGTAATAAATGTTGGACGTCGCAGTTACGCTTGTATACCTTGTTAGAACGGGAACAGTATCACTTTTATACCTTTCTAGAATAAGCCTGGAGGACGCTACGCTACAAAGATCATCATTTACTGAGACTGAGAGAGAGAGAGAGAGAGAGAGAGAGAGAGAGAGAGAGAGAGAGAGAGAGAGAGAGAGAGAGAGAGAGAGAGAGAGAGAGCAAACACAATGTGCAGGTGCACTCGGTTACAACTGCATAACTTACCTCCGTCATCCTTACTCATACTGCACGTGCCAGTAGTCAGGTCGAAGCAGTAGGAGCCCTCAAGTGGACAGTTGTTGAAGTAGATTGTTTTTTGCCCCACCACACACTGGATATAAGGATAACAGTTGGGCTCGAATGGGTACTGCAGAAATGTCGTAGTGCCGTTGCCAACTTCTGTACAGTAGTTCTCTGGGAGGGAAAGAAGTACAAACATAGTATGGCACGCCATGGATCTGTCTGTCTGTCTGTCTGTCTGTCTGTCTCTCTCTCTCTACGCACACACACACACACACACACACACACACACACACACACACACACACACACACACACACACACACACACACACAGAAATAGGGAGGACGGGGGGGGGGGGGGGGGGGGGGAGGCAGAGAGAGGGGATGGGGACAGAGACAGAGAGACAGACAGAAAAAGACAGAGAGAAAGACAGTGACAGAGACACGGTCAGAGAGAGAGAGAGAGAGAGAGAGAGAGAGAGAGAGAGAGACAGACAGACAGACAGACAGACAGACAGACAGACAGACAGACAGACAGACAGAACAGACAGAGACAGAGACAGAGAGACAGACGGAGTCACAGAGAGATAGAGAGACGCATCTGTCCCATCTAGACCTGACGTAATCTAACATAACACAGCATTCAATTTACGGTTTTTCAGCACAGAAATTTTACAGGCTGGGGCAGTGAAGGGGTTAATTAAGTAGCCCGTCAGGCTTACCAGGCACGAGCTGCAACGGTTGACTGCATTCTTCGAACTGCACGTGCGACATGTTGTGCTTGTCTACGAGGCGACAGCACAGTCTGGTCTCGTTCAGACCCACGTATTTCTGAGGATCCAGCCAAGACTCGCCTCTGCTCTCACAGGTGCTCGCATTGTAGCTGAAAACACAGGTATGTAAGCAATGAGAAATGTAGCACGAGACAGCTAACAAGGTGCAGAACGTCTTGGTGGGGTTTCGCTGACTGTCAAGCAAGGTGTGACCAACATTCATGAAGACAGTGCTACCCCTATATGGTTTCAACCTCCAGCCTGACAACAACAACAACAACAACAATAATAACAACAATGATAATAATAGATAACTCTTATGGAACGTAAATCTTTTTTCTTTCCTTTTTTTCTTTTTTTTCTTTCCTTTTTTCCTTTTTTTTCTTTTTCTTTCTCTCTTTTCGAAAGAAAACCTCAGTGTGCTATCACACACCATTCTCTCTCTCTCTCTCTCTCTCTCTCTCTCTCTCTCTCTCTCTCTCTCTCTCTCTCTCTCTCTCTCTCTTCTCCCACACACACACACACACAGATATATATATATATATATATATATATATATATATATATATATATATATATATATATATACTGTGCGTGTTGTGATAGTGTTGTGTGTGTGTGTGTGTGTGTGTGTGTGTGTGGTATATATATATATATATATAATATATACACACATATACATACATAGATACATAGATATACACGTTGACAGCCATATACTCTATTGTCTCAGGAATAGTCTGCCTAAACCTGTCAAAAGGCCTGTCTAAAGAGGAAAGTCTTGGACTGGGTTTTGAACCCAGGCAGTGTGGATATTCCGCAGACTGGCATGCAGCCAGTTCCAGACAGTGGAAGCAACGAAACTGAACGAGTGCTCACCAAAAGAGCTCAAATTACGAGATCTAAACACGTAAACGGTTCAAAAGAACGCTTATTTATTATGACACAGACACAGAAACCAGCACATTTTCGTGGAAATCCCCTTTGTCAAGCAACAAAATGACACTTAACAGTTAAACGGTTAAAAACGATAAAAAATGAGAAGAGAAACTTATCTTCTTGTTCAGCTGTTGTCTTCTTGTCCAATGCTTGGAAGATTGATTGAGTTCAAATTACGTTTTTGACTTTTCAGAAGCTTAATTCTCGCTTGTGGATCGGAGGGTGCGTGAAGCTTGACATGAGCAGAGTGAAGGTGAAAGGTAAGCGGGAAGTGTAGAGTGTACTCTCCAAGTGGCGTTACGCAATAGTAGCTATATTGTACACGCAGCGGCATTTGACAGGGAGCCAATTTAGTTCATTTAAGAGTAGTGTTATGTGATCTCGCTTACGTTTCCTTCCCCTGCCGCAGAGAACATCCATCCACACACCACACACACACACACACACACACACACACACACACACACACACACACATTGTAAAGTGTCATTCTGTGACTTTTCCTTTTGTGCACCAGCCATTCGTTCGCTTGTGCTCTTGGTCCGCCCTGCTTACCTGACAGTATCAACATGTCGTTCTGCGGGAAGTTGCTGGACATCAACACCGTTATTTCTCTTCACCACCCAGCTGAAGGTGTAGTCGGGGTTGTAGCCAAGGGAGGACGTGGTGCACGTCGGGTTCTTTGCGCTGGCTTGGTTTTCTGCCAGATACGGTGCCATGCTCATGGTTGGTTTTTCCGCCGGACCTGCAAGTAGGTGTTGCGTCAGTCGAGATAACTTTCACGCGTTCGTAAGGACATACTTGCGAACTGAGAGAACATTGTGAATATGGAATCACAGACAGAGACAGAGACAAGACAGACAGACATACATACAGACATACAGACAGACACACTCATTCACTCACATACACACACTCATTCACACACACACACACACACACACACACACACACACACACACACACACACACACACACACACACACACACACACACCACACACACACACGCACGCACCACCACCACGCACCACGCACGCACGCACGCACACGCACGCACACACACACACACACACACACACACACACACACACACACACACACACACACACACACACACACACACACACGCACACACACACACTCACACACACACACACACATACACATCTGTAACATTCCAGTAAACGAAAGAACACGTCTTACGTGTAACACTGATCTCCGCAGATGTCTGGCTGACGACGTTAGAAGATCCCACCGCTTCACACTTGTACGTCCCAGCGTCATCACACTTCACGTCAGACAACGTCATGTCCACGTCGTACACGTCACCTGTCTGCTCGCCAGCGATGGAAACTCCGTCTGTGCTGAACGACTGAGCGTTAGTCGTGTAGTTGATGGTAGCAATGGGTTGATCATTGCGCGAGAAACGTACCTCTGTGAGCAGATCCAGATGGCTTACGATGCAGCGAAGGGTGAAGACTTCACCAATGGTGGCTGTTGCGTTCTTCATGACATCAACAGCAGGCGCCTGCAAAGTGGTAGTCGTTGGTTGTGTAGTTGTGGTGGTGGGTTCTAGCGTAGTGGTAGGTTCTATTGTCGTAGGTTCGTTTGTTGTTGTGATAGGGACGGTGGTGGTGATGGTCTCTGATACTGAAGTGAAATTTGTTGGAGTTGGGGTTGTAGTAGTCGTTGTCGGCTCTTGGGCTGTAGTGGGTGTTGTCGTTGGTTCTGGTGATGTACTGACGGTTGTTGGCTCTTGTGTTATATTGAGTGTTGCTAGCTCTGGTGTCGTCGCTGGCTCTAGGGTTGTAGCAGATTCTGGTGTTGTCATTGATTCTGGTGTTGTCGTTGGTTCTGGTGTTGTAGTTTGTTCTGGTGTTGTCATTGATTCTGGTGTCGTTGGCTCTGGTGTTGTCATTGATTCTGGTGTTGTAGTTAGTTCTGGTGTTGTCATTGATTGTGGTGTGGTCGTTGGTTCTGGTGTTGTCATTGATTGTGGTGTTGTCGTTGGTTCTGGTGTTGTCATTGATTCTGGTGTTGTTGTAGGTTTTGGTGTTGTCATTGATTCTGGTGTTGTCGGATGTTCTGGGGTTGTCATTAATTCTTGTGTTGTAGTTGGTTCTGGTGTTGTAGTTGATTCAGGTGTTGTCATTGATTCTGGTGTTGTAGTTGATTCAGGTGTTGTCATTGATTCTGATGTTGTGGTTGGTTCTGGTGTTGGCATTGATTTTGGTGTTGTAGTTGGTTCAGGTGTTGTCATTGATTCTAGTGTTGTCGTTGGTTCTGGTGTTGTCATTAATTCTGGTGTTGTAGTTGGTTCTGGTGTTGTCATTGATTCTGGTGTTGTCGTCGTTTTTGGTGTTATAGATGGTTTTGGTGTTGACATTGATTCTAGAGTTGTCGTTGGTTCTGTTGTTGTCATTGTTTTTGGTGTTGTGATTGATTCTGGTGTTGTCGTGGGTTCTGATGTTGTCATCAATTCTGGTGTTGTCGTTGGTTCTGGTGTTGTCATTGTTTTTGGTGTAGTAGTTGTTTCCGGTGTTGTCATTGGCTCTTGCGATTCTGTTGTTGTTGTCATTGACTCTCGTGGTGTTGTCATTGGCTCTGGTGTTGTTGTTGTTGGCTGCGTTGTTGTAGAAGGTGTTGTCGTAGGTTGTGGTACTGTCGTTGGTTCAAGTGTTGTTGTTGGTTGTAATTTGGTCGTTGGCTGTAATGTTGTCGTTGGCTGTGTTGTTGTTGCTGTTGTTGGCTTTGGTGTTGTAGTAGATATCGTCGTTGGCTCTGCTGTTGTAGTAGATATTTCCGTCGAATCTGGTGTTATAGTGGGTGTTGTCGTTGGCTGTAGAGTTGTCATTGGTTGTGGTGTTGTTGCTGTTGTTAGCTTTTGTGTTGTAGTAGATGTTGTCGTTGGCTCTGCTGTTGTAGTAGACATTGTTGTTGACTCTGGTGTTATTGTGGGTGTCGTCGTAGGCTGTGGTGTTGTCGTTGGCTCAAGTATTGTTGTTGGCTGTGGTGTTGTCGTTGGCTTTGGTGTTGTTGTTGGCTCTGGTGTTGTGGTATCCCGTGTTGTCGCTGTCTGTGATGTTGTAGTGGGTAGCGGTGTTGCCTGTGATGTTGTGGACGCTGTTGTCGTGGTCCCCGGTGTTGTTGTGGTCGTCGGTGCAGCCTCAGACGTCGTGTCAGGTTTAGATGTTGTCTTTGTTGGCGGTTGTGTGGGTCCTGATGCAAATGACATTTATTTCGATACATACATAGATAGTGTCACCATCCTGAAATCACTTATTTAGTCGTTACTATATATCTGGAATAAATTAGCATGCCATAGTTCTGAACTGATTTACTCTAAAAGTGTATGCATTACAATATTCATTTTTGTTTCACTAAAATGCTTTGTTTTCATTCACTTACCCTCGTACGAAATGTTTCACTAAAAAAGAAAAGAAGAAAAGAAATAAACAATAACGCACTTCCACCCCACCCCATTTTTTTAAAATAAATAAATCTGACGTGAGATCTGCTCACTGTCGCAGCCGGTCGACACATCACGAGCTCTGATGAAAATTGTGAAAAAAAGCAAGGACAATGGATTAAGTTGATTCGATTTTCACATTTTTGGAAAGCTTACATCGTGCTGATTACACAGAGGTATTTTTTGACATTTTTGTTGTGTACGTTCAGAAGAAAAAGAAGAAGAAAAAAAACAAAAAAACTTGGATTTTGAAAATCGACAGTTCAGCGAGTTGAAGTGACAGTAATCATGAAGTGTGATAGGCCTCTGTGAACGATGTGACACGGCTTCGATAAGGGCAGTGCGGCAATGTGTGCAGTCTTTTTGTGACTCTCGTGCTACCCTCAGTGTGGTTTACCTTGCGCCGTGGAGGAGTGAAAGTGGCTGCAATGACAAGTAGCATTTCAGAATATTTTAGCAGAATCGCTCAGAAGCGCAAACCCTCTTCAACGTCATCGAGTGACTCAAGCCCAGTGACTGAGAAAATTAGACAGGACAAAAAGAGATTTTTTCACGAAGTGTCAGATTCGTGTGAAGAAGAAAGTGAGAACGAAATGGCAACAATACAGACGACACTTGACGAGATCAAAAGGCAGTTTCAGACTCTTGCTACCAGAGACGATATACAACAACTCAAGAGTGATGTTGACAAATTAACCTCTCAGGTGATGCTACGGTTAGACAAACTAGAGGGGAGGTGTTTCGATGCTGAAAAGGAAATTGACAGCCTGAAGAGTGATCTCACTTCTGTAAGAAAAGAAACTGAAAGAGCAGCTGCGTAGGCAAGAGCGAAAGATACTAAGCGTTCTCAGTGACCAGAACGACCAGCAGCAGGACGACCGCAGATGGAACCTGAGGGTGTACAACGTGGAGGAGAAGGCCTGGGAGACCGCCGACGACTGTGCCAAGAAGTGTTGCCGGATCTTCACAGACCTGATCGGCGTCCCCACGACGGAGGAGGATCTGAAAGCAGCGCACAGGACCGGGTCGACCACGACGGGCAAGACGCATCCTGTCATCGTCCGCTTCCAGTCCAAGAAATTTAAGGACAAAGTGCTTGCCAATCGAGGGAAGCTGAAGGGTAAGGGGGTCTCTGTGGATGAAGACCACATGGCAGCCAACTACAAACTGGCCAGAGATGCATACAAACATTCATACACACTTGCATCATGGTCTTCACAAGGAAAGGTCTTTGCCAAACTGAAAAACGGTAAGACAGTGAGAATCAAATATGGGGCAGACATTAATTAACTTTTCAAGAAGGAGATGCCTGCTGGCAACCGCTAAATCGCTAAATCCATCGTCACTCTGGAATCGCTGGTGTTTTTGTTGTTTTGATTATGGCTTCTTTAAGCGTATTGGTTACAGTCGGGCGCCTGTATTCTCTCTCTCCCTCTCTCTCCCCACCCCTCCCCTATCTCCCTAGCTCTTATTCCCCTGCCTCTCTCTCAGTACTATTAGGAGTGTTGGTTAGGCCTTGAATTGTGTGTTGTTGTTTTTTAATTAATGTTATTTATATTATTTTTTTTATGTGTAATTCCGGGCTGACAACAATACTCTTTTGATAACAATACTCTTGCCGGTACGTTGGTTTGTCTGATTTGATAATGGGCCTTTAAACCTGGATCAAGCCTGCCGGTGTTTACTGGTGCATGTGCAGCCACGGATAGTCGTGCAAAGCGTGAGCTCCGAGTGAGTTGTCCATAATGTAGTATTGACGATACGAAAGTTAGCATGTGTGGTAGTAGGAAAAGTAACTCTTGCTGACGTGGTTCATGGGTTGTTGAACATAGTTTATGCCATAAGCTAAGATTGGGAGTATCGCCATAAGAAAAAGACTACCTCTTGTTCCCGAACTCCGCATCCTTCTTTTTCTTCTCTTTCCTCTTCTTCTTTATCCCCCCTCTCCTTCTCTTCTCCTCATCCCCCTTTTTGTTTTTGTTTGTTTTTGTTTTGTTTGTTTTTCTCCGAGGGTTGGGCGGTGGAGAGGTACCTGACTGTAAAGGACATCAATGCGTTGTTATTTTGAGTCGTCGACTTACGCGGATATTGACAGAGTCACTGCGTGCGTATAGACCATGTCAATGTGTAAGAGCATAGAAAACGTGTGTGATTATGATGCCTATGTTTTTTGTTCATTACCTTCAGTCCTTTTTGCTTTTTGCTTGTCTTTTGTTGTTGTTTTTGCTTTTGATCTGTCATCACGAACGCGGTTTGGGTCTACTCACTGGAATTACTGATTCTGGTGCCTTTTATTTTATTTTATTTTGTAGCTTGTTATTTATAAACATTATGGCCTCAGTCGCCTCTTTGTATATATATGCATAGCATTAACATCTTTTCGTTGCACTGCCCTTGGCAGATCTACCAAGTTATAAGTTTTTTCCCCTTGTATTATTTTCCATGTTCCAGTCTGTTGTGTGTGTGTGTGTGTGTGTGTGTGTGTGTGTGTGTGTGTGTGTGTGTGTGTGTGTGTTTGGGTGTCTTAGTTTAGATGCTTCGTATTTTTGTCTTTTTTTATTGTCAGGTTGGTGATGCAAATATGGATTCTTTTGTATTAGTATTGAATATGTATCTTTTTATAATGCTTTTCGTGCGGTGGATGCGAAATGACACTTCCGTGCTTTTCTGTGTGTGGTTGATGAACGACAAGGTGTTTTGTATTACATCAACGTGTTATATTATGGAAGAGCTGTTATGCTTGTTGGTATTTTGCTTTAGTAGTGTAATACCTTTGTTGCATACAAATGGATAGTCTAATAATTTCATCTTTGAATTGTCAAGGTTTGGGAAATCTCCAAAAGCGAAGAGACGTTTTACATTATCTTAAACAAAAAGGTCACAGTATGTTGCTTACAAGATACACACTTTGATAAAAAGATAGAAAAATATGTAACTTCAGAGTGGGGGTAAAAGATTTTTTGCATCATATAAGTCAAATTCAAGAGGTGTAGCTGTTCTATTTAATAATAACTTTGAGTTCAAAGTTAGAGAAGTTCAGAGGGATGAAAACGGGAATTTTATAATAATATTACTTTTTGCTATGAATAAAGAACTATTACTTGTTAATATATACGGTCCAAACAAAGACAACCCAGCCTTTTACCAAAGTCTTTCTGAAACTGTCAAACGCTACAAAAATCATAATGTTGTAATAGTGGGAGACTGGAACCTTGTTCTAGACTCTCAGCTAGATTGTTATGATTATAAACACATTAATAACCCCAAAGCCAAAGAAGTAGTAGAAAATATGATATTAGAGCTTGAGTTGACAGATGTTTGGAGAGAGAACAATCCACAATGTAAACGTTATACATGGCGAAAACCAAACCCTTTGAAGCAAGCTAGATTAGACTTTATTCTTTTGTCAGATAATTTAATGTGGCATTTTGATGAAACAGATATTCTTCCAGGATATCGATCTGACCATTCCATTGTTATGCTCAAGCTCAAATTTGGGAAAGATATAAAGCACAATACTTTTTGGAAATTCAATTGCTCACTGCTTAGAGATAAAGAGTACCTAGACCAAGTGAACACTGAAATTCAAAATGTAACAGAAGAATATGCAGCTGATCACTATGATCGATCTACTCTGCATAATATCCCCAAATCCAAGATAGAACTTAGTATACCAGACAAATTGTTTTTGGACTTCATGATGATGAAAATTAGATCCAAAACAATAGCTTACGCGAGTATGAAGAAAAAGAAAACGCAAGAAAAAGAGCATTAAAGAAATTGAAACAAAAGAAGAAAAAACAGAAGATATAAAATTTCTACAAGAAATAAATCAAGAATTAATTTTATTACGAGAAAAAAGGATGGAAGGAGTTCTATTGAGGTCAAAAGCAAGATGGGTTGCTGAGGGTGAAAAAAATACTTTTGCAGACTTGAAAAAAGAAACTTTATAAGTAAGCAGATGAGAAAATAATAATATAGTAGATAAAAATGGGTCTGTTCTCGAGGAACCCAAAGCAATTATGAATGAAGTCCAGTGCTTTTATGAAAGGTTATATAAGTCCAGAGACGTAGAGGATTGTGAAATTAATGAGCTGATCAGTGAAATACCAGAATTATCAGAAGAGCAACAAGTATCACTTGAAGGAGAAATAACACTCGAAGAGGCAGGAACTGCCTTGAAAAATATGAAAAATGGGAAAAGTCCAGGAACTGACGGCTTTGGTGCAGATTTTTTTCAATGCTTTTGGAGGCAAATTGGAGATTTTGTTGTTAGAGCTTTGAATGAATCATTTAGAGATGGAGAGTTGTCTGCAACACAGAAGCAGGGCATAATTACATGCATCCCCAAGGGAGATAAGAACAAAGATTTTATAAAAAATTGGAGGCCAATTTCTCTTCTAAATGTTGTCTATAAGATAGGATCTTCTTGCATTGCTAACAGAATCAAAACAGTTTTACCACTATTGATAAATGAGGACCAATCTGGATTTATTTTAAATCGATACATAGGGGATAATATCAGACTGATCTATGACCTAATAAATTATTGAATTAAAAAACCCTCCCTGGTATGCTTTTGTGTTTGGACTTCGAAAAAGCATTTGATTCTCTGGACTGGAAATTTATGACTAAGGCGTTGAAAGCATTTGGATTTGGTGAAGATATTTGTAGATGGATAGCCACTTTTTATAGAAAGATTAACTCAACAGTGATAGTAAACGGTCAACCTTCATCGTGGTTCTCTATTGAACGCGGATGTAGGCAGGGCGATCCAGTCTCACCTTACTTGTTCGTATTATGCGTGGAAATACTAGCAACAATGATAAGAGAAAATGTTGACATTAAAGGAATATGTATAAATGAGGTAGAACATAAAATTTCGCAACTTGCTGATGATGCACAATTGATGAATAATGGTGATAAAATGTCATTTGAAAAATCATTAGATACAATCGAAAAGTATGGGAAAGTATCTGGTTTGTTTCTGAATACAGATAAAACACAGGCGATCTGGCTTGGAAGCAAAAGACGGTCACAAATTAAATATATGCCACACTTGAAAATAGTTTGGAATCCTAGTCAATTCAAAATATTAGGGGTGTGGTTTACACAAGACCTGAAAGATTATGAAAAAAATAATTATAATGAAACGTTTTTTGAAGTGAAGGCATTGTTCAACATCTGTTCAAAAAGACTTATTACCCCACTTGGAAGAGTTGCTATTGTGAAATCTCTGATACTGTCTAAACTTGTATATCTTTGGATTCTACTGCCAGTCCCACCAGATGACTTTGTGAATAATCTGCAGAAAATGTGTTTTAAATTTATCTGGAATAATAAACAAGACAAAATAAGTCGCAAAACTGCCGTAAAGAGTGTAAAGAGTGGAGGCTTGGGAGTACCAGATATAAGGAAATATATTTCAGCCCTGAAGATTATGTGGATAAGAAAACTGAAACAGACAAAGCACAAATGGAAAAACATAGCATTAGTAACTTATCCTTTTATTATAGGTTTAGAACAATGTGGTCCAAATTTGTATAGCCAAAAGGCAAAAAGTAATATATTTTGGGAACATGTTTTTAAGGCTTATAGAGTGCTTTATTACAGAATTGAACCCCATAATACTAGCGAGCTTCTTGCTGAACCGGTGTTACATAACGACCGAATTAAAATAGGAAACAAAGTTATTTCGTACACACAATGGATTGAAAAGGGTGTCTACAATCTCGCTAATTTTGTTGGAAACACCGGAAAGCTGTTAACATTTACAGAGTTTAGAAATAAGTACGGCATTTATATGGATTTTGTAACTTATTCAGGCCTGATATTATCACTAAAAAAATACATTCGCAAAACAAAAATTCAAGTTGATGACAGTAGCCCATCAAATACAACCGTAGCCTTGAGGACAATATATTCCAGAACAAAAGGTACGAAAGCTTACTATAACATACTGAACGATAGTAATTGTAACCCAAATTGTTGTGCAAAATGGACAAAAAAGTCATATTGTAATGTGTGTTGGAAGCCTTGCTTTTTAAAAATACATAAAATTGACGACATTAAATTAAAGTGGTTGCAAATGAGAATTGTCCATCGGGTAATTGCAACGAATGTTGTACTGAAGAAAATGGGTATTATAAACTGTGAACAATGTACATTCTGTGATGAAAAGGATTCTATTGAACATTTCTTGTGGCAGTGCTACTTCACCAGACGCTTTTGGCGATTATTAGAGAATCTTATCAGCACAAGTTGTGAAACTGCCGTTAACATTAAGATTACAGAAAATCTCGTATTGTTTGGAATAGACAGCACAGCTATTACTGACAAAATATTTGACCTCATTATTCTGTTGGCAAAGCAGTACC
>JABMCL010000485.1:7500-17500 GCA_018857735.1 Alviniconcha marisindica | reverse complement strand
ACACAAGTAGTGGTGGTTACAGGTAGGCCTTTGTGGTTATACGGAAGAGAAGCATGAAGGTAAACAGGTAAATTTACCTTCGGGTGGATTTGTGTGTAGGTACCCCAGTATATGAATTGAAAGGTCATTGCGCAGGTTATGCCGAAACATAAAAAAATGAACTGAACAGGTATACTGATGAAAGGTACGTCTGTGGACATGTAGAGCAGTGGAAACGTTGACGGGTAGATCTTAACGGTTAACCTGAATGAAAGTATGAAAATGAACAGGTTGGGTCATGAACGGGTACATATATGGGCAGGTATACAAGAAGTTGTGGTGACAGGTAGGTCTTTGTTCTTAGGCAAAGGAGAAGCATGAGGGTAAACAGATAAATTTATTTTCGGGTGGATCTGTGGGTAGGTACACAGAGATGAGTTGAAAGATCATTGTGCATGTTATGCCGAAAAAGAAGAAATAAACTGAACAGGTATAGTGATGAACAGGTACATCTGTGGACATGCAGAACAGTATTATGATGAACAGGTACATCTTTGGACATGTAGAACAGTAGAAACGTTGACGGGTAGATCTAAACGGTAAATCGGAATGAAAGTATGAAAATGAACAGGTAGGACCATGAACGGCTAAAATATGGGCAGATACGCAAGTAGTTGTGGTGACAGGTAGGTCTTTACGGTGAGACGAAAGAAAGCATGAATGTAAACAGGCAAATTTATTTTCGGGTGGATCTGTGGGTAGGTACCCCAGTAGATGAGTTGAAAGGTCATTGCGTAGGATATGCAGAAAAATAAGAAATAAACGAACAGGTATATTGATGAACAGGTACGTCTGTGGACATGTAGAACAGTGGACATGTTAACGGGTAGATCTTAACGGTTAATCTGAATGAAAGTATGAAAATGAACAGGTAGGGTCATGAACGGGTACATATATGGGCAGGTACACAAGTAGTTGTGGTGACAGGTAGGTCTTTGTTCTTAGGCAAAGAAGCATGAAGGTAAACAGGTAAATTTATTTTCAGGTGGATCTGTGGGTAGGTACCCAGAGATGAGTTGAAAGATCATTGTGCATGTTATGCTGAAAAAGAAGAAATAAAATGAACAGGTATAATGATGAACAGGTACATCTGTGGACATGCAGAACAGTATAGTGATGAACAGGTACATCTGTGGACGTGTAGAACAGTAGAAACGTTGACAGGTAGATCTAAACGGTTAATCGGAATGAAAGTATGAAAATGAACAAGGACCATGAACGGGTACATCTATGGGCAGATATAGAAATAGTTGTGGTGACAGGTAGATCTTTATGGTTAGACGAAAGAGAAGCATGAGGGTAAATAGGTAAATTTATTTTCGGGTGGATCTGTGGATAGATACTCCAGTAGATGAGTTGAAAGTTCATTGCGTAGGATATGCAAAAAAAAAGAAGAAATAAACCGAACAGGTATATTGATGAAAAGGTATGTCTGTGGACATGTAGAGCAGTGGAAACGTTGACGGGTAGATCTTAACGGTTAATCTGAATGAAAGTATGAAAATGAACAGGTAGGGTCATGAACGGTACATATATGGGCAGGTACACAAGTAGTTGTGGTGACAGGTAGGTCTTCGTTCTTAGGCAAAGGAGAAGCATGAGGGTAAACAGGTAAATTTATTTTCAGGTGGATCTGTGGATAGGTACATAGAGATGAGTTGAAAGATCACTGTGCATGTTATGCCGAAAAAAGAAGAAATAAACTGAACAGGTATAGTGATGAACAGGTACATCTGTGGACATGCAGAACAGTATTATGATGAACAGGTACATCTTTGGACATGTAGAACAGTAGAAACGTTGACGGGTAGATCTAAACGGTAAATCGGAATGAAAGTATGAAAATGAACAGGTAGGACCATGAACGGCTACAAATATGGGCAGGTACACAAGTAGTTGTGGTGACAGGTAGGTCTTTACGGTTAGACGAAAGAAAGCATGAATGTAAACAGGTAAATTTATTTGCTTGGGGGCACATTTCTACGTTTGATTAAACTCATCTTTTTGTCGTCCGTTTGTTATTTCAAAAAGTTGCAAAGATATGCAACTTTTGGAAAGTTGCAAACTTCTCCGATCGTGTGAATCCACCATTAGCGATAAATCTACAGTTTCAGTGTCTTCACATAAACGCACCAGGTAGGCAAACGAGCGAAGGAAATTCGATACCGATTTAAGTGTGGTCATGCATCTCTCATTGTTGAGGCTGTCAAGCGGGAGAAACAAATCCCTTTTCGGGTTACCACGAAACCTGGGACTGGCGACATGTATTCGGGCTAATCCAGGCTTGAAAACTTTGGGTGAACCTACTTCTGAGGACTGGTTCCGTTTCATGTGTTAAGTTGAATAACGCAGGCAGGGCTATCCTAATAAAGCGCGATGAATTGTGTTGGAGTGTGTACTTTATCAACGATGCATGTACCGACCTGGAAAGAGAATCAGTTTCTGTGTGTGTGTGTGTGTGTGTGTGTGTGTGTGTGTGTGTGTGTGTGTGTGTGTGTGTGTGTGTGTGTGTGTGTGTGTGTGTGTGTGTGTGTGGGTTGTGTGTTGTGTGTGTGTGTGTGTGTGTGTGTGTGTGTGTGTGTGTGTGGTGCTATGTGTGTGTGTTTGGGGTGTGTGTGTGTTTGTGTGTGGGGGTGTGTGTGTGTGGTGTGTGTGTGTGTGTGTGTGTGTGTGTGTGTGTGTGTGTGTGAGAGAGAGAGAGAGAGAGAGAGAAAAGAGAGAAAAGAAGAGAGAGAAGAGAGAGAGAGAGAGAGAGAGAGAGGAAAACAGAAGAAGAGAAAAGAAGAAGAAAACAGCAGACAGACAGACAGAAAAGGGCAGGAGACAGAAGACAGAAAACAGAAGACAGAGAGAAGAGAGAGAAGAGAGAGAGCAGAGAGAGAGAGAGAGAGAGAGGGGAGAGAGAGAGAGAGAGAGAGAGAGAGAAGAAGACGAAAAAGACGGGGAGAAGAAGAAGACGAAGACAGAAGGACAGAGACAGAGACAGGAGACAAGAAAACAGACAGACAGGACAGACAGACAGACAGACGAAGAAACAGAAAACGACAAAGACAACAAAAACAAGACACACAAAACACACAAACACACACACACACACACACACACACACACCACACCCCCACACACACACACAAAACACACACACAACACACACACACACACGCATGCACACAGAAACAAACACACACAGCATAGCTACAGGCTAGACACTTGCTGAAAAAGTGCGTATTCACCGAGAGAGAGAGAGACACACACACATAGACAGACAGACAGACAGACAGACAAACAGACAGAGAGAGACAGAGAGAGACAGAAACAGAGCAGAGACAGACAGACAGACAGACAGAGAAGACTGGGAGACAGAGACAGAGGTACAGAGAGATAGACGGACAGACAGAGACACTGAGACAGAGAAACACAGACAAACAAAGAGGGACGAACTAACAGACACAGATATCCTACAGAGAGAAATGCGCTCGATCCACCTCCTACAAAGGCACGAACACCTAGTAATTTAAGCCATTCTAGTGCGTGCTTTTACTCCATCGTTTTAGACTTCGTTTCTCTCACATGGAATCTGGTCTTCCTTGCCCAATTTGCTTGCATTATGCCGGTGCGTAATTTCCAATGTCAAGAATGCAGACATAGGGTCTCCGGTCGGATCGTGTTCTCGGTGACGCCGCGGGTAACTGCACTTATTTTTCGGAACACGTAAACTAAACAAAAACAGTTGCCCTCACGCCATTTGCACCGAAGGGGGTCGTGTTACACATTACGCATGCATCAGTTAACGGTCCGGTACGTGGCGCCACCACGTAGATATGGAGACAGAACTGCTCTGTGTCAGATGGCCAAGTCAAGTCAATACACTTTAAGAAGAGAGAGAGAGAGAGAGGAGAGAAAAGAGAGAGAGAGAGAGAGAGAGGGGGGCAAAACCCAACCGACAAAGACAGACAGACAACAGACGGAAAAGACAGACAAAAACAGCAGACAGAAGACAGACGGGAACAGACACAGACACAACAGACAGACAGAAGAAAAGACAACAGAGAGGCAGAGAGGAGAGGGGAAGAGAGAGAGAGAGAGAGAGAGAGAGAAAAGAGAGAGAGAGAGAGGGGAAGGGGAGAGAGAAAAGGGTCCCTGCGTTTTGTGTTTTGTGGGGGCAATGTGTGTGTGTGTGTGGGGTGTTTTTGTGTGTGTGTGGGGTTTTGTGGGGGTGGGGGTGTGTGTGTGGTGGTGTGGGTGCTTTGGGTGTGGTGTGTTTTGTGTGTGGGGTGTGGGGGGGTGGGGGGGTGTGTGTGGGGTGTGGGGTGGGGGGGGTGGGGGGGGTGCGGGGGTTTTGTGTGGGGGCGTGGGGGTTTTGTTTTGTGTGTGTGTGTGTGGGGATGAAATCAGGGGAAAAATTTTTAAATTATGTCTTAGTAAGCGTTTCTGGTTTCAGGTGGGGGTTACAACAACAAAAACAAAACAACAACAACAAAAAAAACCCCCAAACAACAACTACTACTACTATTTACTACTACTACTACTACTACTACTACAACAACAACAACAAAACCAAAACTACTACTACTACTACTACTACTCCCTACTACTACTACTACTACATTATTATTATTTTACATTTTTAAATTATTTAAATCCCTCATAGGGCAAGTCAACAAAGGCTCATTAATTAAAAAAATTAAAAAAAAAAAAAAAACCCAGAGCTACGTCAAAGGCATTTAAATTGATAGTCATAAACGGACATAATGCATTAAATAAAATCATGATAAAAAATCAGTAATAATCCCTGAGGAAAGCCGTGCAACAAAGAGTATGTCTCCGATTCACGACCATGAACAAAAACAACCTGCTGTCTAAAGCCCGTTCTTAACTGGGCGCATGTTTGTTCGCCGAACATACTTCGGACACTTCGACGAACTATGATTTGTTTCTTAATAGAACTTTTAGTTCGCCGAATATGGTTCGGACAGTCCAAACTTTACTTCATTCTCAACTGGCTTGTAAAGAGACGCAAGCTTCGGCCCGAACTTGAGACAGACGCGCAGCAGACAGCATGATCGAAAATGTAGGCTAAAGTCAAGTCAAGTCAAGTCAAGTCAATATACTTTCATCATCCCTCACGGGGTAATTCAACTAACTACTATCTCATTCTGGGTCTCCGAGACAAGGCTGCGCCTCCCACAAGTCAACAAATAAACAAATTCCCTCCGAAGCGAGTGAAGAACCTCCATTTTATTTTTTATTTTTTCTTCATCCACAGGAGAGCTCTGCTCTCAGCCAGTCAGAGGCAATGTTCATCGAATAGGGCGAATGTTCCCAGAACATGTTGAGCGAAGCTTTTGGACCCCGAATATAGCTTCGACGAATACTTCCTACTAGGTTCGCGAAGAAAGGTTCGCCCAATTAAGAACCGACTAGCTTCGACGAATACTTCCAACTAGGTTTCGCGAAGAAACATTCGCCCAATTAAGAACGGGCTTTAGTGTTTGTTAGTCCTACAATAATTGCAGGGCGGTTGGGGGGGGGGGGGGGGGGCGGGGGGGGGGATGTTCCTCTGATAGCTACCATGGCTAAATTTTGCAGACTTCTCACCAGTACAAAGTATGTTGTTGTTGGTAGTGGTGGTCGCTTTTATATAGCGCTATTCTCTGCTCTCGGGCAGACTCACTGCGCTCGCCACACTCCGAGTATCGCTTTCCGGCACCTTCCTCCAAACTCTGCCAGATTTAGTTACGCCACTGAAGGGGCACTCTTTATCTCCGCGCAGCTGTCCACCGACGCGGTCAGCGCTCTCCGAATGGTCTGGATACTGATAAATCAGTGGAAGCAGCCTAGCGCCCAAGCACGCACGTACACATGAGGCGCATCCACCCCGGGTAAAAAAAGAAGAAGAGGTCCGTCTTGATTCAAACGATTTTGGTTTTATTTCAGCTGGCGTAAGCAACATGATCAGTTATAAAACAAAAGTCTGATGTAATTTGAGTTGTTTGTAACAAACTTACTACTGTTTGAGCTTCAACAAAAAACTGCTCGTTAGCTGACAGTTTTCTGGACCCTATGGCGTAACTAAATACGGCAGTGGTTGAAGGAAGGATGTCGTAAACCAATGCTTGGAGTTTGTGCGCTCGCTTGTGATTCTACATGAGTGACTATAGCTTTTTAAAGCGCGTTTTTGAATATCCACTGAAGTGGAGTACTTACAGCGCTGGCATGGCTGGTGCCACATGAAACTGCTGCCGTCTCGGCGCAAGTTCTGTGTACAACATACAACTAAGCGCCATGTCACTTCATGCAAAGCCACATACGCAAGGTGTATGCGTATTTGACTGTAACCTGTCACCTGCACTTTTGGCAGAATGACCGGGGTCTTTTACGTGCTACTGCGGTAACACGGGCTGGAACGGATACCGATAGTAATCGGCAGTTTGGGTAGCAAAACTGAGATTGATGAGATTTTGATCATTGCAGTGTTGTCCTATTTTCTTGTTCTTTTTGGTTTGCAGTTGTTTTCGTTGTCGGTTTATGCTCCTGCCTTTTGACTATGGCGATGTTTTGTTCTGTCCTCTTTCTTTCTTTCTTTCCTTCCTTCCTTTTTCTCTTCTTCTTCATCTTCTTTCTTTCTTTCTTTCTTTCTTTCTTTCTTTCTCTTCTTCTTCTTCCGCTTCTTCTCGGGTCCTTTCGTAATAAAAAGAGCAAAAGATTTATTGTGCAACGGAGGACCATTTGCTGATGTAGACTTGTTTCTTTTGTGTGTCAACAACTTCGTTTGAAAAACAGGTCATTCCTCTACTTCCTGCTGAATCTTCTACGTCGGAACGCGGATCTGCAGGCTTTTCAACTGAGTCTTTATCCGTGGCAGGAGCTGCCACAAGTATCATTTTTGTCGCGACAAACACGTGTTTGTCGCGCCGTTTGTCGCAATTTTTATAATTTTTATGGCAGCTCCCGTCAATGATAAGTCTGCGTCATCTCGTAGTTGAGATCTCTATTGAATTTCCGTTTGCACCCTGTGCAACGTTGCCGTCTTAGAATTGTGTGTCTGCTGAAATAAAATCCGGGCTTTTAACCTTTCCAGTTGAATTACTGTCTGTCTGTCATGTTTACTGTTCTAAGAACCCTGGGGCCCATATGTACGACGAGTCAATACAGTTAAGATTAAGGCGGATATCCCTTAATCCCGATCTGCGAGTTCTCCTTCCACATGCAGGAGTCGTCAATAGCCACAGAAACAGTTACTGATTTGTGTTTATCTTGACCAACAATGCAACGCGTGACGTGGAAGACTCGAAACTGATTGGACACGGCCTGACAACAGCCTTGTCAGTTGGGAATGTTTAAAATCCGCAGTGATTATAGTCGATTTTGTTGAACTAATGACCTCTTTTCTTCGCCGTCTGTGTTGATTATGTGTACTGATGCGTTAATCCAAATTTCCGGAATAATTTGTGGTCCTCAATGGTACGCACACTGCGTCGGTCCGTACAGTTTTTTCTTTTTTCTCTCTCTTTTCTTCAACACTAGCCTCTGTTGGTAACAGCAGCTTGAGAACCGCCATTTTTGTAAGGCGTATAGGCTGCTTAAAAGTAGAACAAAGTTTTTAAATGCTTTAATGTTGATGTAGACATTGACAGTACTTGTGCTTTTTTGATTGTCATGTCTTAATGTTTTTCCTTAAAGAACGACACAGACGTATGCATTAATAACACTTGTGCGTTTTTGATTGTCAAGTGCATGTTGATGCTGATAAAGTACAGTGCCGCGAGCTCGTAATTTTTTGACGGGGTATAGCGCTGTATAAGAGTTGTTATTTTATATATACATTTTAACGAGTGTAGGCCGGTTCGATAGCAATATGTGCGCATTCTACATGCCGATTAATTCAATGTCGTCGCCGTTTAGAAGATAAACGCGATTAGGGGCGGGGGTTCTTTATGCATAATGGGCCGCACATGTCCATGATGTTCTGTTTGCTTTAAAATTTATGTTGGAGGCCTATGAAAACGTCTGTTGCAGAGAAAGTCCAGTGAAGGGTTAAGAACTTGTGACAGAACCTTTTGTTTTATGACGGTAACTTTCAAGTTGAAAATATGACAATATTAAGCAGAGACGATGGATCCAAAAGGGTGTTTGTTCTCATTTTCCATCTTTTACACGAACAGGGAGCTTTTTCGTGCTTTACGAGTTTAATATCAAATGTGGTTTAAACCCTGACTTTCTTTCTTAGATACAATGGTTGTATCTCAGGCTGTAAAGAAGCGTATGGAAGGTGTGGATATTGATGACCAAAGAACAGATCTTCGAACCTGAGAATGCCCTTAACAATAATCTGCAAAGTACTCAAAGAAACAACAGCACTTGGAACGGAGTAGACAGACGTGTTTGAGGCAAAGTGAATGTCCCTGCAACTGCGCATGAGCTGTTCCAGTCACTTCAGGATGAATGGTCGCGGTCATCGTGAAAGAGTTTTCTAACATCAGTTACATTTAAAGAGAGAGAGAGAGAGAGAGAGAGAGAGAGAGAGAGAGAGAGAGAGAGAGAGAGAGAGAGAGAGAGAGAGAGAGAGAGAGAGAGAGAAGAAGAAGAAGAAGAAGAAGAAGAAGAAGAAAAAGAAGAGAAATATATAACGGAATATTTTCACCATTTAATAACTTTGTCATCAGTGATAAAACAACGCAGTTAAATCGGAACCTTGGTCAAGATTTTCGTTAAGCCGAACTTTACATTTGGAATAACAAAAAGACACACAGTGCTGGAACTACAAAATGACATTTGACTGACAAATTTATCTCAAAAACAAAATACCTAACAAATTAATCTGCCAAATGAAATAATCGTTACAAAGAACCAGGCACAACAATAATACGAAATATCATTCATCCAGTGACGTTATAAAATGCACGAGGAGTAAGCAAGTAAGTAACTAGGTGTTTTATGCCCAGTCAACCATTACGGTTATATCAGGGCGAAATGCACGAGATGTATTATAAAAATGTAGAAAAAACAACAACCCTAAGCTAAGTGGCATAAAAACGCACGACAAATTAGATACAAAAATGCAGCCAAGCCGACTGACATTAAAAAATGCACATTATAAACAGGCACACACACACACACACACACACACACACACACACACACACACACACACACACACACACACACACACCACACACACACACACACACGCACACAAACAAAAACAAACAACAACAACATACATACACATACACACCACGCACACACATACATGCACACTCAACACACATGCGAGCGCGCGTGCAAACACACACACATACACATACACACACATACATACACACACACAAACAATCAAACAAGCACATAAACGCACACATACACACCACGCACGCACGCCCCCCCCCCCCCACACACACACACACATACCACTATCTTTGGCCACTAATAGCAGCGATGGTTCCGGACAGAGCTTTGGCTACCCAGCCTGGCTCCGCCTTCTCTCTCCAAGACATGGTCTCTCTTCTGCACAGCCCTCTCCTTTAACAACCACAGCTCAGAGTAACTGTCCGATTTTCTGTCAACCTTCACGGCTGCAACGATCACCGACACGATGTGAACCTGACGATTTTCGTCTTCTTCTGAGAACCGTGCGTGTAGACAAGTGCTCTGACAGGACTAAATATGACCGCCAATATGACCGCCACTAGATTGTGGATTCTTCGTTCTATTGGCAGCTCTTCTTCTTTTTCTTTTTTCTTCTTCTTTTTTTGGAGTCGTATTGCACATTTCAATTTGCATATTGTATGGTATCGCTCGCGTGTGTCGTACGTGGTTGTTGGTGGAGTTGCACAACGGATGGAACTCTTACGTGCTACACAGAACCTCACATTGAACGCCACTAAGATTTTCTATTGTGGACTAAACATAACAATAGAATTGTTAGCCAGAAACCTAGATTTGTCAGCCGGAAAGTCAG
>JABMCL010000485.1:0-5000 GCA_018857735.1 Alviniconcha marisindica | reverse complement strand
GTCTTACTTTGCCTTATTATTGCTCTGTTCGTATGATGTATGTTTTAGACAGAAATTAGTTTTGTTTTGTTTTTAAGTCGTTTTTTCTCTAGCGTATTTAATGGAATTCTTTTTTTTTGAGTGTTGCTGTGTTTGTCATCAGGGACAGATTTGAAAAAAAACCGACACGGTTAAACTTTATCCCCGTTTTAAAAAAGTATTTTCTTATCTTATCTTTCTTTTCTTCTCTTCTCTCTCCCTCCCTCTCTCTCCCTCTCTCCCTCTCTCTCCTCCTCTTCCCCTCCTTCTTCCCTTTTTCCTCCTCCTTATTGTTTTTTTGTCCTGGTTTCTGTCTGTTTTTCTGTTCTTTCGCCCTCCGTTCTTTCCCGTTTCCTCCCCCCTTTCTGCTTTTTCTTCTGTCGTCTTTTCTTCTCTTCTTCTTCTTCTTTTCTTCTTTCTTTCTTCTTTCTTCTCCTCTCTTTCTTTCCCCGTCTTTTCCCGTCTGGTCTTTTGCTGTCGTTCGTTTTGCGTCTGCTGTCTGTTTTTTCCTTTTTTTTCTTCTTTTTTCTCTTTTCTTTTTCTTTTTTCTCTTTTCTTTTTTTCTCTCTCTTCTTCTCTTTTTTTCCCCTTTTCTGGGCCAAGCGCGACAGTTCACGACATTTCCGGGGCTTAAAAAGTCCGCCCCACACGGACTTCCCCACTTCCTGGTACAGACGAAGATTTTCAATCAGGGCATATACCCCAAACGAGCATGAGTACTGTTAAGACCCGGGATATAAGATTGATGCAAGCCGAGCGTGACAACTTCCCCAGTGTGTATAATTTTATAGCGCACCAACAGAAACAGAAAGTGAGCCGGTTTGGGCGGTAAGGCGTTAGGCTGGGGCGGGAAAATTCGGTTCTCCCCCTTTTTCTTCAAAAGTTGTGGCGTGGACACTGACTTGTGACTTTGTCCTCACAAGAAAAAAATTGAATGGCCCCCTCGCCCGCCCACCTTTTAAAGCAGGAGCCCTTCTGGGGTGACGGTAGCGATAGGTATATGAAAATTTCCCTTTTTTTCCCCCACCCCCATACCCCCCTTTCCCCCAACTCCCCCTCCCCAATAACCCTTTTGGTTTCGTGGACGTTAAAAACACCATGTTTACTTTTGAAGGGGCCTTTAAAGGCCTCTGCCTCCCTGGACGTTAAGCAACATTATTTATTCCTCAACTACAGAAAATAGGTCTATTCCTTTCATTCTCCTACGTGTCTCAGTAAATTTGCTCTGTGTGGCTTTTTTAAAGATAGTAATATTATTGTAATGCAAAGGTTATAAATGTTACTCCCCTCTCTCTCTCTTCTCTCTCTCTCTTCTCTCTTCTCTCCTCTTCTTCTCTCTCTCTCTCCTCTTTTTCTCTCTCTCTCTCTCTCTCTCTCTCTTCTTCTTGTCTCGTCTGTCTGTCTGTCTGTCTCTGTGGTTTCTTCTCTCTTTCTCGTCTCTCCCCCCCCCTCTTCTCTCTCTCTCTCTCTTCGGGCTCCTTCTGTCTGTCTGTCTATTTTTTGTCTTTTTGTCTATGTCCTGTCTCTCTGTCTCGTATGTCTCTGTCGTCTGCTCTTCTCTCTCTCTCTCCCCTTTTCTTCTCTGTCTCGTCTTCTTGTCCTCTGTCTTCTTTTTCCCTCTCTCTCTCTCTCTCTCTTCTCTCTGTCTCTGTCTCTCTTTTGTTGTTCGGCCTCTGTCTGTCTGTCTGTCCGTCGCCCGCTGCTGGCTTGCTGTCGTCTGTCTGCTGTCGTCTTCTCTCTCAGCAGACAGGGCAGACAGACAGACAGACAGACAGAAGACAGACAGACAGACAGAAGACAGACAGACAGACAGACAGACAGGCAAAGACAAACAGACAGAGACAGAGACAGACAGACAGAGACAGAGAGAGACAAAGACGGACAGACAGAGACAGACAGACAGAAACAGAGACAGACAAAGAGGGGGGGAGAGAGAGGGGAGAGAGAGAGAGAAAAGAGGGGGAGAGAGAGAGGGGAGAAGACAGACGGGGACAGACAGACAGACAGACAGACAGACAAAAGGGGACGGGACGGGAAGACAGACAGACAGACACGGGAGAAAAAAGAGAGACAGAGAGAGAGAGAGAGGAGAGAGAGAGAGAGAGAGAGAGAGAGAGAGGGGAAGAGAGAGAGACAGACAGACAGACAGGCAGACAGACAGACAGACAGACAGACAGACAGACGGGGAACAGACAGACGAAGAGAACAGACGGGACAGACAGACAGAGAGAGACAGAAGGGGGAGAGAGAGAGAGAGAGAGACAGAAGACGGGAACAGACAGACAGACAAAACAGACAGACAGACAGACAGACAGACAGCCAAAACGGGACAGACAGCAGACAAAACAGAAAAGACAGACAAAACAGGCAGGCAGGCAGGCAGGCAGACAGGAAAGCCCGAGAAAAGAGAGACAGAGAAAAGAGAGACAGAGACAGACAGACAGAAAAAACAGAGCAGGGGAAGAAAAAGAGAGAAAAGAGAGAGAAAAGAGAGAGAGGGGAGAGAGAGAGAGAGGGGGGAAGAGAAAAGAGGGGGAGAGAGAGAGAAAAGAGAGAGAGAGAGAGAAGACAGACGGGGACAGCAGACAGACGGGACAGACAGACAGACAGACAGACGGGAAAAGAGACAGACAGAAGACAGACAGACAGACAGAGACAGACAGAGAGAGACAGGCAGACAGGCAGACAGACAGACAGACAAAAGACAGCCCAAAAGGGAGACAGAGAAGAAAAAGGACGGAGAGAGAGAGAGAGAGAGAGAGGAGAAAGGAGGAGAAGAAAAGGAGAGAGAGAGAGAAAAGGAGAGGAGAGAGACAGAGCAGAGACAGGACAGAGACAGAGACAGAGACAGAGACAGAAAGACAGGACAGGGGAAAGAGACAGAGACAGAGACAGACAGGACAGACAGACAAAACAGACAGACAGACAGAGAAAGGCAGACAGGAAAGACAGGCAGACAGGGGGAGGAGAGAGAGAAAAAGAGAGAGAGAGAGAGAGAGGGGGAAAAGGAGAGAGAGAGAGAGAGAGAGAGAGGGGGTGAGAGAGACAGACAGACAGACAGACAGACGGGGCCAGACAAAAGGGACGGACAGACAGCCCGACACAGAGACAGAGAGAGGGGAGAGAGAGAGGGACAGACAGAGAGAGAGAGAGAGAGAGAGAGAGAGAGAGAGGGGAGGGGGAGAGGAGGGGAGAGAGAGGGAGAGAGAGAGAGAGAGAGGAGAGAGAGAGAGGGAGAGAAAAGAGAGGGGGGAGAGAGAGAGAAAAGAGAGGAGGGGGAGGGAAAAGAGAGAGAGAGGGGGAGAGAGAGGGGAGAGAGAGACGGATAACAGACAGACAGAAAGAAGACAGCCGACAAAACAGGACAGACGAGAAAGACACAAAAGGAAAAGAGACAGGGGGAAAAGGGGACAGACGAAAAAGACAGGGGCAGAAAAACGAAAAGACAGAGACGAAAAAGGACAGAAAAAAGGAGGGGAGAGAAGAGGGGAGAGAGGGGAGAGAGAGAGTCAGGACAGAGAGAGAAGAGGGGAGAGCCCGCCAGACGAAACCGCCGGGCCCCGCCCCACCCCGCCCCCTTTAGGGCCAGCCCGACAGAGACAGAGAGGGCCCCCAAAAAGGGACCCCCCGAGCCCGACAAACAGAAAAGGGAGCCCCCCCGACGGAGAGAGGGAGAGGGGGAGAGAGAGGGAGAGAGAGAGGGGAGAGAGAGAGAGAGGAGGAGGGCCCCCGGCCCCCCCCCCCGGGGGGGGCCCCCGGCCAGAGCCGAGCCCGAGACAGACAGACAGACAGCCCCCGAGAGAGACAGCCAGCCAGGCAGACAGACGGGACGGAGACAGACGGGAGACAGACCGACAGAGACAGAGACAGACAAAGACGGAAAAGAGAGAGAGAGAGAGAGAGAGAGGGGAGGGGAGAGAGGGGGAGGAGAGAGAGAGAGAGGGGGAGAGAGGAGAAAAGAGAGAGAGAGAGGGAGGGGGAAAAACACAGCCCGACGGGCCGACAGCAGAAAACCAGCCAGGCAGACAGGCAAAACAGGCAGACAGGCAAAGACAGACGGGAAGACAAAAGCCCAGACCCCCGGGGGCCCCCCGGGGGACCGACAGAAAAAGGGGAAAAACAGACAAAGAGAGAGAGGGGAAGAGAGAGAGAGAGAGAGAGGGGAGAGAGAGAAAAGAGAGAGAGAGAGAGGGGAGGGGAGAAAAAGAGAGAGAGAGAGAGAAAAGGGACGAGAGAGAGAGAAGAGAGGAGAGGAGAGAGAGAGAGAGAAAAGGAGAGAGAGAGACACACACGGGGAAGAACAAAAGACAGCCCGACAGACGGGGAACAGAGAGAGAGACAGACGGGACAGACAGACAGACAGACAGATAGACGGGACAGGCAGAGACAGACAGACAGAGACAGAGGTAGACAAAGAGAGAGAGAGAGAGAGAGAGAGAAAGAGAGAGAGAGAAAAGAGAGAGAGGAGGGAGAGAGAGAGAGAGAGGAAACGGGACAGACAGACAGACAGACAGACAGACAGACAGCAGACAGACAGACAAAACAAAAACAGAGAGACAGACAGACAGACAGGGGACACGCAGACAGGCAGACAGGCAGACAGGCAAGACAGACAGCCCTACAGAGACAGAGAAGAAAAAGAGAGAGAGAGAGAGAGAGAGAGAAGAGGAGAGAGAGAGAGAGAGAAAAGACAGACAGACAGACAGACAGACAGACAGACAGACAGACAGACAGACGGGACAGACAGGGGAAGAGAAGAAAGAGCCAGAGAAGAGACAGAGAGAGAAAAAGGGGACAGACAGGGGACAGAGGACAGGGGACAAAACAGAGACAGAGGAGACGCACGCACGCAGAAAGAGAAAAAGGGGAGAGGGGGGGGGAGAGAGAACCATACACGCACGCACGCCCCCCGCCCCCCCCCAAAAAAACGCCCCACACACGCACACAAAACACACCCCCACCAAACAACCCCCAACAAACCA
>JABMCL010002497.1:380000-387692 GCA_018857735.1 Alviniconcha marisindica | reverse complement strand
AGGCCCCCCTTTTTGGCCTTTTGGCCCCATTTGATGATGGGTACTCCTAATGACGTCCTCCTGACATCTCTGTTGATGATGTGGTTGTGGTCCAGTATTGCCAGCATGTTGCGCACGCAATATCCGCTGTAGGAGAACTTCAGTCGCTTTGGAACGTAGTGAAGCAGTGTGTGCGAGAAGAAGTTCTCCACAGCAGATGTGTGTCTTGCACGCTGATAATACTGGAGAGATGCCAGGAAGTACGGGCTGGTGATCACTGCACTGAAAGGTCCCAAACACAAGTGCAATTAGGCAATGTTTTGTTTTTGTTTTGGTCTTTTACTTAATTATGAATTTGTATTAACTGTGTGATTTGTCACTTCATATTACTACTTATGGTTCCAGCATTCAGTCAGGTTCTGTGTTAATAAATGCTACAATGTACACTGTTAATGATACATTTCGTGCTGGATAGTTAACATTTATGTATTAAACCTGCAAATAAGAAGTATACTGTGTTGCAATTTGTGTTCTTTAGTTATTCGGGGTTATTCTAGCTTTCTTACCTAAGTGCCTCAAAAGCTGCAGATCCTGCAGGCAGGACTGGCTCTGCCATCGAGTAGCTGTGGATGGGGTGATGGCATGCTCCCAGGGTCCATTCATGTATACCCTGGACGTACCAGAGCAGCCCCATCCACCGCTGGTCCAAGATAGTCTGCTGTCCCCCACACGTACTGCAACACCACCAGAAGTGATTCACTACTGGCTTTACCCACTTCCTGAGGACTGCAGTCTCTGCTTTAGATTTAGCAGCTGTCAGAATCCTTCCTACACACACACACACACATATGAAGAAGTTGAGCTAAAGCTAATATTACTACTACTACTACTACTACTACTACTACTAGGTCATTCTTATAAAGCACTATTCTTTAACCTCACTTAACTCACTGGGATGTACAAAGAGCTAACTTATCACAAAAACATTTATATGCAGTTCAACAACCACAACCTGCACAAGTCACATTCTACT
This sequence comes from Alviniconcha marisindica, assembly GCA_018857735.1. Taxonomy (NCBI): domain Eukaryota; kingdom Metazoa; phylum Mollusca; class Gastropoda; family Provannidae; genus Alviniconcha; species Alviniconcha marisindica. Next base: position 386,680 of record JABMCL010002497.1, on the reverse strand, counting down.
TGATAAAGACTGCTTAAGAAGTGTATATAATAATTTAAAAAAAAGGCAAGGTCCCACAACCCTAATACATTATGACTTTATATATAGTTATACTGTTGCATATAGTGTGTAGTGTGTATGTCACATAGTGAACACAAAAACTATTTCGTGATATCAATATTTCCTAAACTGTACATTTTTTTCCCAAGTACTGCCATCTAAATGATACTACAACACAACAGCAAACTGTATCAGATGATTTTATGCCAACCTGTCATATGGGATGTGGCAGTGAACAGAAAGCAGTTGGTAGTAAACTCGCATTTCAGCAATACGTTTTCCTTTGTGCCACATATCCATGGAATGGAATATGTCTGAATTCTGTGGTTCTTCTGTAACAGAACATACACTACATTTATACAAAAGTATTTATGTGAAATAATGAGGTCAAAATAACATACAAAAATGAGCATGATACATACAAAGTGTAGTAACAACAATTTCTGCATAAAATCATAGGACTCAGTGAAAGTGCAATGATTTTATTTTCAAAGTAACTTGTATCTCTGTTTCTATTAAATGTATTTGGTCTTTAGGGCAATGTCATACTGCACAACTAAGTGATTTGTGCAGGTTTATATAATGTAGTCTGGAGGTGAAAAGTATAAAGTATTTTTACCTAACATAGGTCAAAAGCATGCACTACCAAAACAATACGGTGCACAGAAATCAGTTGAGTAATGAAATCTTAATAATTATATAAATACACTACAACACCTACCCACCCCCAACACACACACACACACACACACACACACACACACACACACACTATATGTGTACCCATACACAGCGTTTCAGACAAAAAAAGAAAGATGATTTCATTGATACCAACACTCTGGTTAGTGCAACTTCACACAAAATCACTGACAAATACAACATGCATCTACCCACCCATCAGTGCCTTCATGGCTGAACTGGCATCTGAAACAATCTCCTCCACGCCCATGCTCCTTATAACGGCCAGACCAACTTCAAGGTTGTGATACTCCATCCCAGCTGAATGGCGGTTGGTCATACGGTGGTCTGCATATTCAGCATGGAGGATGGCCTGGGTGTTTAGGTCCATAAAAAACAGTTGTTGATTTTAATGCACAGAAACCTGTTGACATACAAAAGCATTGATGTTTGGTGTTCAGATGAATCCGAATTTATGATTCAAGGGGAAAATGGTATGATTTAGGTAATTCATTGCAGACATTTGAAACTAGGAGAATATATCAATACAAATTATGTAAACTGATGCAAATATAAACAGTTTTGCCTTGAGGTTAGCTGCAATGTTATCATTCTTCTCAACACAGTAGTTTCACAGAGGCTAATCTGCCAAAATGAGTCAACTCATTCTTCCTATAATGAGAAAACGAAATGGGTGCAAAAAAAAAAAAACGCTGCAGCTGAATGCAAGGAAAGAAAGGTTATTTTTCTGGCAATGTATTTCAACAGAGGTTCTCAGATGGTAACAGTATTCTTAGATTATTTTTTTAAAATCCATAATTGAAAAGTGGAATACTGATGCTGCTACAATTTCTACTTTCATTAGTTTCCCTTTCCTTTTCGCAACACTTCCATGATTCCATTTTGGTCATTGTTCTGGAACAAATCTGTCTTTCTGTCTCTCTGCATATAGATATACATTTACATTCATACATACATGCTGATTTTTTAGTTTCATGAAAATAATGCAATACCTGGTGAGTCAAAACGTGAGCCAACTGCAACAACTTTGGCACCACTGGTTTTAAGACTGGCCATGCATTTCTTGAACCCCCCCCCCAGTGATGCTGGGGTGAAAAAGTTGTTGCAGCTTGAAGAAGCTGCTGGCACTGGGAAATACCAGCTTGATGAAGCCTGCTGCCTGGCCAACATGATGGTAGGTCAGCCCAGACAGCAGTATGGCCAGCACCAGCAGCTGACCCACCAGGCTTCTGGCCCCGTAGGTGTTAGTGGTTGCCCACGTTTGCTTGTGATGGTTCTGTAAATAACATGAAGATTAATGAACACAAAGTAATGGAAATATTAGCAAAATTAACTCATGGCAGCTACACAAATAACAAACAAATGAAAACAAATTAACCGATAGATGGTCCAACATATGTTATTGTTATTGCTGAACCATTTTGAAATTACATTTGCGTGTTACTTGTGTATTTAGACCAAAATGGAAATATTGAAATGTGTATCTTCTTTAGTATTTTGGTATTTTTTACTGTTTATTCGTGGAAACAACCTGACAGCCTAACATATATAAAATTCATATACATCACTATACGTGTGATTTAAAACAGTGTTGCCTTGTCCTGAGTTTGCGGTGTGTGCTTCATAGGCTATTAAATTCCATACAGTATGTATGCTTTGTTTTTGTGTAACATATTTCTTTCAAACAGAAACTAAAACCTTTACCTTTTTCTGATTTATTTAAATTAACTTTCGAAGCAGTTTGGGCAACTTTACATTTAGAGGTCATGAACAATTAGATGAAGCAGTATACTTAAAGTGTCAACACATGATGCTGTTGTCTCACAGGGGAGTTTCATTGTGACAAAGGTTGCTACGTTATATGCTAATCTAACTGCTGTGACATGGACAATCTTAATTTAACAAAATTGTCAACAAGGTAAGAAATGAAATTTCTATAAGAAAGATAGAACATAGACAACAACAACAACAACCAAAAAGTAAGTAGCTACTTTCAATGACCTACCAAAAACCAGAACAGATTACGAAGCTTTTTCTTTTTCTTTTTCTGTGAGCAACATTGTTTTACTACCCCATGATTGTTCACTACTACTAGCTCTTAGCTGACAGAACAAGTGTTATAAAACTGGTTTCACTCTGATATTAACTTACAACACACTGATACTGGAAAAACAATCCAGCCACCAGGTCGCGTGTTCTGATGGTTGTTGCATCGGTGCCCCCCCCCCCCCCCACACACACACACACTGTGAACAGCGCAGACGCCTCACCGTGCTCCATAGAATGGCTTCCGGCACAACAAAATGCCACTGTGAAGCTGTTACTTGGAGTTGTGCCTCAGCAGCATCGTGGACTTCTTTAGCCCTGAAAAAAAGAAAAAAGAAACAGACAAACAAAACAATATATATATATATACTAAAGCACAACTCCCAAATCATTTAGTGTAAATAATAATAACATTAAAATATTCCTTTTGGCTACCTACAAAACTATAGCATGATTCTTTTACACACACACACACACACACACACACACACACACACACACACACACACAACAAAAAAAAAAAAAAAGAAAGAAAAATCAGTTACGCACACTACCCCCCGCCCCCCCCCCCCCCACACACACAGTACAACACAGACTCACACACAACCACACACACACACACACACACACACACACACACACACACACACACACACCATTAATACATAAACTGCAACTATTCCATTTACAATCCTGTACATTTATGCAAACAGTAACAGTTGATTTCAGAAAAAAATGTTACATTTGTATTACTGTGCAAGAAACCCAACAACTTCAACATGGAACATTTGTTGTACATAATAATAATAATGTACGTTTATCATGCGCCCATCAACGCCCTGAGCGCTCACATGATACATATTAACCTAAATATGATATTCTATACACATGCAAAGCATAGACCTACCAAACCAATTTACATAAAGTATTATAAAAAAAATATATTAAAAAGAAAAGAAAAACGCACTACAAACACACACACACACACACACACACACACACACACACACACACACACACACACACACATTGACTGTAGCAGAAACTGGGTACTGATGCATGGCACATATGTGCCTGTATGCCAAAACACGCACACTCCGGTGGCTCACTTTCTGTTGAGTTCTTCCTCTTCTGCTCTGTGCCCCTCTGCTTCACTCTCATCTTCTTCATCACTTACATTCTCCATCACCATATGCCTGAACTCCTCATTCTGTGAATAAGAAAGTTTTGTTTTTTTTAAATTATAAAAAAAAAAAAATCAGCCACCTTGATACGCGCATAACATAAAAGGATGTAAGCCCCTCTGCTTCACTCTCATCTTCTTCATCACTTACATTCTCCATCACCATATGCCTGAACTCGTCAGTCTGTGAATAAGACAGTTTTTTTTTTTTTTAATGTGTTTTTTATATATTTAATTTTAATTTTAAATTCAGCCACCTTGATACGCGCAGAACATAAAAGGATGTGAGCAAAATCGATCTTTACACTGATGCATACCATAGGTCAAATCCGCACTTGGCGGCGTGCTACTTCGTCACTAGCGGCTTTCATCGAAAGATAAACGATGACATTTTTAATTTTAACTTAAACGTCTTCGCATGTGGAAGCTTGCAGATATATTCGTCATTTTGAAACTGTTTTACTGCAAACAAGGATGTGGATACTATAAAAAAAAAATTAAAAAAAATTAAAAAAATAATATATATATATGTATATGTATATATATATATATATATATACATATATCTGAAAAATATTGTACCGTCGGTACACGTGCAAAACGGAAAAATCCAGTGCACGACATCACGTCATGACATAGCAGCAGCAATTTTTTTACACCCAAGACTGGTTCAATTTTATTGGGATGTTAATTATACATTAAATTTGACATTTTTAAAAATATTTTTTTATGTGAAACTCTAAAAGTATGAAGCCGATTCATTTCATTTCTTGTATTTTTGGGGGTAAATGCGGTAACATGAGTTTTTAATCGCGTGACGTGCTGGAGGTATCATGGCGGTTAGACTGATTCGTGGAGACGAGTCGGAAAATGTCTTTTCGGTATTGTGTGAGTAAAAGGAAGTGAAGTACGTTTTCATTTGCAGGGATAATTTTCTAAGGTGATAAGTGGATGAGCAAAGCTGGTGTGCGTTTATTGCAACGCTCGGGATGCGGTATTTAGGGTGCATAAATGTGCATGCTTGATGACCTGTAAAGAGCATGTCGATGAAGCAACTTGGGCAAATTGTTTGCACCACTGAAAACGAATAACTGTTACCATTTTCGAAGATGCCTACAGACAACCAGAGTGTGGAACCTGGTGAAGCAAACGAGCTTACTTTCGTTGTGGAGAGTTTTATTTTGCGTCAGGACAAATTTGCCTGTTGGCTGCAGTTGCATGGTGTGAGGCGAGGCCCCATCAGGGATATGTACAAAAACAGAAGAAAGAGCCGCCCGGAAGTGGACAGGTCAAGTGGACACTGAAGACTGGAAGTTGCAATTGCTTGACCAGTTTGTGGGGTTTTGGTGTTGTGCAGTGTGACCAGGCAGGTTGGGACCAGCTCGCACTGAGTGGTTACAAATCTGCCTGGCTCTTTTTTCTTATTTTTTTAAAACTACCTCCCCTTGAAACTTGTCGTACAGCTCAGCTTTAAGTGTCGTTTTGCAGCCTGACAAAGGGGATTACCCCGAAAATTTGACCAGGCAGGTTGGGACCAGCACGCACTGAGTGGTTGCCAGTCTGCCTGTTGTTTTTTCGTGTGTTTTTTCGGTTTGTTTTCCGGTTTTTTTTATATATATTTTTTAACTCCCTCCCCTTGAACCTAGTTGATACAGCCCAGCTTTAATAGAACTCTGCGTCAGTATGATTATAATTATGCATCGTTTGAACGCGGTATTTGCTTTGAACTCTGCAGAGATTTCAGTTTTTGTCCAGTAGTTGTGGACTACGTTTCTTCGTTCAGTGGCTGTTCGACCATTTTTCCTTCTTCATTTTTCGTGTCTTTCGCACCGTCGGCTTTTCGCGTCGGCAGTTCGCCCCTGTTTGTGAAGTCGACATCACTACGGTTGGATCTCTTCGTGAGATCCAAACACATAAAAGGTTCAAAAGAACACTATTTATTAGGACAAGACAAAACCAGCAAATTTTCGGAGTAATCCCCTTTGTCAAACTGCAAAACGACACTTAAATACTTAAACCACAATCATTCTTGATTGACATTTTTGTTTTCATTTTTTTGTTTTCGTCTTCGTGAGGGAACGCATGCGCATCGACTGCTCGACGACACCGGTTGTGCTGTCTCTTGCCGGTCATTTCCGGAGAGTGAGCCGGTTTGGCCTAGCGGTAAGGCGTTAGGCTGGTAAGCGGAAGGACCTCGGTTCGATACCGCTTCGGCTCTCCTTTCTCTTCAAAAAGGTTGTGGTTTGTGGACACTGTCCTGTGACTTTGTCCATCGCTTCCTACTGAAACATTAAAATGGCTCTCATCGCTGCCCACCTTAATGCAGGAGTCATTCTGGTGGTGACAGTGTAGATATATAATCTCCCTCTTCCCCCACCTCCCCCCCCCCCCCCCCCCCCCCCCCCCCCCCACCTTCTCCCCGTTCCTAATAAGCCGTACGGTTTCTGTGGCCGTTAAGCACCATGTTTACTTGTTTCCGGAGAGCTCGAGAGGTCGAAGCTGTAGGAGGGACTTAGTTCACTGGCGTAGAATTTAAGTGCTGCTTATTCCCTTTTCACTCCCGCTTGGAACCGTGTCTTTCGATGAATGTGTCGGTCAGAGCAGAACCAGCCAGCAGCGAATTTGCAGAAGAGTTGTGTGATGTAATGTGTGTTTTAATGCGTGTGCAGTAGCGTTGCTGATCTTTTGTAGATATAGGTAGAAAGAAAAGGGG
>JABMCL010002497.1:350000-360000 GCA_018857735.1 Alviniconcha marisindica | reverse complement strand
GTGTTGGTGTGAGAGAGAGAGAGAGAGAGAAAAGAGAGAGAGAGAGAGAGAGAGGAGAGAGAGAGAGGAGAAAAGAGAGAGAGAGAGAGAGAGAGGAGAGAGAAGAGAGAGAGGAGTGTGTGTGGGTGTGGTGGTGGTGTGTGTGTGTGTGTGTGTGTGTGGTGTGTGTGTGTGTGTGTGTGTGTGTGTGTGTGTGTGGTGGCGCGCGCGCGAACGTGCGTGCGTGCGTGCGTGCCTGCATGCGTGCATGTGTGCATGCGTGCGTGCGTGCGTGCTTCGTGTATGTATGTGTGTGTGTGTGTGTGTGTGTGTGTGTGTGTGTGTGTGCGCACACCAGTGGTAATACCTTGTGGAATACAGGCACAATGCACACTATAAAACGAGTGTCGATATTAGAGCATGCGTGGACTGCGTGCATTACATTCCGCTATGTAAGCGGGGAATGTAGTGTCGGGAAGCATGACATCGCGTGCACGGAAAGAGGTGTCATCAGTTTTAACCCTCAACGGCGACTGGCAAAGTGCTTATATTAGTGTTTACAATTTAGAGTGAGGGCAGCTCCTGTACATAAATCTAGTCAATGGAGCTGGGAGCAACTCGGAAAACAACAACAATCGATCGCCGTTACAAGGAAGGCCTGAGAGGTTTTGCTTGTAACCACGATGCACGTGCACCAGATATACCTTGCACTGTTTTGCAGTTGTGGTTCCCCAGCAGTTCAGTTCAGTTCAGTTCAGTTCAGTTCAAGATGATGTCTACGCGCTCGGAAAAGCCCATATGCGTTTCGCCCCGTCTCTCAGAAGTTTCCCCAACGTTGCCTTTGAAACGGTTCCAATGTTCGTCTGACTGACGATGGCCCTTTCTCGTCCTTTCAAGGAAGATCGTCTGGCCTTCTTTCCACGCCTCTCTCCTCCCGGCGACGAGGTGTGATGTCCTTGGCTTTGTGCCCGCAGGTGGTGTCTCAAGCTCCTCAACACTTCAGATCTTCCGAGAAGCAAGCCACTTGTGAAGGTTGCTTTGCCCGCCAGTCTATCTTCTCGGTTATTTTCCTTCACTCCTGTATGCATGTCCGGGGCAGTACACCCACAAGTGTTTTCGAAGGTGAATGTCAACCATAGGCTCATTGGTTTTCCAGCAGCAGCAACCAGTCCTGTCACAGTGATGTCATGATGTCGTAACAACATCTATGGATGCAGGCTGTATTCCACTTTAATTTCCAGGAAGCAACCTTAAACTGCACAGTGCCTTCATTCAGCTTCAGGCGGCTGATTGATGAAAGTGACACAGTGGCCGAGTGTAGAAGACAGTTGATTTACCCGGGAATCAAAACCTTTTGTGCTTGTACGTGCATGGTTCCAACTCCAATTCCGCTGTAATTAACTTCCCCACTCCTGCCACCTGCACCCCCCCCCCCCCCCCTGCCTCCCCCCCCCCCACCCCCCAGCCGTCAGCTCAGTAGTATTAGGGTGGCTGTGTCGAGTCCTTCAGAGAGAGAGAGAGAGAGAGAGAGAGAGAGAGAGAGAGAGAGAGAGAGAGAGAGAGAGACAGAGACAGAGACAGAGAGCAGAGAGAGAGAGAGAGAGAGGAAGAGAGAGAGAGAGAGAGAGAAAAGAAGAGAGAGAGAGAGAGAGAGAGAGAGAGAGAGAGAGAGAGAGAGAGAGAGAGACAGAGACAGAGAGAGACAGAGACAGAGACAGAGACACAGAGACACAGAGAAAGAGAGACAGAGACAGAGACTGAGAGACTGAGAGAGACAGAGAGACTGAGAGAGACAGAGACCGAGACAGACAGACAGGCAAACAGAGACAGACAGAGACCGAGACAGACGGACAGATATACAGACAGACAGACAGATTTGACTGGCCGACTGAAGTTTATTACTCGAGGGTAAACGTTTAGGCACAAATGGCTGTCGGGCAATATGTCCTTGATACAACTACAACACAACCAAACGAGGGGGGGGGGGGGGGGGGAGGTTAAAAATAAAACAACCCTGAAAAAGAACAGACAGAAAACAGAAAAGGGGGTTTGGGGGGGGGGGGGGGGGGGGGGGGGGGGGGGGGGGTTTTTTGGGGGGGGGGGGGGGGGGGGGTTTGGGGGGGGGGGGGGGGGGGGGGGGGGGGGGGGGGGGGGGGGGGGGGGGGGTGGGGGGGGGGGGGGGGGGGGGGGGGGGGGGGGGGGGGGGGGGGGGGGGGGGGGGGGGGGGGGGGGGGGGGGGGGGGGGGGGGGGGGGGGGCGGGGGGGGGGGGTTTGGGGGGGGGGGGGGGGGGGGGTTTGGGGGTGGGGGGGGGGGGGGGGGGGGGGGGGGCAGACACCCATGAAAGGGGAAGCCCACAAAGACAGACGACAAAAGGGCGGGCTGAGGAAGAAGACAGGCACAAAAACAAGGAAGGAAACAAAGTCAAATGGAAGGAAACGGAAATAGACAGAAAGACAGCTATAACAGATCAATGGAACTTGGTTCACTACACAACATGTATAAGAGACAGACAGAGACACGGAGATAGAGACGGAAAGACAGCTATAATAGATCAATGGAACTTGTTTCACTACACAACATGTATAAGAGACAGACAGAGACACGGAAATAGAGAAGGAAAGGCAGCTATAATAGATCAATGGAACTTGGTTCACTACACAACATGTATAAGAGACAGACAGAGACACGGAAATAGAGAAGGAAAGATAGTTATAACAGATCAATGGAACTTGGTTCACTACACAACATGTATAAGAGACAGACAGAGACACGGAAATAGAGAAGTAAAGACAGCTATAATAGATCAATGGAACTTGGTTCACTACACAACATGTATAAGAGACAGACAGAGACACGGAAATAGAGAAGGAAAGACAGCTATAACAGATCAATGGAACTTGGTTCACTACACAACATGTATAAGAGACAGACAGAGACACGGAAATAGAGAAGGAAAGACAGCTATAATAATAGATCAATGGAACTTGGTTCACTACACAACATGTATAAGAGACAGACAGAGACACGGAAATAGAGAAGGAAAGATAGTTATAACAGATCAATGGAACTTGGTTCACTACACAACATGTATAAGAGACAGACAGAGACACGGAAATAGAGAAGTAAAGACAGCTATAATAGATCAATGGAACTTGGTTCACTACACAACATGTATAAGAGACAGACAGAGACACGGAAATAGAGAAGGAAAGACAGCTATAACAGATCAATGGAACTTGGTTCACTACACAACATGTATAAGAGACAGACAGAGACACGGAAATAGAGAAGGAAAGACAGCTATAATAATAGATCAATGGAACTTGGTTCACTACACAACATGTATAAGAGACAGACAGAGACACGGAAATAGAGAAGGAAAGAAGCTATAACAGATCAATGGAACTTGGTTCACTACACAACATGTATAAGAGACAGACAGAGACACGGAAATAGAGAAGTAAAGACAGCTATAATAGATCAATGGAACTTGGTTCACTACACAACATGTATAAGAGACAGACAGAGACACGGAAATAGAAAAGGGAAAGACAGCTATAAAGATCAATGGAACTTGGTTCACTACACAACATGTATAAGAGACAGACAGAGACACGGAAATAGAAAAGGGAAAGACAGCTATAAAAAAGATCAATGGAACTTGGTTCACTACACAACATGTATAAGAGACAGACAGAGACACGGAAATGAGAAGGAAAGATAGCATAACAGATCAATGGAACTTGGTTCCTAAAACATTTGGAAAAAAAAAATAGAGAAGGAAAGACAGCTATAATAATAGATCAATGGAACTTGGTTCACTACACAACATGTATAAGAGACAGACAGAGACACGGAAATAGAGAAGGAAAGATAGCTATAACAGATCAATGGAACTTGGTTCACTACACAACATGTATAAGAGACAGACAGAGACACGGAAATAGAGAAGGAAAGACAGCTATAATAATAGATCAATGGAACTTGGTTCACTACACAACATGTATAAGAGACAGACAGAGACACGGAAATAGAGAAGGAAAGATAGCTATAACAGATCAATGGAACTTGGTTCACTACACAACATGTATAAGAGACAGACAGAGACACGGAAATAGAGAAGTAAAGACAGCTATAATAGATCAATGGAACTTGGTTCACTACACAACATGTATAAGAGACAGACAGAGACACGGAAAAAAAAGGGAAAGACAGCTATAACAGATCAATGGAACTTGGTTCACTACACAACATGTATAAGAGACAGACAGAGACACGGAAATAGAGAAGGAAAGACAGCTATAATAATAGATCAATGGAACTTGGTTCCTACACAACATGTATAAGAGACAGACAGAGACACGGAAATGGAGAAGGAAAGATAGCATAACAGATCAATGGAACTTGGTTCCTACACAACATGTATAAGAGACAGACAGAGACACGGAAATAGAGAAGGAAAGACAGCTATAATAATAGATCAATGGAACTTGGTTCACTACACAACATGTATAAGAGACAGACAGAGACACGGAAATAGAGAAGGAAAGATAGCTATAACAGATCAATGGAACTTGGTTCACTACACAACATGTATAAGAGACAGACAGAGACACGGAAATAGAGAAGGAAAGATAGCGATAACTAGATCAATGGAACTTGGTTCTCTAGATACTATTTGCATAAGGGACATAAAGAAGGAAACGGAATGATAGAAGGGAAGATAGCTATAACATACCAATCTTACTTGGTTCACTACACAGCTTGTATCTTGATAAGCGTGGCGATCAGCACGCAGCGATCTCTCTCTCTGTCTGTCTCTGTCTCTATGTGTTCTTGTGATTATTATATATATATATATATATAATATATATATATATATATATATATATATATATATATATATATATATATATATATATATATATAATGCATGTCGTGTGCAAGAAAGCCTGACGCGTAAGATACGACGTCATTTATAATTGTAATTACGTGTCGTAGGAATGAAGCCGACCGGGTAGGCCTTGACAAAGCCCTCATGGGCCATTATTGGAACTATAAGCTTTTTTTTTAAAAACCAGGACATGCTTATAGACTGCTGTTATATTCTCTCTCTCTCTCTCTCTCTCTCTCTCTCTCTCCTCTCTCTCTCTCTCTCTCTCTCTCTCTCTCTCTATCTGTGTCTATCTGTCTGCCTCTGTCTCTGTCTGTCTGCCTCTGTCTGTTTCTCTGTCTCCGTCTCTGTCTCTCTCTGTCTCTCTATCTCTGTCTGTCTGTCTGTCTGTCTGTCTGTCTGTCTGTCTGTCTGTCTGTCTGTCTGTCTCTCTCTCTCTCTCTCTCTCTCTCTCTCTCTCTCTCTCTCTCTCTCTCTCTCTCTCTCTCTCTCTCACGTATAATAACAGTCCAAGCATGTCCCGGTTTTAAAACGTTTCGCCCTTCGGATGGCTTTGTCAAGGCCTGCCCGGTCGGCTAGATTACTATATATATCGATATATACACACACACACACACACACACACACACACACACACACACACACACACACGAGCAGTAGGTGAGTGCTCACGTCACCGCCGTCGGCAATAATTCAAGACGAGCGTAATTTGGGAAATGTGTTAGCGGAGTGATCTGTCTCACTCCTCTACGCCTGCTGCTGATCATTTGCATCAAAGACAGTTAAAGGGGAGAGAAATCGAAGGGCTCTACGCCAGCGACTCGTCATCGTGACCACGAGACTAGTGATTAAACTGTAGTTTGTGATGGAGCGAGTTACGGGCGGGGCGATTGCTATCGACGTTATCGACTTGGTGCACCTAGAATTATTGTCACTTAATGCTATGGGTTCATAACTGCTGTCTGGATTTCTTTTTTAATATTTTTATATATATAAATGCTGTGTCGGATATATATATATATATACGGTCTTTCTTTTTTTTCTGGGAATTGTTTCTTAGGGGGTAGAAGGTTGGGGCACAGAGAGAGAGAGAGAGAGAGGAGAGAGAGAGAGAGAGGAGAAGAGAGAGAGAGAGAGAGAGAGGAGGGGGACGAGAGAGAAGAGAGAGAGAGAGACAGGACAGACAGACAGACGGGACAGACGGGGACAGACAGAGAGACAGAGAGACAGAGAGAGACAGACAGACATCTCTGAGAGAGAGAGAGAGAGAGAGAGAGAGAGAGAGAGAGAGAGAGAGAGAGAGAGAGAGAGAGAGAGAGAGAGAGAGAGAGAGAGAGAGAGAGAGAGAGAGAGAGAGAGACACACACACACACACACACACAAGCGCGCGCGCGCGCAAGCCCACACACGCACGCGCACACACACACACACACACACACACACACACACACACACACACACACACACACACACACACACAACAAACACACACACACACACACACACACACACACACACACACACACACACACACACACACACACACACACACACACACACACACACACACAAACACACCATCTAAAACAAAAGAGAAGTGACCTCTTGCATTCTGAAACCGGAATATTCATTTCCTATAACTTTGTCTCTCTTGAGTATGCAAGAACTTAGCTATCATAATTCAAGCATGACGTCTTGGGAAACACTTTGCCACGAATGATGTCCTACAGGTTTAAAGCAGGGGGTAATATAGCTTTCAGAAATTGTGGATCTCCATCAGACGTGGTTGGGTGTGCAGCACCCTCACGAACATGCAGCGCATCGCCACATGCCCACTATATGCCCCCTCCTACATGCGCACGTTTAGTTCATTTCATTTCAGTTTTCACTTCATTTTTTTCAGATGGTATCTGTGCGCTCGGAAAAAAGCTCCCGCGCTCCACCCCGTCTCTCAGACGTTTCCCCGACATTGCCTTTGAGACAGTTCCAATGGTCGTCTGACTGACGATGGTCCTCTCTAGTCCTTTCAAAGAAGATCGTCTAGCGCTTTCATCTTTCCACGCCTCTCTCCTCCAGGCGATCGGTGGTGTGATGCCCTTGGCTTGTGCCCGCAAGTAGTGTCTCAAGCTCCTCAACACCTCAGATACCCGAGACGCAAGCTGCTTTAGATGCTTGCTTTGCCCGTCGGTCTGTATATTTGCTTGGTCGTTTCCTTTCACTCCGGCATGGCCAGAGCAGCACATCGGCAGGAGTTTTCGAAGGTAGATGCTGACCGTTGACACATTCCAGTCTGGGCTAATTCCCATGCCACTGTCACCTTTTGTTGCAAGCCTAACTGTCATACGCTCTTGACGTTGTACACCGTTTATACAACTAGGATCTATTTGGCAATGATTGTATTCATTCAGGCCTTCGACAGTATAACATATATCGCTTCAAGGCAGCGAAAGTCGATATCTAACATCGAAGCTTGCTGTTTGACTTCAGAGCTCAGGAGTTGTGTGAGAGTCGAGGCAAATCATCCAGGGCTCCCCGTCCCTAATAGTCCGTTCAGTGTCTGTGGACGTGAAACAGCATTAAACAGAAGTGGAGAGTCAACGAGAGCTCACAGAGGAGCTGTGTGAAAGTCGAGATGGCCGTCCCGAATAGTCCGTACGATCTCTGTGGACGGAAAAGCAACATTATATTTGAACAGTCACAGACCTCAGGAGCTGTGTGAAAGTCGAGATGGCCGTCCCGAATAGTCCGTACGATCTCTGTGGACGGAAAAGCAACATTATATTTGAACAGTCACAGACCTCAGGAGCTGTGTGAAAGTCGAGATGGCCGTCCAATGTTGTCCGTTCATGGGTGGACGGAAAAGCAACATTATATTTGAACAGTCACAGACCTCAGGAGCTGTGTGAAGGTCGAGGTGGCCGTCCACAGCTTTCCGTCCCTAATATCCGTACGGCCTCTGTCGACGTAAAACAACACTGAACTCTCTACCGGTTCAGAACCCAGGAGCTGTGTGAAAGTCGAGGTGGCCGTCCTGGGCTCCCCGTCCTTAATAGTCCGTACGGTCTCTGTGGACGTAAAGCAACATTATATCGGAACAGTCACAGAACCCAGGAGCTGTGAGCCGGCTTGGCCCAGCGGTAAGGCGTTAGGCTGGTAAGCGGAAGGACCTCGGTTCGATACCGCTTCGGCTCTCCTTTCTCTTCGAAAGGTTGTGCTTTGCGGACTCGGTCTTGTGACTTTGTCCATCACTTCCTACTGAAACATTAAAATGGCTCGAACTTCTCATCGCTGCCCATCTTAATGCAGGATTCATTCTGGTGGTGACAGTGTAAAGGTATATAATCTCCCTCTTCCCCCCCTCCCCCCCCCCCCCCCCCCCCCCCTTCCTCCGCGTCCCTAATAAGCCTTCTGGTTTCTGTGGACGTTAAGCGCCATGTTTTCTTACTTTGCCCAGGAGCTGTGTGAACGTCCAGGTGGCCGTCCTGTGCTTTCCCTCCCTAATAAGCCTTCTGGTTTCTTTTGGACGTTAAGCACCATGTTTACTTACTTTGCCAGGAGCTGTTTGAACGTCCAGGAGGCCGTCCTGTGCTTTCCCCTCCCTAATAAGCCTTCTGGTTTTTGTGGACGTTAAGCGCCATGTTTACTTACTTTGCCCAGGAGCTGTGTGAACGTCCAGGTGGCCGTCCTGTGCTTTCCGTCCTAATAAGCCTTCTGGTTTCTGTGGACGTTAAGCACCATGTTTACTTACTTGCCCAGGAGCTGTGTGAAACGTCCAGGTGGCCGTCCTGTGCTTTCCGTCCCTAATAAGCCTTCTGGTTTCTGTGGACGTTAAGCGCCATGTTTACTTACTTTGCCCAGGAGCTGTGTGAACGTCCAGGTGGCCGTCCTGTGCTTTCCGTCCCTAAAAGGCCGTACGGTCTCTGTGGACGTAACGCAACATTTGAAGAAGAAGAAGAAAAAGAAGAAGAAAAAGAGCGAGTCACACAGTTCAGGATCTGTGTGAAAGTCGAAGTTGCCCTCTTTTAGGCTCCCCGTCCATAATAGTCCGTACGATCTCTGTGGACGTACAGTAACACAGAACTCTAACACCGTTCGACAGCATAAACTGGCTTGAGCAAGGCAGCCAAAATCGATGTTGGATATCTGCCATTAATCGCTGTTTTACAGTACATATGGCTGTTTGCAAAACAGCGAAATTCGATATTTAGCATCAAAATCGCTGTTTGACTTCATATACACTTGCTGCTGGACACCGAAACTTGATATTCGTGATCATGATCATCTTGCTGTCCAACAGAGTAAACTCACTGTTTGGCAGCTATACTCATGCTGGGAATTATCCTCCGATGGCGGGCACTGAAAATACAGCTGGAAGAAGTACACGGGCTCGATAAGTTCTGATTGGCATTCAGATTCTTTATTCGTCAAGGGTTACAGCAAAAGAAGTGTATCGAAGCTAGGTAAGCTAACACAAGTGAGCAAACGACAACACTGATATGCGACAAATAGTATAATTAAAATTATACACCCGTCCGCAACAAACACACACACACAAAACACACACACACAACACACACACACACACACACACACACACACACACACAACACATACACACACATACACACACACACACACACACAAAAACCACACACACACAACAAAAACACAACACCAACACACACACACACACACACACACACCACACACACACCACACACACACACACACACATACTACAACACCCACACACACACACACACACACACACACACCACACACACACACACACACACACACACACACACACACACACAACCACACACACACACACACACACACACACACACAACACACACACACACACACACACACACACACACACTCGCACACACACATACATACACACACAACACACACACACACACACACACACACACACACACACACACACACACACACACACACACACACACACACACACATACTAGCTTTGCTTTTCGTATCTTTCTTACACCCCCCCCCCCCCCCCCCCCCCCCAACCATACAAACAGGAAATCAAACCAATGCTATGAAATACAGCAGATTTATTTTTTCTGGCGTCTCCTGAAGAAAACTATATATCT
>JABMCL010002497.1:315000-322500 GCA_018857735.1 Alviniconcha marisindica | reverse complement strand
TGGTCTTCATTTGTTTGTGGTTATGGTTTATTGTTTGGCTTTTTTTCCCCTCTCTCTCTCAAGATCAAAGTGTAGAAAAAGAAAAGCAAATAAGTGATTGTTGAGGCATTATGCTTAAATATGGAAGACCTTAAACAGAGTAAATCAGGAGGAGAGAGAGAGAGAGAGAGAGAGAGAGAGAGAGAGAGAGAGAGAGAGAGAGAGAGAGAGAGAGAGAGAGAGAGAGAGAGAGAGAGAGAGACAGACAGACAGACAGACAGACAGACAGACAGACAGACAGACAGACAGAGACAGACAGACAGACAGACAGACAGAGACAGACACACACACACACAACAGACAGACAGATAGACAGAGACACGGAGACGCAGAGACAGAGACAGACAGAGACAGACACAGACACAGACACAGACACACACAGACAGACAGACAGATAGACAGAGACACGGAGACACAGAGACAGAGACAGAGAGTCCTAATCCCTTCACAAAGAGCCTATTGGGTGCATCAGTCCCCCCCACCCACCCACCCCACCCCCACCCACCCACCCCACCCCCACCCACCCCCACCCCCACCCCGCCCCAATCTGATTTTTGGCCCACAATGCTAAGCAGAGAGCAGCTCTGTTACCAAAAAAAAAAAAAAAAAAAGAGAGAAAAAAAAAAAAAAAAATCTGATCCTGATGGGGACCATTATTTTGTTGGTTGTCTAGGTCAGACACGTGTTTCGCTACCTGAGTAGCCCATCAGTGGCCACCGCCAGGCGATGGCTAGACGATTTCAGCCTAATGCTATACACAGAAAACCACCGTCTAGGTATGGATGCCGTTGGTACGGCAGTATAGACTCGCCAGACACACCTAAGAAGTTCTGAATATGAAGAGAAACGTGAAAGCGGAACTAAAAAAGAAGAAAACAATTATTTAAAAAAAGGTTGCGGGGGTGGGGAGTGGGGGTGGGGGTGGATGCTGTTGTTAAATAGCATTAGATTTTGAATGCTAAACAAAACCACCACCACCACCACCACCACAACAAGAACAAATGTGTATATGTGTGTGTGTGTGTGTGTGTGTGTGTGTGTGTGTGTGTGTGTGTGTGTGTGGGTGGTGGGGGGGGGGGGGATGCTGTTGTTAAATAGCATTAGATTTTGAATGCTACACATAAAACAACTACCACCACCACAACAACAAGAACAAATGTGTGTGTGGTGTGTGGGGGGGGGGGGGGAGGGGGGGAGGGGGGGGGGATGCCGAAGTTAAAAAGTTTTAGAGTATATTTTGCAAAGAAAAAGTAACTCTGCAAGTACAAGTACGATTGCGCTGTCTGTGACCTGTGGATCCATAAAAGACTCTTAAAAATGTGAGATTTGAAGAAGAAAAGAAAAAAAGGGGTTCGGGGTGGGTGGGAGGTGGAGGGGGGGGGGGGGGGGGGGGGTGGTTAGAGAAATGGAGAAATGGTGTGCAGACAATTCAACTTAATGATAAATAATGCATAGCACTTTTATGGGCAAGGAAAGATAAGCCTCAAACGTAATTACTATTGCTTGGATCCAGTGAATGGATGCAATTTCCTACTAAGAACTATTTTCTTTAAATCGAAGTGTAGTAAAACAAAATGCAGTTAACTGATTGTTGAGGCCTTTCTGTTTATCCTGCAAATTTCCCAATAATAAAATAAATAAAATAAAATGTGTGTGCATTTCACTGAGATGCAGCTAGGAGATAACTGTTGGTTGGTCGGTAGCAGGAACAACACGCTGACATATTTTTCTTTAATATGGCATCGCTAAGTCAACCGGAAACTTCAATGGTCCCAGCATATTAATCCCTGAAGTTTTTGTTTGCTTGTTGTTGTTTGTTGTTGTTGTTGTTGTTTTTGTTAAAATAAACAAACAAGAATTAACAAGACTTAATCTTCAAACATGTGTTTGATGTTTGTGCACGCATGTTTGTTTTTACATTTGCATAATTATGGGTCGGTTTTGTAGATTCGACGTGAGAAGGGTTCATGTATGTATGGCGCCCCATCTCGTAAGAACCCGGGGCGCTTAGAAAAGACACGTGGCCACGTTCATGTCATCACACACACACACACACACACACACACACACACACACACCACCCCACCCCCCACACACATACACCCACACACACATACACCCACGTACACACACACACACACACACACACACACACACACACACACACACACACACACATACATCTCCTCTCTCTCTCTCTCTCTCTCTCTCTCTCTCTCTATATATATATATATATATATATATATATATATATATATATATATATATATCGAACACTCAATGCACGAAGGAAGATGTTTGCTAACGCTTCAATCTGACGCCCCAATATAATAACCTTAATTATAGCTGTATCAATTGTACACGGGGCGTTGTGCAGTGCTTAACCCTGATAGAACCCTGTGTGGCTGACTAACTTGTGCTGTGTTCCTACTGCAATGACCGTGACGATTGGCGCGGCGCAAAGTTGAACGGTTATACTTGGTCTGGTCTTCTCAATATTGGCATAACCGCAAAATAACGCAGCAACGGACATAGTTCACCCCAAGCAATGCAGCTGGATTAGATCTCCATCTCATTTTTCATCGTTTCCCCCGGTTTAATGGTTGCATCGGTGTCGTTTTGTAGCTTGATAAAGGGGATTACTCCGAAAATTCGCGTGCTGTGTTTTGTCCTAATAAACAGCGTTCTTTTGAACCTTTTGTGTGTTCGGATCTTGTTCGGATCTTGTTTTAGAACGTTTTTCGTCACATTTTTGACATAAACGCAGTTCGTTAGAAACTGGATTTGAGCGTCTGTTCACTGACCGGGGTCACATCAGGACAGCCAAACACCATCATCAATTAATAGGCATTGCAAACACTTACCCGGTCTAAAACTGTTCCCAAGACATGTAAACAAACTCCACTCATTCCAAACACAGCTAGTACGGCATGGCACGGGAAATCCCAGCGCAGAACGATCGGTTTAATTGTTTAATTATCAACCACCCAGCATTGGCAGTGTAAACCCAAGTTTATGGACAATCTCCGGCATCCCATTTCAGCTGAGGTCTCATTCAGAGTGATTCGATCCTCGCCCAAGCAAGTCATCCCGCCGTGCTGCTTTATTTTAACAGTATTGCCATCGTCTTCTTGCTGCGTCAATGTCCACTACTACAGTTCCCTGCTCTGTCATCTTACCTGTGCCGGCATCTCCCCTTGCTATGTCACTGTCTATTACTATAGGCATGCTGTCCTCATTTCCGTCATTGTCCCTCTCCAATATTATCTTACCTGTGCTAACATCTCCTCCTTGCTATGTCACTGTCTATTACTACCATAACCATCTCCGTCATTGTCCCTCTCTCACTGTCATCTTACCTGTGCTCACGTCGATCTCTTGCTATGTCACTGTCTATTACTACCGTCCCCATCTCCGTAATTGTCCCTTTCCACCGTCATCTTGCCTGTGTTGACATAACCCCCTGGATATTACCTGTGCTGACATCATCACCATGCTCTGTCGTCATACCTGTGCTGACATCCTCCTCCTGCTCTGTCATCATACCTGTGCTGACATCGTCCCCATGCGATGTCGTTATACCTGTGCTGACATCGTCCCAATGCTCAGCTGTCATCATACTTGTGCTGACATCGCCGCCCTGCTTTGTCATCATACCTGCACTGACATCGCCCCTGCTCTTTTATTGTTCCCTAGCTATCATCTCCTACCTCCTCAGTGATCTTCGTGTGTGTGTGTGTGTGTGTGTGTGTGTGTGTGTGTGTGTGTGTGTGTGTGTGTGTGTGTGTGTGTGTGTGTGTGTGTGTGTGTGTGTGTGGTGGTGGTGCGTGCGTGCGTGCGTGCGTGCGTGCGTGCGTGCGTGTGTGTGTGTGTGGTGGTGGTGCGTGGTGTGTGTGTGTGTGCGTGTGTGTGTGTGTGTGTGTGTGTGTGTGTGTGTGTGTGTGTGTGTGTGTGTGTGTGTGTGTGGTGTGGGGGTGCGTGCGTGTTTGTGTGTGTGTGTGTGTGTGTGTGTGTGTGTGTGTGTGTGTGTGTGTGTGTGTGTGTGTGTGTGGTGTGTAGCGTGCGTCGTGCGTGCGTTTGTGTATGTGTGTATGTGTGTGTATGTGTGTATGTGTGTGTGTGTGTGAGAGAGAGAGAGAGAGAGAGAGAGAGAGAGAGAGAGAGAGAGAGAGAGAGAGAGAGAGAGAGAGAGAGAGAGAGAGAGAGAGAGAGAGAGAGAGTATGTGTGCGTGTGTGTTTGCGTGCGTGAGAGTGCGGGAGTGCGGGAGTGCGCACGCCTTAACGTGTTTGGTCACACAACACCGGGAACCCGATGCGTTTTGGGGTCCAACCCCTACAGATCTTGTCACCGCAGGGTATACATATAATGTTCCCTTAAGATCTCCCCATACGAGATCGGCCTGATCACAGCCACTGACCATTACACACGACCTAGCGAGCTCTTTTCACCGGCCTATAATAACAGCATGCCGTAGGAGATGATTGACCACAAATCGCCACCAAAGCTCCGGCCAAATTGAGGAATCATTTACGGCGGCTAACCTCCTCCCTCCACCTTCCCCCATCTCACCTACTCCTCCCTCTCCTCCCCCCCCCTCCCCCTCCCCCTCCGCAAACCAACCCTTCCGCTACCCAGGACCCCCGCCCCACCCCACCCCACCGGCTCCCAACTTCCCTCGCCCCTTGAGAGAAAAACGGAACAATTATCCTTACTTTGGTGGGCCGAGAACGCCGGATGAGCTATGGATTTGTATGGTTTCTCTTGCTCGTGAGATTGTGGGACGAGTTGGAGAGGTAGGCGAGATCTTCGCGGATCACACGTTAGTATCAGACCGTGGCAGTGTTCTGTACGCGACGACGGACCTCGTTTCGGGGTGCTGTACTAGCTGTGTTTGTACAAAGCCTGGCACGGCTAAACAAACTTGCTGTTTGTGCTATCGATAAACCTCGTTTCGGAGGCTGTACTAATCGTTCGTTCTGACATACTATGATATTATCATTATGTACTTGCCAAAACAAAAACAAAAAAAAACGTAAACAAAACAAAAACAAAAAAAGGAGAGTGGGTGGGTGGGTGGTGGTGGTGGTGGTGGTGGTGGTGGGGGTCTGGTTGCATGTTAAACGAACATCGTCATAAATAAAGTTAACAGGTCTGAAACAAGGATGACTGCTAGCGTTCTAAAACAAGATTCAAACATGTACTGAGAGCGCCGGATGAGCTATGGGTTTGTATGGTTTCTCTTGTTTGTGAGACAAGTTGGAGAGGTAGGCGAGATCTTCGCGGATCACACGTTAGTATCAGACCGAGGCATGTTCTGTACGCGACGATGGACCTCGTTTCGGGGTGCTGTACTAGCTGTGTTTGTACAAAGCCTGGCACGGCTAAACTGACTTGCTGTTTGTGCTATCGTCCTTTCTAATGAAGCAGTATGGCTCAGTAGTCAACTACGTTCCTTTGCGATAATCATGTAGCAGAAATCGTTCATTGTGACTAACATTATCATGTCCTTGCCAAACAACAACAACAACAACAACACCAACACCAACACCAACAACAACAACACCAACAACAACAACACCAACCGAAATCAGCACCAAAAAATTAAAAATTAAAATAAATGGATTTAAAAAAAAAGGGGAGTGGGGTGGGGGTGGGGGTAGGGGTGTGGGGAGGGGGGGGGGGTTGCTCCCATGTTAAACGAACATCGTCATAGCAGATAAATTACATATATTGAAAATAGGTCTGTGCTGTTGTTTCAAAGCAGACTTCAACGGCCTGTTTTACTTCCAGAAGTACCGTTGCCAAACATTTGGGTTAAGCAAAGTTTATTCACGTTCAAGTAAAGATGGACAATCGGTACATGCGCATTAAACAAGCTAAACTAATTGCAAACGCTTACAAGTAGCATGTGATGGGACAGCAAAACAACAACAACAACAACAACAAGAAATCTGTTAAAACCTCTGATGAAGAAATACCCTGATGGGAAATCTCCCCACTTTTAAGAATCTTAGTTTTTTTGCCTGACATTTACGGTGGTCTTAATTAAGAGAACTTTTAAAAAGACGAATACCTTTTGGAAATGGGTGTTGCTTTTATGCGCTATTTTTTTTTATTTTTTTAAAATTGTTAATCTAATGTCATTTGGCCATATAAATATTTAATGGTAGAGCTGATGAGAACGGAGAAGGATTTCCGGTTTAATTAATTGCTATGATTTTAATCTACAATAAAATACTTATGAATCTAAATTCTAAATGTACCTTTGGTGGAATTTCCAGTGTACCTTGTACTTGCTCGCATGCCAGGTGATAGTTACCGCAGGCGATTCAGGTCTTTCTTGTGTGCATGCGATGTCTAATTTCGAGCTGTCATAGGCCTCCATTGTTCGTTCAGTTTAAAAACTTTAAAAATAAATAAATAATATATATATATATGAATTTTTATTTATTTTTTGCCTGAATTTTTGGAGTGGTCTTAAGTGATCTTAATTAAAACCACTTTTGCTTGACTTTTAGGATGGTTTTGGATGATATTAATTAAGACCACTTGTGATGAACTGCTAGTGTGGTCTTACGAAAGGTTAAACAATCTGAAACAAGAATGACTCCTAGCGTTCTCTGTCATTTTTCTGTGCCATTTGAGTTAAATGTCACGTAATATGCATTACATCACACCTATTACACGTCATTGTCATGCCAACATATTTTTTCTTTCTCTCTAAGCACTGGATAAGAGAACAACAACTCAACCAAACAGAAGATAAGTTTTTTGCTTCTTCATCTCATTTTTCATCGTTTCTACCAGTTTAACTGTTTATGTTGTTGTTGTTGTTATTGTTTGGGAAGGGGGGGGGGGGAGTTTACGTACCTTGTATTTATACGCATGCCAGGTGAGAGTTACCGTATGCGACTCACTTTATTTTCTCTCTCTGTCTGTCTGTCTGTCTGTCTCTGTGTCTGTCTGCCTGCCTCTCTGTCTCTGTCTCTGTCGCTGTCTGTCTGTCTGTCTCTCTCTAGTCCCTTAGAGTTTGGCAATATCTCTCTCTCTCTCTCTCTCTCTCTCTCTCTCTCTCTCTCTCTCTCTCTCTCTCTCTCTCTCTTCCCTTAGAATTTGGCAGTATAAATCTCTCTCTCTCTCTCTCTCTCTCTCTCTCTCTCTCTCTCTCTCTCTCTCTCTCTTCGTTTTGCCAAGCACACCATTGTACATTCTGCACTATGCCTCTTCCCCTTGGTCACAGTGTGCACAATTTTCATGTTTAGCTTTAACTGTTAACAGTTTACCTGTTGTTTAAATGTAGTTTTGTCGCCCGACGAAAGAGGATTACCCCGAAAATTTGCAGACTGCGAGTCTATGTCCTGATAAATAAGCGTTCTTAATGAACCTTCTGTGCGTTTGGATCTTACGAAAGGTCCCCCTGTTCTGGCCTGCTATTGCCGCCATACCGGAAGCGACGGATG